>JAGWCC010000487.1:0-415682 GCA_022651775.1 Drusus annulatus | reverse complement strand
AAAACCCCAAAAAATTTAAAAACATATTTTATTTGTATTAAACATATTTATTTGATATTTTATTTTTTTGCTTAAAAATAGGCGGCCGATGGGGCTCTTGTGAACAAAATATATAATCTCCGCAAGGGGTAGGCAGAAGGGATGGAGCGCCTCATAACTCTATCTTGGCTTACACTACTTGCTCACTCACACTAATACATCGTCCCGGTGAAGCTTTTCCATTATTCTGTCAATTTTACAATGTCGAAAGAATAACAGTTCATTTTAAATATATCCGTTGTCTCGTATTGGGAATGTTTAAATTTTTATAGCGCCTTTTGTTGTTGTGAATATTATTATTTGCATGTAAATTTGTGAATTTAAAGGTTCACAAGCTCTTATCTAAAAAAATATTAAGAAAGTTTAGCCAAAGATTATTTTGTATAAAGGCAGTTCTACTGATATTAGTGTTATAATCCGAACCGATGTAATATTCTCTCGTATCGACATGATGTAAATAATAAATAATATTTTCTCAAATCCCTAGAGATCTCTGATGGTTTGAAAATGTCGGATTATCTTTCGAAAACCGTTCCATTTTTAGTATTAAATATATGGGAAAAACGTGTTTGAGAAATTAACTTATTTCAATATTTAAAAAAAAAAATTATGTCTAACAACATTTATTAAAAAAATAAAAAAATATATGTACGTAAGATATCGTCTTAAGATACTTAATGTAGGTGTTATGTCATATTTGAGTACGTAATGTGTTTTGATCTCCCACTGTTCTGCAGCGCTTCGACAACGTTTTTAAAGCTTGTTTTATTCTTGTATCCAGTTTGAATGGATGTTGTATAGTCTTACTTTATATTGCTTTCAACGATTTTTTTTTAAATCTTAGTACACTTGTAAACTCACGAGCCTCTACTAGTTCAACTGTTCTTTGTGCTGTATTTGTGAAGTGTGAAAAGTCTATGAGCCATATCATTATTTATTATTATGTGATCTCGAATCTTGGAAAGGTTGGTTTTTTCCACAATGGAGTGCTTATACCAACCCTGATGTATGGCAGTGATGCATTGAACTGGCGGAAGAAGGATGAAAGAAGACTGAGTGCTGTTGAAATGAGATCTTTGAGACGGATGTGCGGTAAAACCATGTATGACCGTATTAGAGGTTGGGTGAAACCACGTATCACCGTGTTTAAAATGTGGATATCCGAAAAGAATGCGAGGTTGATGTAAGCGTAATGTAAAAGATCAAGAAAAGGATGCTTATATGATTTGATTTTTTAGAGTGAATACATAAAGAAAGGAGTGTGAAAATAACATATGATGCGAAATCAAATGGAAGAAGAAGTCGGGGACGCCTGGGGAAGACATTGCACAATCGAGTGAATCAAATACTTAAGTAAGGCCACGCAAAGAGTCAGAATAACAGAAGAGTAAATGGTATATGAGTCAATTTTTGAAAATGAATGAAGCAAGGAGCGGGTTTTAAGACAGATTTGTATGGAAGTCCGTCCTCTCTGCCTACCCCTGCGGAGAAACGGCGTGATGCTTAATTAGTTAATTAGTCAGCACTCCATTTGGGCCACTGAGATTTCATTGAAAGTTTCTGTACAGAATGTAATAAAGTCACACTGATATTCACCCGCATTTAAAAACATTAAGTCATTTAATGTTATTTTTGAATCTCATATGCTCATCGCAGCCAACATTGACAGATATTTCTGGAAACAGTAATATTAATCTATTTATCATCAAACTATACAAGCCTAACTTAATATTAAGCCAGCACGAGCGCTATATATGTCTAAATCAAATAAGTTTAAGAATGATTAGGAATACCGCAACAGTTCATTGCTGATTCCTGGCACGTATAGTGTTTTTTTTCCTCAACACCTCAACGTTCTCAAACGAGGTCACGGAAGATGAAGCTGGTACCTATCACAGTTCAATTTGCAGAACGTCACACCTTTTGTTCTGCACGTTGTTTTCAGGACAAGTTAATCTCCCATTGTTGGTATATTTGAGAAATATAATAATATACAATATATGGCTCAATATTTAATATCACGTAAATGACTATTGAATTTGTTGGTTATTTAAACACGATACACGGCTTATTATTTTCATCTACAAAGTGTATTTTTAACAAAACACTGTCGCTGGGAAGTTTACACCAGAGCGGCTTAGTTTTTTTGTTTGTTTTACAATAAAATTCATAAGTCTTCAGTACCTTGTAAGATTTAAAAAAAAAAAACTCAGGTAACTCAATTCACTGAATTATTTGAAGCGACAAAAAGCTGAAGTCCCAAACTTATGACGTTTTAGTCAAGCCTTCTCCCAAATGGTTAATCTATTTTAGATAGTTTGAGGGCCACAAAAGTTTTCAGAATCAAACTTAACGCTTAACCATAGATTTTTTAATCTTTCTAGAATAAAAACATTTTTTAAAAAGGTTTCTACAATCATGTAAAAAATTAAATTTATATATGTTTTTAAAAATTGCATTACATTTAATACAAATTTTTTGTTCCATATTTGGCGCTACACGTTGTATGGCGAAAAAATACAATCTGCCAAAATTTCTCACACTATGCATTTAAGTATACCAACCACACCAAGGAGTAGAAAGTTATACCTTAATATTTATTATTACTTCTTAAATGTTACAAAATAATTCACACACTAAACAATCACAACTACGCTCGTTCATGAAATGGTCGAAATGACAACATACTTTCGCGACTGTAGTTACTAAAAAACTCGTAACTGGCAGCACTGTTAGATTTATGATAATGCAGAACTCACAGTGAGGAATTACCTGAAAATAAAATCTAAATATGGCCCATATAGCCCTTTATGATGATAAAATTATTATGTTCCAAATTTGGGACGATATACGGTAGAGGGTTAAGCCTTTTTGTTTTTACGACGACGATATATATTAGGCCTTAAGTGCACACATTTTCCTTATGAGCTGAAAAAAATCTGCATGGAATTCAAAGAGCGGAATAGAAATTGTTCCATGATTCTAAAACAAATAAATTTAGGGGTGTTTTTGGGGGTGAACGGAAAACGAACCTAGAGGAGGTGAAGTGCATTGAAGAGGTAAAAATCGTAAAAAATGTTGACTGTATTTTTATTTTTTTAACAAATATCACAAACTTGCATGAGCCAAGTATGTGGTAGTATTTTTAAATGCGAAAATATGTTCGTTTACAAAAACTCCCGCCTGCAGGCTAGCTTATGTATTTGAAGGTTTAAAAGGTGGTGGATGAATAACATTGAAAACACAAATTAACAGCTACTATCCGATAACACGCTTTTAGCATCAAAGTAATCGTAATTTATTTGTTGGTTTATTTTCATTTAAATGTTACGGAATGATCTACGATTATGAGGTTTTGCCAGGCCGCGATCATTCCAATTATTATTATTTTATGGAGTGTAATGGTCTAGAAATAAATTTGATACCAAAATAATCAGTATTAGGGGTTTTATCGCAAAAAGCCGAAAATTACTGAAAATTAAATGTCAATAAATTATCCAACTTTTACTAAAGGCAAAACAAATAAATTTGTTTAATTTCTTGGAAAGGAACTTTGTCACTAGTGTTATTGAAAAAAATTGTCCCCAACTTTTTTCCGTTATATAAGTACTTAGTTAGATAAGTTTACAAGTTTTTATCATCTACCAAATAGTTTTTTATCTTATACAAAAACGATCCTTAAATGGTGGGTAAAAGGTGAGAAAACATTTTATAACATAATCCTGTACCCCATATTTGAAACACGTTAATGGTATTTACAACCAATCTATTGGTTACTTTTATAGTTCAGTGGTTTTGAGCAATTTGAGCGAAAAGCCAATTTTTTTTCGTCGAATTATTTTCTAATGCGTTTTATTATTATGTTAAGAGGTGATTTTTGTAATCGGGATATTTAGAATGCACTTTATATTGAGGTTACCAAAATAAATACCATTAATTGTCTGTAGCAAGAGCGCCACAGCACTACCACTTTGTATTGTAATGATGAAAAGAATAATAGAAAAAATAATAATAAAAAATATTGCGTAATTTGGTTTGGGCAAGTTATCATCTCTGCAAATTTAGTGTTTTGGTTAAATTTAAGGCAAAGGCAGAAAGATCAGGACTCATAAGAGTCGCTACTGCTCCCAACCGGCTGGGGCCAGTGTCCAGGGGCATGTTGTGAGGCTAAAGATAGTAGGGAAGGGAATGAGATGGAGAAAAATAAGGTGAGAAAGTACCTGGCTATTCAGATCTGGTCATCAAACACGGCTAAAGGACTGGTGGTCTTTCACCAGGGCGATACTTCGAGTATTTAACACTTGAATAAGTGTATTGTAAAATATATTTTTGAAAATAAATCTATTGTGACACATATGAATTAAATAAATTTTATTTGCGCACGCCGGGTTTGAACTCACGACCTCTGGATTCGTAGCCGATCGTCTTACCACTCGACCACGGAGGCCGTCAAATTATAGAAATTATTGCAATAAAGTACTCTTGCGCTGGTGACCAACATATTATCGTGCTATTGCTAAATATTTATTTCAGAGTATTTTCATATAAGTCATCTGCTTTGGTGTTTATTTATTTATATACTAACGGACTTATGTGCAATTACAAAAAAAAATGCATAACACGAAATGGGAAAAAAGAGCAACAGAAAAAGAATAGCACATACCTTTGACGGCCTCCATGGTCTAGTGGTAAGACACTCGACTACGAATCCAAAGGTCGCGGGTTCAAACCCGGCGTGCGCCAATAACTTTTATTTAATTAATATGTGTCGTAACGCATTTAATTCATATAAAAATAATAATTAAGTATTTTTGCGGCCCGTTCCAGAGTGGTGGATACTCTAATTATCGCGCTGGTGAAAGACCACCATTAAGAATCGAAACGTTGCTTGAAATGACTTTAGCCGTATTTGGTGACCAGATCTGAATAGCCAGGTACTTTTCAACCTTCTTCTTCCCAATCTCCTTCTCCTCCCCACTTCTTTCAGCCTCACAACATACCCTTTTTGGGGATGCCATAGTCTCACTGGCTCTAGATGGTTGGGAGCAGTTGAGACTCTTGTGCAGTATTCATATAAAAAAAACATAGTATTAAATGAAATAATGGCAAAAATAGGACAAAATATACACTAGAAAAAACATCGAAATCAAAAGGTCAAGTCAAAGTTTTAGTCGAGTCGTAAAGAACGACCAAAATCATTTAGACTGGTACCATCATTTTCAAGACCATGGCTTGAGTTAACAAGTCTCGGCATTCTGAACAGTGGAGAATGATACCCATAATTAGTAGAGTGATGATTGAGGAACAGCAACTCATTGTTTCTGAGTATACGTTAAGGAATGTTGACCTGGATGAGTCGCAACAAAGAAGGGGAGTCAATTATACAATTAATAATTTGGAAAATGCAAATTATATCAAAGTCTTTCCTACGCTTTTCTAATGGAGACATTTTCAATGATTGGTTTGATACAGTTTTGGAACAACTATTGCATAAATGAGCACAAGACCCGCGAAGCTGTTTAGTAAAAGCGTTATTTGTTTCAAAGCGCTGAGAATCGATAGAATAGACGCAAAGTTCTTGGCACCCGAAAGCGCAAGCCGTTCGCAGATTTTACTCAGGCAGCTGCCTGGACATCATATCACATCAGGACTCTTTCCGCGTTTTTCATACGTCAGTGAAATATGGGATTGAAAAGTTAATGCCCTCAATTTCTCTCTGGGGTCAATTAAAGCGTAATTCAATTTTAGTTGAACAAATTAACTGAATGTAATTTTATGGTAATGATGTTTACTAACATTTGTTGCTTAACATCGTTATATAAGGAGTGCTTAAAATACTAAAATTATAGATTCACTCACTGAGAGGTCTTGTAATCGAAATGCTTTAGCGTTCCCGGGGGCTTTTCAACTTGTGAATATGATAACACATTTAATTGTGGTTAACTGTACAAGTAGCAATAATAAATACAACTTATGATATTATTTCTTATTTGAACTCTACTAAAATATTAGCATCAGAAACAAGTTTTTTTATACACACATTTCAAATAAGACAGCTGCAAAACTGAATTGAATGTCTTTGATAATTTATTTATTTATTTTTATATTAACGGACCATTGTCCAATAAATAAAAAATACATTTCACCAAATGGAAAAAAAAAACAGAAAAAAACAACAGTACATATATAATACTTGAAGAAATGACAAAAAAAATATTGAGAGAACAATTAAGTCAAAGCCTGAATAAGGTTTTCGTAGAGTCGTAAAGAATGAGAAAAATCATTTACCATACCGGTACCAAAAATTGCAAGACCATGACTTGAGTTAACAAGTCTCGACCAGTAGCGGCTCATGACTTTTTTGTGTGGTAGAGTGTTAAGATTGAAAAATACGACGTTATTGTAGTCGAAAATGTTTTTTTTTCAGATTTTTTTAGTTTTGGTGGTGTATTGCTCGGCTTGCTGAAAAATCTTAAAAAAAAAAAGTTAAAATCGTTTTCGGCTACAACAGCATCAATAATGACGTTTTTTTTTTAATCTTTGCACTCTAGCACACAAAAAAGTCACGAGCCTTCACTGGTCTCTACTTAATATATATTTAAACTTAAACATATTTTTGAATAGTGGAATAATGTTAAATGTTTGGTATTATTAAATAATGAAAATAAAATACTACCACGAAATGACAGTTTTGAAATCTTTAATAATACTTAATTACACGTTATTTAATTGTGCAGAAACGTGATTTCCATGTCTTATAGAAAATGAATTGCAGAATTAAAGAGCATAAATGTGGTGGGAAAACTATCCTTGTTCTATTGGTATGTTAATAAAAAATGCTTTATGAAACTCGTTAATTATTTCAGACAGAAAACACGTTAAATGCGCGTGTACGTTTATTTTAGATAAATCATAATCTCTGTGACAAAGAAGTAAATGCTTTGGCTGTCACCCCGGTTACAGCTTCAAAATCTGATGAAGTACAATTATGTAAAATAGAACTAGGTGTTTTCGCACAAGCATTATAGCAGAATAGAACATTCACAATATTATGTAGGCACGTGTGTTTGTTTGAGTAGCATATGAGTAGTAGGTATTACAGCGAGTAGGAAAGTACCTGGGCATTGCACTACCGATACGTTTGATATCGATAGTGCTGCCCTAGCGCTCATCCTCTGAGGGGTAACATCCGGCAATTACCCTTCGCCACGAGGGGCGCAGATCGACAACCATCGGTTCGAACACTGTGAAGTTGTTTAAGTGGCTCTTCTGTCAGCTTACCATGAAAACCTTAGACTTGGTAAATAATTAAGAAAAAATGTTTGTTGTACCTTTGTTTTCAAAATTTCAATTAATATAATTACAATTTCATTTTTCTATGTAAATATTTAATTTATGTACTTTTTTTTTACGTGAGTATCGCACAAGAGTCTCAACTACTCCCAACTGTCTAGAGCCAGTGAGACTATGGCATCCCCAGCAGGGGTATGTTGTGAGGCTGAGGGAAGGAGAAGGGTAAGGGGAAGGGAAGGGAAGGGAAGGAGAAGGGGAAAAGGGAAGGAAAGGAAGGAAGGAAGGAAGGAAGGAAGGAAGGAAGGGAAGGAAGGAAGGAAGGAAGGGAAGGGGAAGGAAGGAAGGAATGAAGGAAGGAAGGGGAAGGGGAAGGGGAAGGGGAAGGGAAGGGGAAGGGAAGGGAAGGGGAAGGGAAGGGGGAAGGAAGGGGAAGGGGAAGGGGAAGGGGAAGGGGAAGGGAAGGGAAGGGGAAGGGGAAGGGAAGGGGAAGGGAAGGGGAAGGGGAAGGTTATAAAGTACCTGGCTATTCAGATCTGGTCACTAAACACAGCTAAAGCCATTTCAAGCAACGTTTCAATTCTGAATGGTGGTTATTCACCAGAGCGATACTTAGAGTATCTACCACTCTTATTGCTAAGTTTTTACTTGCCCATTTCCTTCCATCTTTCTTTCTCTACTTCCTTTTCTCCTATTTCACGGTATATTTGCAGCACGTAACTGAGTAGTAGATTGTCTCAGTATCGTATCAATTTGGCTTATAGTGAGTTTAGCCGTATTTTGTGACCAGATCTGAATACCTGGGTACTTCCCAACCTCCCTCTCCTCTATCTCCCTCCCTTCTTTATTCTTTCCAACTTCCTAAAATATGCCAATTAATAATGCCATAGTTTCACTTACTCATTTGAGACACTTGTGCGGTATTCACACTAAAACTCTGTTTTTCAATTCCTCTTCTTTTTCCATTATCTCCTGAGTTCAGTATTTCATTGTTTCTCTTTTTTTATATTTCTCTCTTTCCCTATTTCCTGATTTCCTAATACTCTCTTCCTCAAATTCCCTGTTTCCCCTGTGTTCCTCTATCCCTATTTTAATTTATTACTTCATCGGTCTTCTGTTGTTTCTTACATTTTGTTTTTTAAATGTAAACAAAGTACATAAATAATACATTTCTTTGTGTATTATTCACAAGAAGTCAAACAAAAACTCTTTCTGGAAGCGGTAAAATTATAAAATAAAAATAAATAAAATTTTTACAAAGATATACAAATTAAAAAAAAGAGTACAAAAGAGGGAACAAGCGAAAAAATACATCTAAATAGGCTCGTAAGGGTAGAAAATAATTAGATAAAAATCATAAATACAACAAGTTATTCACACATACGAAGGTTTTACCGATAGAATATATAACGGATTAATAAAATTGACAAGAAAATATCCTTTAAGTGCTTTTGCTAATATTTTCTTATTCTAAACTGGGAGTTTTAATTATTTGGGAAATGCGTGGTATTGTGAATATGCAATTTATTAGGAGTTTATTTCAAATTTAGTTATGTGAGTAAATAATCATAAGTGTATTTGTTTTTGGGATCGTGTTTTGTGCTGGTGTATGTCAAAATTTAAGGCTGTTCAATATTAGTGTGTGACGAGTGTATTTAAATAAAATTTTATTTCTTAGTTTATTTAACTTTAACTATAACATGACACATACAAATCATTTTCATTAAGCAATGTCAAGCGCGTACATATAATAACATCCAGACACACTATACACAAACAATGTCCATAGACAACAAAAAACATTCAACACAACCCAACAATCTTCTAAGTCCCATTAAGGTGACATTCCGTGTTATGAAACCTAGTCAAGTATTATTATTGTCAATCTTATGAAATATTACTTGTCTTACATAAAAGAAAGATTGTCGTCCCCAGATGTACCACAATGTTTCGAATGATCACAAGTACAAGGAGAAGGATGAACACTGAATGTTTGCGCAATGTTCGACTCGGTTCTCAAGAACGCCAAGAGTACAGATGTTTATTCGGCTTAAATATTCAAACATGCATCCCTCGGATGGGAGACTTTGTCTGTATTATTTAGTTCAAGGCTCGCAGGGCGATCAGATCTTTGAATATTTTATATGAAACGCCGAGGGTCGCTTTGATTTTAGCATTTTAATCATTTTGACATTCAGATGAAAGTTGATGATTTTGAAAAACTCGAACCTGTTTGGAAAATGAATTGTTGGATTTCAAAGTGATAATTTGATAGGTTCGTACCTTCATGTTGTTCATCCTGTTCTTACCTTCTCAAACCATTTCGCAATATCAAATTCCGTATAGAACAACATGGTTTTTGAAATAAGTGACAATCGAAACAGAAGAGAGTGATGTGAAAAAACGTGGTTGTTCGTTGGTGTCTCGCTTGGTTGCTTGTTGTTTTTTCCAGGTAATATAAAATTAAAGGTGGTGTTATGTTATGATTTGTGTTCATTAAAAATCCGAGATATAATAATAAGAATAATCAAGAACTTCCACTTCAAATACATCGGTGAGTGAATGGTTTCCCATTTTCCCTTCATCCCAATAATCGTTCCACATCCATAATTAGACACTTCCATCAAGTAGTATCGTTTATCGTTTTACAGTTCACTATTTTGAAAATTCATTGAAAGCTGAAAATACATTCGGTGTTTCATCTCCGTTTCGGATCCAACAGGTTAGTAAAATAAGTTAAAAATAAATTGGAAAAAAAAAATTAACTTTTATATAAAAAAAATAAAAACTCGAAAAAAATTATTTAACTTTTATATAAAAAAATAATAAAAACTCGTGGGCGAGTGACAAGACGCTTGACTATGAACCCAGAGGTCGCGAGTTCAAACCCGGCGTACGAAAATAGATTTTATTTAATTAATATATGTCATAACACATTAATTCTATATAAAAAAAAGTTTATTTTCGGCACGTTTCAGAGTGCTAGATACACTAAATATCGCCCTGGTAAAAGACCACCGTTCAGAATCGAAACGTTGTTGAAATGGCTTTGGCCGTGTTTGGTGACGAGATCTGAATAGTCAAGTACTTCGCAACCTTACTCTTACCCATCTTCTTACTCTCCCCACTATTTTTTACCTCACAATACAACCCCAATCGAGGATACTATAGTCTCCTTAGAATTATACAGTTGGGAGCAGTTAGGATTCCTGTGTGGTATTCAACATTAAAAAAAACTTCTTCAATCAATAATCATTTAAGTAATCAAACAATACTCTTGACACTTTAACTTTTATTCTTTCTTTCCGTATTTATTGATTTAAAAATTAATACCAGCTGAATTAGGTGAAAAAATACGTAGCTAACAGTCAGTTCTTCAGGCAGAATCATTATCAACTATAAATATAATAATTTATTTTGTGAGTACGCGCGGACAGGGGCAAACTTTCAATATTTGGAATTTATGTTTATTAAAAAATAACTTTTTCAATTCACATCTACCTAGTAAGGAACATATTTATAATGTATTTGAGCAGACATTATTCTATATTTGAAATGGGTGGATTAAAGCATTAACATTTTTTGTTGGCAACTCAAGTAACATTCTGTGACTTTTTATGGGTAACAAAAAGATAAATCATAAATAAATGTGCAGCTTTTTGCTGACATTTGAATAAAAATATATGTGACATTATCATATATAAAATATAATTTTGTGTTATTTTTACTCAAAGTTTTTAATATGTTTTTAATTTGTTTACTTATTTGAAAACAACCCTCTCTGATAAACATAACCAATTCGTTTGAAAAAAGGTTCAAATTTTAATAGATACTCGTATTGTAATCATTCATCAACAATTCGTTCCAGATTGATTTGAACTTTGACAAATATGGTCGAATTAATAAGGCTTAGATTTTCAACCTTATTTTTTTAAATAATAAGTTACTTTCAGACCATTGTCTTTTCTGGCTCTTTCTCCATCAATGCGTATTTTCCGATAAACGGAGACATTCTCTCAATGAGAGCGAATAAATTACATGAACTCATATGACTTAGGTTGAGTTGTTTCAAATTTTCATCCTATTTGACGTCGTTACATTTAACGTCATCAAAATTAATTGATTGACACCATTTCGTTTTTTTGTACATTTGAACCATCCTCGTTTATTTTTAGCACTCTAAAATGGCATTTAATTTGAAATTAAAGCATTTCAGCAATACAACAAATGGTTTATCTGTAAATTGTCTATGGGTTGTTAGGAAAATATCTAAGGTTTCCAGTAAATAAGATATTCAAAACGTAATCTTCTAAATATATAAAAAAAACACACTGAAATGTCAGTAAAAGATGCAGTTTTAAAACCATCAAAAGCATTTTCGAAGGTTTGTCCTTAAACTCCAGTATGCATTTCATAAAGAATTTAAAGATTACTTTTTAAAAATTTTATTTACTGAAAATTTTTCTAAATACTCGTATATAATTCATAAATAAATCATGTGTAGTAAAGGTATATTGCTTGTATTAGAAAGTCAAGAGTTGTTGATTTTCGGTACTGACTCTTAAACGCTGATAACAGGCAACTTTTATTACTATGTTTCATTCACTTCATTTTAAATAACTTTATTTCAACATTTTTAAATGTAATTCCAACCAACTGACAAGCATAAAAATATGTCTGTTATGCTTTACAGCTTATCACGAAGTGGTAAAAAGCTGTAACGAGCCTAAAATAAGTGTTAATAGGGAATATTTAAATATAAAAAATAAAAACAAAATGGCGCTAGTCGATACATTATCACGACGTAAAATGTGAAGAAAGCTTAAAATAACCCGCACTTAGACTATCTGGATACGGAATATTCGTCAGACTTACTTAATGCCAGACTAATAAATTCTAATCAGACTTCAACGCCCGAACATGGTTCATCACCGAGATATCTAAATATTAGTTATTCAGAGAATCCTTGACATCTTCATGAAGGCAAATGTTCTGAAAGGATCCGGTAGAAAGCTTGTCGAATAATTTACCTTACTCATGTACCGGAATATAAGGGTGTATTATTTTAAACACCGCTAATGAGAAGGCAAATATTATATGGGTTTCTTAGTTCGACCGAGCGTTTACAAGTAATGTTATATCGCATACCCGCAACTACACAACCATAAGTCAACCTGAGATAATAGAAGTAAACGTTTTTAATTTTAAGTAGTAAAGTAATAGTCATCAAAAGGCATTACATTAGATTTCAAATAAATTATGGTACAGAAATTAGCTATGAAGACCAATATGCGTGTACAACTACAACACGATGCATCCGCTGAACGTTTCTCAAAACAATTGTTTCAAAAACTCGAAGCTCCAAAGCTAAAAATCTCAAAGCTCAAAGCTCAAAAGCTCAAAATTAGAAAGGTTATAAACTCTTAAACTCGAAAGCCCAAAAGCTTAAAGCTCAAAAACTAAAAAGGTTAAAAGCTCAAAGCTCAAAAACTAAAAAGGTTAAAAGCTCAAAGTTCAAAAGCTAGAAAGCTCAAAAGTTAGAGAACTCAAAAGCTGAAGGCTTAAAACTAGATAGAGTAGAGGTCCCGAGTTCAAGTTTCGGTCGCAACCTAATCATTTTATTTTCTGTACTCTTTTACATTTCATATTCTTTGAATATAATTACAATTTGATAAAATAAAACAGTAACTTAGTACAAGACCATGGAATTTATTTTAATTTTAACGACCGGTTTTGCTTTGCCTAAGCATCATCAGGGTACGATCCGTGGTCTTTTACAAAATCATTGTTTCGTTGCATTAAATATATCAAACCACAAAGTGATTGTTTTCTACGAAAATATATAAGTGCTCCTGTTTCAAAAAATATCTGTTGATTTAAGTAACCATGTTATTTTGCGATCTGGCAAATTTTATGGACATTCTTTCAAAAATTTACCGTAAAACATAATACTTAACTCAAAGCAACCGATTTATGATAAATGTCAGTCGGGTTGCAAGAGTGCCATATGATAGACGAAGATTCTTTGATTTTCGTTCTGATAACAGATCACCATTCAAAAACCAAATGTTTCTTGAAATAGTTTATTCAACCATAAGTGACCAGAGTTAAATGATTATTCCACAATTTATCTTTTCATGGCACTGAAGAGTCCATCTGCCTCTGGGTTTTTTTAGTTTTACTTATTTTATACTAGTTACTTTGTAAATTCAAATTTACAAGTAGCTTATTTTTTCATTTTCTTTTTGATTTTATAATATTTAATTTTATATACCATACTACTTACTATTTTGATTTATATGCATTAAAAATAATTCTTAGAGGCTATTTTGAATTTATTGATTGGCATAACTTTGATGGTTTCCGGCAGCGCATTATATTGGAAACTCGACAAGGATAAATTGGTTCAGAGACGATACGGATTATTGTATGATTATATAGACAACCTTGACAACATGCATTTCTGGAATTTTAATTAATTGGCAGTTAACAGATCAGCAACCTCATCTTTCGGAAGCTCTAAAAACAGTAGATATACTAATTTCGGAGAACGTGCTTTCGGAGTGTGCAGAAACTTGCATTAAATCCTTGCTGAATTGAGATGCATTATTAATTAAGATCAGTGAAACGTAGAATATTAGGTGATGTATACATCTTCTTTTAAAGAATTTCTAGAAAACCGACACTAGAGAATATATCCAATTAATATCGCCATTGTAAGTGTTGTGTTCTTTTTATTGATTGAACTTCTGCAAGGAATATTTAAAAAAAAGTATTTATTTAGATGGCAACTTATTTCATAATATTGAGGTAAACAAACTGAGTATTTTTATAGTTTATACCGCACAAGAGTCCCAACTACTCCCAACCATCTGAACCAGTGGGACTATGGCATTCTCAATTGGGGTATCTTATGAGGCTGAAAGTTGCGGGAAAAAGAAGGTGATGGAAGAGATAAAGGTTGAGAAGTAACTGGCTATTCGGATCTGGTCGTCGAACATGGCTCAAGCCTTTTCAAGTAGATTTTCGATTCTATATGGCGGTCTTTCACCAGGGCGATACTTACAGAATCTATCACTCTGGAACGTACCGCAAATATGCTATTTCACGCCAGAAAAGCAAAAGAGCTAAAGCGCCATCTCGGAAAATTTACACCAGAGCATTCCAAGGTTTTTTTTTTCATAATAAAATTTATAAGTCTTCAGTACCTGGTTAGATTTTGAAAAATCAAGTTAATTTAGTAATTTATTTTGCTGTATGAGTGACCTGAAGCGACAAAAGGCTGAAAAGTCTTGTCTCTTGAGAAGCCTTCTTTCAAACGGTAAATATATTTTAAATGGATGAAGCGCCACGAAAGTTTTCAGAATCAAACGAGAGTCGGTGCTTTCGATACAGAAAAAGAATTTCATTAAACTAAATATTTAACTCATTTTTGACAAAATTGTCCTCCTTCCCTTGCCCCTAGCCCCTTTGCCTTTCCAGTGACGATATATTATTTTATATGAATCAAATGTGCTTTGACGTATAAAATTTATATTCGTTAAATAAAATTTATTTATAAACGCCGGGTTTGAACGAGTGACCTCTAGATTCGTAGAAGAGCGTTTTACCACTCGACCACGGAGGCTGTCAAAGTAAGTGATAGGTGTTTAATAAGTTATCTTTTTTCTCTTAGCCGATAAAACTTAAAATATTTTTACAACTAAAATGCTATGTAGCGCTCGACGGTGGTTTTTTTCTAGAAAAGACTGGAAGTTTGCCCTAAATAAACGACAGTCCTGTCCAAAGCAGGTCGGTTTGAGCTTCCAATTTATAATGGTCTTTTTTTAATTTTTTTTTTAACTGCCACCCCAGAGATTGAATTCACATTAACTAAATAAACCAGAAATTAACTAAAATTTCGTTAAGTCTGGAGAGAATTTGATACTGTCAAGCATTGAGCCAATGTTTTTTTGTGTGTTTATTTTTAATTTATGACCCCTACCAAAAGTTAAAATGATTCCATTCTTTTGAGGAATGATTTTGCTTCCCTTGTCAAATAATCAAAAGTTAATAACCTACCCTTTAGCATTCAGCAATGCTGTGTAGTAGTCCCCTACCAAATGAATAAAATTAAATTAAAGCGAAAAGATGAAATCAGAGACCTTGGCATGATTTTTGAGACAAATATTTCGTTCAAGTCTTACATATCTGACATTGTCTCCTGGGCTTACAAAATACTTGGATACGTTCTGCATAATGTAAGATCATTTAATAACGAACTTGCAATCCGTAGAACGTACAAAGCCCTTGGACGCAGCATCCTGGGGTATAGTTCTATTGTATGGGCCCCTTCAGAACGGAACCATATCCCCGAAATAGAAAGAGTGCAGTAGAGGTTTATGCTTTACTTGTAGATGAGGAGGTATGCATCTTACTTATTTTTTATTAGGTTATTTTTATCCGGAATGCTAGATTTGTACACTTTGCAAGCTCACCGGAATATGTTTTTGGGTAAACATGTTTTTAAGTTGATTTCTGGAGGTATTTGAAACCCATATATACAAAAAGTGATCAACTTGTTTGCCCCAAGTAAATTGCCCCATTCGTGCAAAGCACCATGTGACGTTTTACACACCGAACTGTCACTTTCTCTTGATGTACGTAAAAGAGTGACCGTTGGGTACGTAATGATCTACATACTTTTAAATAAAATATTGTTTTTCACTCTCCGATTCAACGATTATCTCATAACATGTGTACAAGAGTGAACCTCTCTTATATTTTATCTTCTTTTTTTTTTTCATTGCTAACATTAGATGCGTTATTGAATCATATATAATGCGTCACGAAACTTCAGTTTGTACTCATATAACTCCTTTGGATATATAACACCATGTCTATATGTGGGGTGTAAATCAATTTTTAGTTTCTTTACACACTTTCTGTACACTATGCATGTATCTTCAATATTTTTATATCATTCATCTCTAAATGTATTTAGTGAAAAACTGTTTTTTTAAGATATCTGTTAAACAAATAAACTAACCCCCTAACTAAACCCCCCACAGATTTGAGATCCTACTCGGGGTGAGTTTTATTTAGATTTTATAAAATACCCTTATTTTTTTATTAAACACTATGCAAGATAATTTCACTGTAATATATGACATTTTGTAAAAAAAGGTATGTTGAAAAAAATATTATTTCATACACAATTCTCTTCACTAGGGATTCCTGTTCCGGGGCGGACTGTAGGTTGTTGAGTTGGTGTCACTGGTTCTATGTTGACTTCATAATCTTTATAATTTCCTCGTCTTCGTGGTTGTTTCTCCACATTTTTATGTTGCTCTTGAAAATTTGCATCCCCGTGGCATCTCTAATATAATTTCAGTGAAAAATCAGCACGATAAAGTAAGCAATTTATTCACGTAATCAAATAAACGTAGATTCAGAGTATAAAAGTTGAATTATACATAGCTATCCGCACAGATAACCCTGAAACCGAATTCTTGGGGGTACATATTGAAAATCTTTCAGTTGAGATTGTTTTAAAACTTTGTATATTCTGCTAGCTTCAAAGAGTGCACCAAATGGTCAATGATACACATCCCTCTATGGTGTACGGGCCCGGTAATCATCCAGTGGGGTACGGGAGTACCCCACGATGCTCGTAACGTAAGTTTTTGTGTAAAAAAAAACTTAACAGCTCATTATGTTATGTTTTTATCAAACTTATCACTTGCGTATTAGAAATACATATATTTTAAAAAATATTGAGTTCCACATTAGAAGTTGCTTAAATAGAAAGTACAAGTAGATTATTTTTCAAAACTATATAATTAACTCCAATTGACTCAAGGTTGTTGTCAGTTGTGTATATGGTATAGCTTGCAAACTTGATAACTTTTATAGCGCCGTTTTCGTGGATAAATCACCTCAAGGGCGATTAATAATGAAGTCGATGATTCTGCAGATCTTTTTTAAACATTAAGCTTTTGATCTCATTAAAAACAATTTTTTTAGAAACGTTCTAAGTAGTGTAATTTGCTGGTGAACTTGCAAAAAAGTATCGAAATTATCCTCAAGTAAAGAATGTCATCTTCTGCCCCGATTCCAAAGTTAACAAAATTGGTAGATTATCGTTTCGCCACAAGATCGTAAAATTTAAGCCTAGGCAAAGAAGTGACATATGCAAAGTTTTCGTACGCAAAAAGGATGATAAAAATATTGACCAAACTTGCATCTAAAATAATAATTCGTTTGTGTTTGTTTTTAGAATACCATGAGCGAACCCTTAGTTTAACAATTTTTTAAGCAACAATCATTTTTATCTTACTTATTCGACACCGATTTAATATGAATTTAGAATCAAGATTGATTCCTTCTCGAAGTAAATTTGTTAAGAATAATATTAATAGCGTAGGAAAAGTTTTTTATAATTTTATGACGAGTGAAGCTTAAAGTGTGACATTTATCAACATTTAAGTGCATACCATTGATAACACACCAGTAATGGAGTGTGTCGAAGTAACTTTTAAGCAGATCGTAAACCGAATAAATTGTACGAAAAAAATAAGATCATCAGCGAAAAAAGCATAATCGCAGTGTAATTTCGATCCAAGGTTTTTTATGAATATTAGAAAAAGACTAAAAAAAAGAATGTGAAATTATAAAAAAAAAACATTTATAATGTAATAGAAAGAGCACGCCATAAAATTTATTGTCCCTTTTTGCTACCAACAATTAGTAGGCGTAAGCACGAAAAAAGACTGTTTCTCAGTGACGTTTGACAAGGACATCATCTACATGCAATACCAAGTGATAACTCCGCAACATATAAATAAACCTTATAAATCGTGGAGGAGTAATTGGAACAAGTTGGTAGGTCGCCTTACGGATGTTTTGGAAAGGATTTGGAAACTGTTAAACTACTCTGTACTTTCTTCACTACTTATTGAATATTATAACAGTTTCGCACCACAAATTTTAATCTTGTGCATTGTATAGTTTGATAATTCCATCAAATTCCTTGATTCCTCTCAAACTTTACCCTTCTTCCATTTTACGTTGGAAGTTTCGCCTTTGACGTTCAAACAATATTAAGTACGATTTAATAACGCGCCGCGTCTAGAGCAGTGTTGAAACTTTGGGCATATTGTAAACCGAGGAGATATCTTTTTCTCGGCTAAATTTTTAAGCTGAAGATGGAATTTTCAGATTACGGCGTATAAATTTTAAAAGAAAAAGAGTGAAACTCAAACAATTTTTCGTAACTTGTTCAAAATTGAATTCCTTGCAATATTTCGTAAGGCACATGCTTCAAAAAATATATCGCTCTTTTTAAGCTGTTCGGAAGAATTCAATAATTAAAAAAAAAAAACATGTTCCTGCTATTTGCTCAAATGGAAGTGTTTTGTTTTATTCGATAATAAAACAAAACAATTAATTAAAAAAATAAATTATTCAGTACTATATATTATCATGTTACTTTCTTTATTATCTTTGTATTTTTTAATATGTATAATATGTAATTTATGAGATGGTACCACCCTCTCTGAGATTTGGAATAAATATTTAAAAAATGCTCGTTTTTATTTTTTTAAATGTTTTAGTTAAAAATTGGTGGGCAGTTGAAAAATTGAGCTTTTTATGTATTTCACGATTTTTATAAATTGATTGAAAAAAAATTTTCAACAAAAACAAAAAGTGTTGAAAAATATTAAATAGTTGTAATATATCCGTTTACTATTTGAATGAAAATTATTAATTTTAATGTTTGAAAGATATGTTGACTGATTAACGGAAAGTAAGTGATAATAATAATACCACAATTTTAATTTAAAAATCATACCAGTGTGGTCTTATGTAATTATGTTTATTATGTTATCACGATTATTATTATTTTCACGTAGTAATGTAAGCTTATTTTATAATTTTATATCTTTATTTTTAATATATTATTCTTATATATTCTTTAAAATGTCATGTAGGGTTTCGCACCCACCGCTCTATTCTAATGAAATAAAAATACAATCATGAAAATAATGTAATAACTTTGTATAAGACCACAGATTTTGTTTTGATTTTTATGACCGACCGGTTTCGTTAAGCCTAATCACCATCAGGGTACAGAAATAAACTAAATTAAAAATTCGTAGTGTGTGGTTATATATACTCATACATACAGAGGGATAACACCATATAAAATAAAATAAGAGAACAGTAAGAAAACAAAAGAAAATAAGAAACCGGTTTGTTGTAAAAATTTAAATAGAATTTTTGGTCTTATACAATTATTTTTATTCCATTTTCGTTAAATATGTCAAACTTCAAAGTGATTGCTTTCTACAAAAATATAATTAATGTTAAAAAATATTCTTATCGTCTGAGCTGTGTTTTATTATCGAGAAATGATTTTTTATTAATAAATTATATTGGTTAAGGTGATAGGTGGATACGAAAATACAAAACTAATTTGTAACATCTTTATAGTTGTACCCACTGAAGATAGGTAAATGAAGATCTACGGATGAAGTATAATTTAATATTCAGATACAAATTAACTACAATATGTTCACTATTTAAAATATAACGTTTTGTTTATTTTTCATTTATTTATTTTGAAGTCGCTTACCTCGTTATATAGTTTCAGCGTATGTTTAACGTCAGGTATTCGAACGCTAAGAATAAATGAAATAGACGTATAGAGCAATGAATGTATAACATCTTTTCTGGTGGATCTAATATGTAATTGTACAAGATTTCCAGGTTCCCGAACTAAAAAAATGAGTTTTCAAAATATTTTAATATTATTCCTCTTTGTGTATATTGCGACGAATTCAATTTTTTATACAAAAGAGGAGCGGCAAAATGGTTTTTCTACAAAGTTTTGAACAAAATTCATAGCTTAAAGAGAAATACTTCACAATATAAACCCAAATATTAGTTTCAGAGCCCTTTATTTTAATACATTAATCAATCAAAACCCTCTTTCAATTCATATTATGTCTCTTTTTTTCTGTTCCTTTGTTGAAATTTAAACTTTATTTTATTGTTTTCTCGCTTTGCTGTTGTTTCATTTTATATTGTGTTTTCCCTCTGTATGTATGTATATCCACACAGTTTGTATTTTTCTTTTAGTTTAATTTTGTATCCTGATGATGCTTCGGCTAAGCGAAACCGGTTGGTCATAAAAAAATAAAATTTAATCTGTGGTCTTACACAAGTTATTTCTTAATTTCATTTAAAATGACAAACTACAAAGTGATCAGTTTCTACGAAAAAATAATCGTTAAATGCTCGTTTTAATTGATGAAAAATAGTCCTTGTATTTTAATGATGTCATACACATTTTATTAAATTTAAATCACATTTCTTAATCATTTTTTTAACCGTTGCAAATTAAATTTATAATTTGAAAACTTTGAGTTTGAAATAGAATATCTATCATATACTAGTTTCCGCATTGAATAATTATATTGAGTTCTAATCAAAAATTCCGAAAATAGCTTAAAGTTAAATAATTGTTTCAAAAATAATTATATTTTAATGGAAACAGGTGAGATCAAATTTACACGAGTAACTACTCATGCAGAACTCTGCGAAAAAAACATGTTGCTTTAAATCAAAATCAGAAATAAATTCACATCACTCATGAAACCTAATTTTTTGTCACAACGAATTGAACCACAAAAATAATGACACATTCGGAAGAATTTGGTGGATGTGTTTACTCTCACAAATGTATTAATGTAAATAAATCGAATTTTAATACGAAATAGGATTTCGGTTAACTTTAAAGGTAAAACGTAAAATCTTTTCAGGTGATTATTTAGTTTAATCCGTTATTTGGAAAGGGTAGTTTTCAGAACGAAGTTATTGGAAAAATACTTGGATAACGATATTTATTTATTTTCGTTTCCTTTATTTATCTATCTTGTTTGTTGTAAATATTGAACTGTTTTTTTTTTCATAATCATATTTCGGATAATTATTGGATAGTTTGCTATTAAATGGCCTTGGTTTTTCGTTGAGCTCCAAGGCAGAGTATTTATTTAAAAAAAAGTTATATTTTATTTTCTTCATTACTTTCCTCACTGGTTTTTTAGAAACTATTTTAAGTATTGAACTCCTTGAAAGGTAACAGGTTTAAAACACAGCCACGAAAATTTTTGTTTATTTATTTTGAATGGTTTTTCTACATACAGAATTAAAATAAATTTGAACGCAGGACATTTTTTGTACTTCTTCCTAGAATGAGATACTCTCTCAGTATCACTCTGGTGAAAATCACTACGTTAAGTGACCATTTTTTTATAGTCAGATGATCGAAAAGTTTAAAAAAGAATTTTGATTTATAGAAATATGATCAAGGAAATTCGTGGTTCTGAGCTCATGTTCTCCAAAACCATTAATTCTTAAATATTCTGAAACTCATAAATTTCTGATTCTTAATCCCGATGAATCCATCGAATCTCAGATTTGACAAGGTTTTTGAAACAAGTCTTAACGTTCCGCAATAAATCATTGAAAATATTTTCATGTGGATGAAACCAAATCAATCGATCAAAAAGTGTTACAAGTTTTGAACATTTATTTTCAAGTCTGAGCCAGCATTGACTCAGAATACGTGAATTCTAAAATGCTTGTAGTCAGCATCCAAAACCTTGCTAAAACCATCAAATCTCAGATGCAACAGGGCTAATGAAGTAAGATGAATTCTTAACGTTCCGTTGCATGGAAGCTAAGCCGGGGGGTATGGAGTACGTACGCCAGAGCGTACAACGTATTCCAGCGCGAGCAGACTACGTACCACTACGTACCCGGCGTGAAGCGATACTTCCCGCGGCGTGGACCGCTTTGCGGCGAGATGAAGCAGCCCACTTCATGAATTATGCAGCCGACCTGAAGCGAGCTTCAAGCCTCAGCTCGGACTGCGCCGACTAATCATATTACTTTCGCTTTTGTGGACATTAGAAAGCTTAAAAATAAGTTAACTTTTAACTTTAACTATTCTCGAAAGTGTTGGTGCAACTCTCACTGAGATTACTTGCAATAACCGTTTATATTTCCTCTCTATAAATTTTACGTTACAGCTACACAGCGAGTCTCTAATATTTACAGTAGTAGGACCGTAGCACATTCAATATTAATAAAAAGTGTTCCTGTCTATTGATATACGTGATTTCTTTCATTATTATGTCGTTCTTAGTTAATTATTTTTAAAATAATGTCCACACCATTCTGCCCATCACCTCTCCCTGTTTTTATTTAATCTGATTTTTTTTTAAATATTTAACATCTATCCATCAAATAATGTTTTTCTGTCACAAAAATCATCCTACAGTAATCCGGTTTCAAAGCTTTCGTTGGGTATCAATTTTCGTACTTAATTAAAATTCTTTAAGTGTTGTTGGAAATATCAGAGATATTCCTATTTTATTTCTTCGAGCTTACTCTCCTTCGTGATTTTTTTTAGCATTTGTTTGTTTTGTGTTATATACTGCACATGATTTTTTTCAAATTTCTTCTGAACGCCCTGATTTTTGAAACGTTGGTCTGATTTAAAAAAAAATTCTTGATTTTCCAGTAAATAAACTGGCACGATGTAACAACTAGTCTTTCAACATCTCACGGTTACGATAAGACCAGCAAAATTACTTCGAAATATTACGAAAAAGACGTCACTGTAAAAGGTTCTCAGTCCGTTATTCAAAATCTTACCCTCGTCTTACACTCAGAGTTCTAGTTTATAGTAGGCTGTTTACAAGATCTGACATTGAATGACTATATACGTTTTTTAAATATATTTTATTTTTCTAAAAAGGTGGGAATTCCCTCGAAACACTCGCCACTCTGGCGTTTTTATATTCTCAACAATTCTCCTCGCATGAATAATTATGAATACAAAATGGCCCGGCAACAAAGCGTCAGTTGGCCGTCGGCAATAGAAAGTAACCAAACTTTTGTTATTCAAAACAGAGCAAATTGTGTTGCGGTTTTGCGTTTTCCTAGAAAATGGCGGAGAGGGCATAATATCTTTACAACCACCAGTGCTTTGTTTATTCTGCATTGAAAATGCGCAGCAAGGACCCTTAAAATAAAATGACCGATATCCCAACTGGAAAACTTTGTAGAACGAATAATTCTCTTATTCGACATTAAGACGTTGAACAGTAGTAGACGAGTAACAGTGAAACATTGGTTTATGATCACAATTCGTTCCAGAAACGTGTTAGTAATCCAAAACACTTGTATATAAAAGCAAATTTTCCCATAATAGAAACTAGAATGATTCTTTGTAAAACATATATATATATATATATATATATAATACAAAAAACGAACGAACGTTATCATATTTTTTATCGTTTAAAATGAATCTGTTATCGAATTTACTAATTATTCACTGGCAGAATCATTGTAGTATTTGACTGTAATGTGTCATTACATTTAGGTTGAACAGATTCATCGCTCGCACTACTACAGCCTTACTGTGCGGTATTTCTATAAGAAAGTTTTATTGTTTTTCGCATTTTACAAATAAATTACCCGCGTAGCAACACATCTCTAGATCATTAAATTCATTTTGAAAAATTGCTCGTCTAGTGATATACTCGTAAACTGAGTTACTCGAATTCTGAGGTTTCACTAAATTTTATTTATTTGAAAAGTATTCACGATTATTTTTTGATCATTACATTACGTTTTCAACACAAATTAACTAACTAAAAAAATCTTCGATTTCGATAAAGACTTAATATCTATGTTTTAACTTGTAATTATATCAGTAAATGGTTTTGTAGATAATAACTCCGTTAGATCACATCGAAAGGAGTCCTCATAATAGTTAATAAATGAAAGCTATTGACAAAAGATTGGGATAGGTTGAAGGGGTGTAACGCCTCTTGATTAAACGAAAAGCGCATGTTAGTTAGGTGGCACTTGTGTTTAATTTATGTATATTGAAACGATTCGTTAGTGAAATCTCCAAGTTAATTTAACTGTAAACCCTAACTATAAGTCGAATATTTTTTGCAATATATTTTTTATTGTATCCATTTGCTCAATGCATTGTAAATCTCATAATTTCAAGATATTTTTAGATAATTATTGTAAGCGAAATAGCCCAAAGAAGCTCGTATTTATAGGAAATATCTCAAAAATAAAGCAACTGTGGTATGGTTCACATATTTTTTAAATTATTTATTTGCTACCGTATAGGAGTACAATTTATCCGGCCGCCTATGGTAAAATATCTTCCAATTTGTAGTGAAGTATGAGATGGAAACAAAGAGCTCAAAATCTATGTAGCTGTTTGTCACCAGGGTGATACTGAGAAGAGCTACCACTTAATGTTATGTTTTATATGTGTGATAAATCATATAAAGTAAATTTTATAATCATATAAATTTTAAAATGGTGACGGTAGAAATTCAAATATTATTAATCATAAATAAAATATTAATAACTGCCACTTTCTGAGGAGGTCTCGATGGTTTAATTGGCAGTGTTACTCCCGGATAGAGTAGAGGTTCCGAGTCTCGATCATAACCATTGTTATTTTTAGTTTCTGACTTTTTTTGTTTCATATTTGTGTTTGTGATTATTAATAGTATTTAAATATTAAATTAAATTTGCTCGTCCAAGCCGGGATTCCAGCCCGTATTTTTCTAGATCTAGAGCAAATGTGTTTAACACTCCTTACACCTCAGAGTTCTTCAGTTCTGAGGGATGCTACTGAAAACAGAGGGTGAGAGCTTTTAATTCAATTACATACCATAACAAAGTAATTTGGACTAAGCAAAACGGTTTTTCTTTACGAAAGGCTTTAATTAAAAGGTTGTATACACACGTAGTGCACCTTTACACAAGAAGTTCCACCTTGTAATATGATAAAATTCGCTAGCTCGTGGCCGAAGTAATAATTTTCTTCCCTATTCATACAGTGTTTCTACGGAGCCTAAAATGTAATCAAGAAGTCAGAGGAATTCAGTGCTGCATGCATACGTGAGGGGTGGATGGTTATAGGGGAAAATTCAATGACTACGCCTATGTAAACAGAAAGCATACAACTTAAGTTACGATCATGAAAAATGGAAAATATCAGACGGTGGAAATCCATCGGAGTTATTGAAAGGAAAGATATTGTATTTTCAGGTATAAAAAAAATAATGAAAATACCTCACAGTTAGTCAAGTGAACGGTCTTGCAGTGGGAACGTTAAGTGAAAAAAAGTAAGTTTGACCATTAACCCTTTTATCACTAACAGTGTAACTAACTAACTAATAAATTATTACATCGTTTATCCACAGGGGTAGGCAGAGAGGACGGACCGCCATACAACTCTGTCTTGGCCCACAATCCTTATTTCATTTAAATTCGCACATCGTCTCATACACACTTTTCTGTTATACTGACTCTTCACATGGCCCGAATCAAATATTGAATTCACTTGACTATGACTGTTTCTGACTTTTTCTTCCATTCATTTTTGCATTATCTATTATTTTCACACTAATTTCTTTGTGCATTCGCTCTACATGTTCAAACAATATAACCGTCGTTTTTGTATCCCATTCATTACGCCTACATCAGCCTTGTATTCTTTCCGAATATCCTAATTTTTAACACGGTCATACATGATTTTACCGCACATACGTCTCAAGATCTCATTTCTACAGAATTCAGTCTACTTTCCATTTTGGACTGCTAGCTTCGGTTCTTTGGGAAACTTTTATTTGTGCCAACATTCTCGAATTCACCGAGTTGGTCGAAAAGCATTTGAATAGATTGGCCATGCGATCGGAGGATGACTGAGATATTAAAATAATGAAGAAGATAGAACATCCCATACTAGGCCAATGAGCTGACCAACTTTCCATTTCATATGGTGCTTGGGTGGATCGACTTATAAGAATAATAAGGACTGCTAGAAGCAAAGGGTTTCTCGCAAATGGAATGAATTATTTAAGATATTACGATAAGCCTCTATAAAAAAAAGATTACATTTTATAAATCCTTGACCCAGTATAACCCTTAACCCAACACGCTATGATTTGATGGTAGGGGGTTCCATTCCCTTCATATTATCAACTTATTAAGTGAAGCCTTCCAATTCTCATTTAACAGTGGGGTTAATGAATAAAATAATTAATGAAGCCTATTTTAATACGCTTAGCCCGTCAGGGATCTTATCTGGCGACGTTTCTGTAACGAATTTAGGTTATATTCAACCCCTCGAGGAAAAAGGTGAGATTAGTCACCAGAAATATGCAAATTGAGAGGTCTGTTACTGCCGGAGGCCAAACGTTAATTTTAATAAGTCAAAGGATGATGCTTAATTAAAATTGATTAACCATTGGCAGATATTCGATTTTTTATTAATTTTGTCCCGTGAAAAACCTTTTTAAATTATGCTATATTTCATGCCTTCTGAATATTTTATTACTGTCATCATCATCATCAGCCATTATTAATTTACTGATGGATAAGGTTTATTTGTTTTTTTTTTTTTTTTAAAGAAAGACAAACATTCCTGGAATACGAATAACCTGACAATATTTTAAAAACTCCTACTACCATCATAAGAATCGGAAAATATTGCTTGTGCAATGATGGAAGACTAGCAAAAGAATTGAACGCACGACGCCCGACTGGGAACCCGACGCGTTTGTCCACTCAGCTACCGACTGGTCATTTTTTATAATGAATACCAAGCAAGAGTCTCAACTGCTCCCAACCTTCTAGAGCCAGTGAGATTATGGCATCCCCAAATGGGGTATGTTGTGAGACTGAAGATAGACTGAAGGAGGTGAAGGAGATGAGTAAGAAGAAGGTTGGGAAGTACCTTGCAATGCAGATCTGTTCACCAAACACGGCTAAAGTCATTTCAAGCAACGGTTCGATTCGGAATGCTGGTTTTTCACCAGGGCGATACTTAGATTACCTACTACTCTGGAACGTGCCGCAAATACTCGTATATTATTTTTGTATAAATAAAAAGTTATATAACACACGTTGATTATTTAAAAGTTAAAATAATTATAATAATCTAAAAAACAAAAATTAAAAAAAATAGAAAAAACCACAAACTAAAAAGAACAATGGCCATGACCGAGATTCGAACTCGGAACCTCTACTCTATCTGGGAATATCACTCTACCAATTAAACCATCAAGACCTCATTAGAAAGCGGCATTTTTTATACTTCATCCCACAGATTTAAAACACTATGCACGCGACTACCTTTTTCCCACTAAGCGAGTCATCATAAAATCAAATATTTGGTTCTAGGGTAGTGTTTAATACACATGTGAAATAATTCCCTTATGTTCATTTTTGCACTGAAAAAAAATCATTTTATTGTAGATAATCTAATAGGTAGTCAATTAAAAAAATCGTCTATAAAAAGAAGGCATCGTTTTGGCTTGTACAAGGCCGTTTTGTCATTGAGCAGTACTATGTTTCATATGACACTTTTAAATAAAATGCATATTACCATAATACGGGTATCCGCCTAATTTTAAAGGGTTGTAAAATGATATATTTTTAAAATCTGAATAATATTTGATATTTTTGTAAAACAAATAAAAAAATAAATTGGTGCCTTGCTGTTCGCTCTCTATGATGGAATAACTTTCTCTTTTAGCGAAATATCATTAGATGAGATTTAAAGTCATTGGAAGGAATATGATAAAAAAACGCGAAATTTAGCAGAAAAAACTAAAACACTTGATTTGCTTGAATTATTTTCTGCGATTGTGTATTTTTGTCTTTATGAAATTGACCTTTTGGTAGATTTGTAGCAGAGCTGTAATAAACTTGCATTTTGCCTAAAGATCATGGGTTTTAAGCCCGGCGAAGTGCATTTCAAAATAAAGTATTTAATTTGAATATACCGAAAGTCGTTGCTTGATTAACAAAATAACTTCGTTTCATTAACATTGTTTTTTAACACATTTTTTATGAACAAATAAATAAAATAAAACATTTTTCTATCACTGTTATAACATATTCAGGGCGTTTTTAATAATTCAAAACGGAAAAAAATCCATTTAATCTATCAGTAATAGTAAAATAATGAAAAAAAAACAATAAACGGATGGAAAGTATGTGTGTATACAGATCTGATCACTAAACAGAGCTAAAGCCATTTCAAGCATTATTTGGATTGTGAGAAGTGGTATTTTATAAAAGCGATAATGAAAGTATTTACATAATATAAAGTGTTAGTAAACAGTTTGCAATTTTTAGAAATTGAACGTTTTATTGTAAGAAAATAATTAAATATTTATTGACATTGAAATAAACTGTAAAGCATTATTGCTTATTTATTATAAAATAATATCAATAATCTTAAATATAATGTGAAACAGAAAAAAACCAGAAACTGATAAGAACAATGGACATGATTGAATTTTAAATATACATATATATATATATTCAAGACACCATCTAGATATTCAATATGTGTTTGGGTTGACCTTTGAATATCATCTAAAGATGGCAGCTTAAAATCGGAAGAAATTAAAATATTAAATAATTTTCACCATAAATATGAGATCGTTTAAGAATGCCGTTTTTTAATATGGTCCTGATGGCTGAATTGGTAGAGTGTTACTCCCGGATAGAGTAAAGATTCCAAGTTCGAGTCTCGTTTATGACCATTGTTTTTTTTTAGTTGATGATTTTTGTAATTTCATGTTTGTGTTTTAGATTATTGATATTATTTTAATATATTTGCACACGCTGGGTTTCAAACACCAAACTTTGCGTCAAGCTCCAAACAGCCTACCGCTCTGTCTCGTGTATCGCCACATTTGATGATATATAATTTTTTTTTTTCATAATTTATATTGGACTGCATCCTCTAATACTTTTTATCTAAGCATGATCCATTTTCGTAATTAAATTTTCCGCTGTAGGGACATTTTTGCATGTCGGGAATTACACAGTTGCGACGTTGCAAGATATTATTTCTGAAAAATAACACAGACAACGCGAGAGAGGCGGCAACGTGTTTTCAACCGTACTCGTATAACCTCTCATACCACTATTCTATTTAGACAACTTTAAAGGATGCAGCTTAAAGATGAAAGCTTTTTTTTTTAAATCCGACTGTTTGAAAAATAATGAAATACCATTCTGGTTTCGAGGGTAAAAAAAAGTTTTACTAATGTGTCTTGAATGGAAAATAAATTTAATTATTTAATCAAGTGCTTGATATTTCAGTGGAAGCGTAGGTAGAGCAGGTAGAGCGTCACAAAAATATATTTTGGTCCACAATATTGCTTAATTCACATTCATACATCGTCCTTACTAGACATGGTCCAACTTAAGTTTTCGATTCAATCGGTCGTGTCATGACTTTTCAGGGCGTATTTCATTCATCATTTTATTCACTTGTGTGTCAAATTTTATTTTGACACTCTTTTCTTAGTCCATTTGCTCTACATATAAAAACTATTGAAGTTAAAAAAATAAATAATGAAAAAATAATAAAAATCACAGTAAAAAACATTATTTGTAATTGTTTAATATTTGCTTTGTAGGGTTTATTTTATCTCGTGGTAATCAATTAGAAATGTTTAATGGTAATTTTTATTTTTTTTAAATTGCCTAATAAGGATGTAATATTTTTACGCAATTTTTTGCTGATATTAGTTATTAAAAAAATGCAGTGAAAAAAAAATTTAAAAAAAGTTCAATTACCTTTGAAACTGAAATCTGCAACTTTCTGTATGTTTTTTTTTTACATATTTAAAATTTTTACTATTTATGAATATCGTTAAAATAAGAGTTTTCTTTATGTATGTTAATTGATCAAAGTGTTTAACAAGCAACAAAAAGTCTAGGGGTGTTCAGCTCCTTCTAGATACTCGTACATGACGCCGTTGGCCGTTAAAATCCTTTTTTGTGAACGGTTTTAGCTTATTTTGGATTATCAAAATTTAAAAAACATCTAAATCACAATAATAAGTAGTATATAAGTTATAATATAACTAATATTACTATCAAGTCAAAAATAATATGAAATAATTAGATACTTCGTAAACTTTGATGTTTAAGTAACTAATATGAAATAAATAAAATTAAAAACACATTGAAAACGCCTTCCAGCTATATAGCCCCTCTACCGTAAAATGTTTTTGTTTGCTAAGGAGTGAATTTAAAACAGTTTTTTCAGTAAAATATGCAAAGATATTGCATGAAACTTGTTTCGCAAAAGGGAGTATAATGTGAGCATGGATCGCGAAATTGTAAGTGTACCTGAACAACATAAACTAAAGGAAAACCTCCCCAAAGCAGTAAAAAACTTGGAAAATCATTTTAAATATCCAATAAAAATTATCGTCTTGGAAAATGATGTCAAATGTAAGAAAAATATAGGTGGGTTAATTATCAGTTCCTATTTTGAAAATTCTACACTCGTACCTACAGACAAGAAAATTATATTATTTAGTTTTGTTAACTTATTTTATTGCTCGCAGAACCAACAAATTTAAATGAGAGATCCTGAAGCTTCCAACGGAAGCTACTTTACCATTACCAATGCGTGGAGAGTCTTTTTTTAAGAAGAGTCTTTTCCAGAGAGGAAAAAACAAAAGCTCTCTTTCGAAAGGACCCATAATAATTTTGTATTTTCGCCCATTGGCCTTTTACAAAATAATTGATTGTATAATATGAATAAACAGTAGTTAAAGTAATAATAATAAAAAAGTAAGTTAATTAAGATTTATTAAAAAAAATAAAATAAGTAGGAAATAATGAAAATTAAATAGCAGAAGAAAATGGAGGAAAAAAAACAAATACCGATAAAAAAAGGTTTTAAGAAAATAAATATAATAACAACATTAATAATTGAAATAATGAATTTATGTTTGTCTAATACTAAACAGAATTAAGTAACAATATTGGTAAAATACTCGTACATCAAATAAAATAAACATATATAGCCTTTTCTGAACAACTTACCCACATCGTGACATGTTGTCGACTCTTCGCATTATTACCATAAACTTTCATGAGTTTCCAATGGATATTCGCGGAAGTACTGTTCTGCACTTTCAATAAACGGATAACCGCGCGAATCTCGCAGCTATGAAAACAAAATGGCCGACAAACACGCGAGACCAAAGAAACTGACCATAAGGATCCCCCCCACACACCAGGTGCTTCAACTTCCTCGTATAATGAAACAAAAGATAAGTATACTCGTAGATATATAATATGTAGATGATTGCATTTATGATTATATTCATGAATAAATGGCAAGTAAAAAAATAAGTGAAAAAGAAAAAAAATATTTAGAATAGTAGATGAACCAACTAAAATGTTTTTTTAAGATGAAAAAGTGTTGTCAGATCATTTAGGTCTAATGCATCGGTAAACTATGTTACAATAAAAAAAGTATTTGAAATTACACGTATCTTTATTATATTGAAGGAAAAAGGAAACACAAAAAACTGATTTACTATAATAATCCGGTCAGCTGTATTTCATCTTAAAATTAACCTATATTTTCGTTAAATAATGCAAGTCATCGACAGGATTTCTTGATAATCTCAGAAATCGCATTGCAAAAACACGTTTTAAAATTCAAGAAGCACCCATATTTTTTTGTATTTCGTTAAAATTTGCTCACAGTTTTTACAGTCTTGTTTCATTTGTTCTGAGAAGCGATTTTTTTTTTAAATAAATTATTCGGATGCGTAGTTTGTTTAGTTCAGCTTAGCGGTTCCATTCGCAAAAACATTCATTTTGGTTTGTGTTCAATTGTTATTTCAGGTTTATCTTTCAATATTTTTTTTAGTTCTACGTCGTTAAAAGTGATATGGAAATATTTTTGGTTGTACCTCTATATAATTGCTTAACATTACTTATAATTTAAAAAATTGCAAAAAGGTCTCAACCGCCTAGAGCCAGTCGTATTATAATTGATATGTTAAGAAAGCGAGGAGGAGGGGAGATTAAGGAAATAAGAAAAATGATAATCAGAAAATACTTTAAAAGTTGCGTTACAATTAATAACTACGTGTATTATTTTGATAAACTCTATTCATTAAATGGAAAATAACACAAACTAATAAGGTAAAAAAAAATTACCCACACCGGTATTCAAACCCGCGACCTCTGGATTCGCGATCGTGCATTTTAACCACTTGAGCATGGAGGTCGTCAAAATTTATGTAACTTAAAAATATATATATACATATTATTTGCCGAGGCCGGGTTACGAACCCTCGACATCTAGATAAATCTAGATCTAGGGTCAATAATTTTATAATGAGTGCAAAGAAAATAATAATTTTTATTATTATTTAACGATGTGTCTGTTTATCAGAATGAATTTATTTTTTATTAATTATGTATTGATATGATTGAAGACACTAAGCAGGATATATTTAACAACATCAAAGTTTAAATTGTGTTTTTTTGTCATAACTGTTATACTCAAACAAGATTTGTTAGCTGTGGTTAGTAGATAAATAGCTTGCTAGTTACCTAAAAAAATACTCTAATCCTTACAAAACAACTTTTATTTATCATTAAATAATACGTTCATTATTCTATGTATTCAACGTTTACTAATCTTTTAAAATGGTACATGAATAATAAAATAATTCACTAACACTATTAAAAAAATCAGTTAGATAGATACTCTATAGCGTACACCAACAAAAACTAAAAATATTCAAATTAAGGAAAATGAAATAATTACTTTGGAAAGGACCACAGATTTTGTTTTAATTTTCAACACCGATTGGTTTCGCTTAGCTTAAGCATCATCAAGGTACAGAATTAAACCAAAAAATATATTTAACTACAGAGGGAGAAAACAAATAGTAATATAAGAGAACAGTAAGAAAATAAAAGAAATGTCATTTAAACCATCAGAAAATAAAAAATAGAAAGAGACAGATAATTGGAAATAAAAGAGGCCAAACGTTAACTGAGAACGTAATAAAAAATAAAAAAAATTTGATGAGTTTACGAGAAATATACGTTATATTGGATTACTGGAAAAATTACTATTTATTTTAATGGCTATCTTTATTTCTAGTGATTCTAAATTATTTAAACTATTACCATGACTATTTTTATGGAGAATTCATATTCATTCAATAAAATCACTGGGGTATGAGCCCCAGTGATTTTATTGAAGGTATGATCTTTTTCAAAAGATGATTGGCAAATTATGAAAATTCATGGTTATTTAAACATCTCAGATGTTCTTTGAATCTAACATTGACATTACGGATTGTTTTACTAATATGAAATGCAGAAAAATCACTACAATCCAATTCATTAATTATTGAGTGACTTAGTTTGTCGTATTTTATGCTCAGCATTGATTAGGAATGCAGGTCGTATTTTCGTATTGTGTTGTATTATATTTATTTATGTGTGAGCATATATAACCACACACTTTGTGTTTTTTGTTTAGTTTATTTTTTTATCCTTATGATGTTTAGGCTAAACAAAACCGGTCGGTCATAAAAATTAGAATATTATCTGTGGTCTTATAGAAAGTTATTATTTCATATTCAATAAATATGTAAAACCATAGAGTGGTTGCTTTCGGCGAAAATATTAATATTTCTTCTTCCTCCTTTATGTGAATGTGAACTGTTAGTTGGGATGTTGTGAGGTTGATTATTTGATACACGCCCAACAGCTTCAAGGGTACCATAAAGGCCATCGAAGAATAAATAACGGAACAATGAGTATTTCCATAAAATTGGTAGTCTAAAAAAATATCACATCACTGGTCTTGAATAAAATTTTATAATAAATTATTTCTTTCTTTCAGCGTAATTCTGAAAGCTCCGCTGAATACGCCCACTGAAAAAAGCTTACTGTGTAGTTAATTTAAGCTTTATGGGTTTATGTGCGTAATTGTCTGTTTTTTCAGAATGAATTAAAACTGGATGAGATAACATAAATATTCTGAGGAAAACATTTTCGTGTTTGCACGAACTTAATTTTTTTTTAACTGTCTTAATAAAAAAAATATTGTGATGGTTGGTAAAATTTCAAAATAGAACATAATCCGTATTTTATCATTGAAAAATAGTAAGTAGTTGATTGATTCATACAATAGATCGACTGAAAGATATTCTCAGTATTGCCGAGGTTGTTTGTGCTAATATATTATACACCGTTAAACAATATAATATAAACATTATACAAAGACATGCAAATAAATCAGACTTTCAAAAAATAATAAAACCAATTGACAAAATAGCTCACTTTATAAAATGATGAAAAGTTATAATGCGCTACCGGAAACCATAAAAACAATGCCAACAAATACATTTAAAATAGTCTCTAATAACGATTTAGAATACATTATTAATATTAAGTAGAATATAAATTATTATTAAGTTAAAAATAACATCGATTATAATGAGATACTTTGTAAACTTTAATGCAACGGTAATATAAAATATATAAGACTATAATCAAAACTAAAAACAGTATGGCAACACTAAATCGCTGTGTGTAAAGTGTAAAACATTTTAAAATATCATTTTAAAATGTAAATATATTGATATAACACTTGTATAACACTATGTAATATGTTTGATAATAAAAAATAAAATAAAATAATAATGTGATTACTGTACGAGAATACCAACTGCCCGGTACTGGAGGGTCTATGACACAACAATTACATTATTATTGTATATTATTTATTTTATTTTATACGCCTTTATAAGCTTTTTATAACAATGTAATATATAGTTTAAAATAAAAATAATACAAAAATAATAGGACGTAAAATAAACGAATAATGAGGACAAAAAAACATAAATATGTTACTAGAGAAATTACAGTGGAATAAATTAACATTAGTAGTTTTGAAAGGGGTATGCTATTACCATATAACCTTCTTGTAACTAGATTCAGTGCAGTTATGTACACTATTTTTTTCCATAGAATTACCCACTGCACGTAATCTAGTAACAAGGCCGAAGGAAGTAGGTGAGAAGGAGATGAAAAAGAGGAAGATTATGAAGTACCCGGTTATTTACATCTGGTCGGTAAGCCAAGGATGCTGCAATTTCAAGCAACGTTTTAATTCTTAATGGTGGTCTTTTACCAAGGCGATGAATAGAGTATCTACCACTCGGCGTAAATATGCTATTTATTATTTGAATTCATTTAAATTTAAAAAAATACTTTTTTATGCACACCAGGTTTCAAGCCTCCCGACTTTTAGGCCTATTTATTTATTTATACTGGGTTTCAACAGATGTTCTCACTTACGTTAGAACAATACAGCTATCAAAACTCAGATAGTGGACAGTTATTGTAAAAAAATATTACAAACGCAAACTATACATCAAATATAAAATAACAATAACTCAATCAATGATAAGTAATGTTATAAAAGTAAGATACTGAAAGAAAGACAAAAGTGACACACACTATAATTGGCTCAATTTTCGATACATATTTATAAGCAATAGTAGGACATTTTTTACTGAAACTGTGCAAATTATCGACAAAAATGTCCACATTAGTAAGGTCTAGAGCCAATAAGCTTATCGCTTGCTCATGGAGGTTATCAAATTATAATAAAACCCACTATAATTACTACCATTTTACTCAGAAAATTATTAAGTACTTACTGCGCATCACTTACGTTTGAAACTCATATTTTAATTTTCCTCTAAATTTATTTTTCACCGCATAAAATTTGGGTTAGAATTTTGTAGAAAAAGAGGATGTTTATCTTTTTGTTTCAACTTTTCACGAAGACATATTGCCTAGTCCGAGTGCGTCTTAATTAAGGGAAGTTTTATTTTATTTTTCTTTCAGGACCTCCGAGGAGTCAAATTAACAAAGCCTGAAAAGTTTTTCATTCCGGAAAGTTTCGCTGGAAATTTTATGACGACACTTCGCTGAATGCTTAAATGTTAATTGTTATTTGTGAGTCTGAATAAATGAAAAAAAAATAAATGCTTGTATACCAGATTTCCTAAAAATCTGCACAATTGATTTAAAATAACTTAAATATTCTTAAGGTTTAGGATTAATGAACAGAAGGAAAAGAATAAAAAACTGTATATTTTACTTGCATGTGAGTAAATTTTTGCAATAAAAATGCTTTAGCCTAAATTCCAAGAATACTGTATTAAATTAATACTTGACTATATGTTTTAACTTACTCACTAAAGCTGGATTGTTTAATATTTTAACCGTGGATTAACCTTATTTTTAGTTAGTTCAAACATAATATTTTAAACCCTAACATTTTTAACTAAGATTTAAATTTTTGAACCGAGTGCCATTTAGAATTTTTGACAATATAACGGTCGATTAGCATAATGGTCTTCTTCATTGATTTTAATATTTGATCAAACACAGAAACTTGTTGAATAACGGCTAGAATGTTGAATATTTAAAATAAAATGCAAGTTGTCAATTTTAAAGAGTCAATTACATGTGACGGAATTTAAAACATCTTACCCTAAGCCGAGGTTAAACATACTGTAGTTTTGGATAAACCTCAATATTTTCAACCACTCAATATTTCATTTACGGGATTCAAGTATTTTTTTAGTAAGCATTACTTAAAAAATATTTCCCAAAAGAAAAATTCAATTCCACCTTAACACTCAAAATTAGCGCTAAACGTCACTTTGTAGCTTTCTAATAGAAGCAATACTAAAAATGATTTATCTTTAAATTGTACATGAGTTGTTAGGAAAATGTCTAAGGTTTCCAGGGAATTAAAATTTTAAACTGTAATATTTTTAATTCTATGAAAAACATACTAAAATGTATGTTAAAGGTGCAATTTGAAAATTCAGCGAAGACATTTTTGAAGGTTTTCCTTGAAATCGTAGTTCGCATTTCACATAGAATTTGAAAGATTGCTGGTTAAGAATTGCATTCATTGAAAACCTTTGACATTTTCCTAACAACCCGTTTTTAATAAACAAATAAATCATTTTTAGTATGCTTGTATTAGAAAGGAAAAAAATGGTTTATTTTTGGGTAATATCTACATTTGGGTAAATTCATAAAATATGCAAAATAGATATTTTGTATTAATAGGTGTCGTTAATATTGTATGAAAACTTTAAAAGTTTACGGGGAGGTTTCGTTTACTTACATAATAGTGTTTTGACGGTACGTTTTTCACACGCATAGTTATAAATTAAGTCAAGCGCGATAACATAAACCAGTTAATTATGTGAAATACCTTAAATGTGACAATAAGCCTTTTTCTGACAACACCTAAAAAAGTATTGTCACGCTACAATTTCAACAGGCTTTGATATGGCTGCCTCTGTTGAGCGAGTATGTCGTTAATTCAAAATTCTTAACGTGCCGTAGTCTGAAATCATAAATTGTTAAATAACTGGTCACTTTTGTATGGTTCATGATAACTTTATCGAAAATCAAAAAATATATTAATAACTTCAGTAAATATTTCTACCAATTTAATTAAACAAAATTTAAAAAAAAACAGAGCATTCCCGACTTACTATTTTACTTGTGCCTAAGTATTTTGTTTTATTGCTCAAATGGGCGGATTTAAAATTACATTCAAATATACCTTCGGGTGGCTTTATTACCTTCTGGGAGATATCTATCCAACTCATGACAATTTGATATGTCTAAGTGAAAGCACTAGTCACAAATGTTTAATATGATAAATACCCAATAAGCGTCCATTCTGGACACAAAAAGTATATTTATCATAAATAAACTTCAAATTATACCAGCCTGAAGATTCCCGTCATATGGCGAAACCGATTCGGTCTTGATAAAAAAAAGTGGAATATAGTAAAGATGTGCATTACAAAAAAAATCTTAGTAACCATCACGCCATTTTGCAGGGGTAGGCAAATAGGACGAACCGCCATACAACTCTGGTTTGGCACACACTCCTTGCTTCATTGACATTCATACACCATCTTATACATAATCTTCTGTTATTATGACTCTTTACATTACCCGATTCAAGTTATTGATAAATTTGATCTTGCCATGTCTTCCTCGGGCGTCCTCGACTTCTTCTTTCATTTTCTTTCGTACAATATATTATTTTAGCACTTTTTTCTTTGATCATTCGCTCTACATGCCCAAACCATCGAAGCGTCCCTTTTTGATCCTATTCATTACGCTTTCATCAGCCTTGCATTCTTTCCGGATATCTAGATTTATAACACGGTCATACATGGTTATGCCGCACACACATCTCAGGGATCTCATTTCCACAGTATTTAGTCTACTTTCATCCTTCCTCTGTCAGTTTCATGCCTCACTGCCATACATCAGGGTTGGTATAAGAACTTTATTGTAGACTGCTAGCTTCGCTTCTCTAGACATTTTTCATTTGTACCAACAGCGTTCAATCCTCCATTAATAGAGTTATTACGAAATCATTAAAATCAAATTCCACCAGTAGTCAACAGTTTCAAAATTTTAAATAATGAAGGACTTAGCTAGCTGAAAAAAAAAATTCAAGATGCCTAAGTGGAAACACGATGCATTGTTAGCTCGGCTACTAAACTACTCGTATATATATTTACATTAAATAATTCCTTATAAAATATATAAATATGATTCAACTTTTTTCTCTAAATACTTCCAGAGTAAAATGATATGTTGATACTAGAATACCAACCAAATCACAAGTTAATTTAATTTGGAAGTTATCTCCGAGCGTTTATATTTAAATGATGATATTAACCACTAACACCGAGCATCCGCAGCCTCGGGCAAAAAGTTGGCATTCATTCCACAAGAAACGGTAATGTTAAGGAAAGGCAGGAAGGGGTTGGTCGTTAGGGCTTATCTGGAGGACGGAGGCTTGGTAGAACCTTAACAACAGGTAGTAACGATTCACCGTTACATTCTAACGATATTCGCCCAGCGTTAACGGCCCGTTGTCGTATCCTTTAACCTTTTGACCGAAGAATTGCGTCGAGGGAAACGACACGTAGAACATGTTTATACAGAATAAATTGTGATTAAATCATATTATGCGGCTTTATGGGTTTGCAAGAACTTAGTTGAATATTTTGTTTTCTTTTTTTGGTGATTACGAATAGAAATTTAACAAATAACAATGAAGGTAATGTCTTTTTTTAACGTGGTACCTCACGAAATCCATCAGTGATACTATTAGAGAGTAAAGGAGTCTAAAGGCTGATTCACACCAACGTCCGGTTCCGCTCAGTGCCGATATTGTTCCGCAAGAGAGCTTATTGATATGGTATGAATATCGATCAAGGAGTATGTGCCAAGACAAAGTTGTGTGGCAGTATATCCTTCTGCCCACCCTTGTGATATTTAAAATTATAAATTGTATTAATAACTCACTTTCTTTGTTGCAACTCATCGAGTTCAAAATTCCTTGCCCCAGACTCAGAAACAGTGAATTGTCTTTCCTCAATCATATATTTCTTTAACAAAGATCCCATAAAAACAGTTTTTCACCAAATTCATTAAGAAATGAATGATATTAAAAATATATTGTTCACACATGCATAATGTGATAAAATAAACATTTATTTACACCTCTCATATAGGCAAGGTATTATATATCCGAAGGAGTTATATGAGTACAAACTGAAGTAGTGTCTTATTTCGAGTATGTAGATCGTTATCAACCTACCGGTCACTCTTGTGCGTACATCAAGAGATAGTGATATCTGAATATATCTAAGGTAGATGCAGCTTCAATGAATATTTCCATCGCTGCATATATTGGCGTGTTTTATGAGAAAGTTTTGACTTTCGGTGTGTGAAACGTCACATGATGCCTAGCAATCATCACTCTACTAACTATGGGTATCATTCTGCACTGTCCAGAATATCGAGACTTGTTAACTCAAGCCATGAAACCAGTCTTGAAAGTTTTAGTACCGGTCTAAATGATTTTTGTCATTGCTTCATTATAATATTATGTATAATACTCGTATGTGCTGTTCTTTCTTTGTTGCTATTTTTTCTCATTTTGTGTTATATTTTTTTTGTTATTGTAAAATAGTCCGTTAGTTTATAAATAAATCGTCTTTAAAATTGAGTGACTTCAAGAGGTATGGATTAAATGAAGGAACAAGTACGAATTTGAGCAGATTTACCATTTATGAGCAGTTTTTAAATTATAACTCTAAGTCCGAACGTCCTTCTACCTACCGAGCTATTAGTCACATCTTCGGAACTGATTATTAGTATTAATAAAAGTTAAATTACTATCACTGTACATATATCATACTACCTGGTGAGAGTCCACCAATTGTATTTAAAGCGTTACAATGCTTTAAACCAGTAATTCCCAAAGTGGTCTATATCGACCCCCAGGGGTCGATTCCAACCTGCAAGGGGTCCACGTCAATGAAAAAAAAAATTAGGGATGCACGAGACGTAAATGGGGGTCCACGAGAGTGGATTCCATTTAGGCAGGCCGTCACCAAAATGTTTGTTAATTTTTTGGGGAGGATATTTTGTCGATTTGCTAGTACTTTTCGATTTCAAATCTCTACCGACTAGTGCTTTTTTTTCGGAGGGTAAATTTTGTGATTTGCTAGAACTTTTTTGTCAATTTGCTAGTATTTTTCGATTTCAAATCTCTACCGACTAGTGCTTTTTTTTGAAGAGGATTTTTAGTTGATTCGCAAGCACTTTTCAATTTGAGATCTCTACCGACTAGTACTATTTTTTGGCGAGTTCAACTTCAATTGAAGTGTTCACAGCGAAGGGTTCATTTCGAACTAGCAGTTCCTGAAGCGTTCACAAAACTTTGAAGTTTTTCCCAACGCTAAAAAAAATCAATGTTAGGAAAGCAAGGGGTTTATAGAAAACAGAAAAAATCGGCAAGTGGTCTACGGGACAAAAAAGTTTGGGTACCTCTGCTTTAAATAAATATTTATTGACAAGACCTGGATAGTTGCGAACTTAACAACATTCTATTGCTAGAAATAAAGTAAAATGCCGCACCTCATGGGCTTAAAATTTACGTGCCTAGTTTGGTGGCAGATTCGCTAATTCGATTGTCCTGGTGATAACTAGCATCATATATGAGAGGATGTCAAAAGACGCAGTAGAATAAAATTTTTATGGTCTCCAAAGAGATGTAACTCTTCTTCCGTACCATTAAAAACCCTTAAAACTATGTTTTGTTCAGAGCAATCACTTTGTGGTATAACATTTTTAATGAAAATAAATAAAAATAACTTTGTATAAAACCACAGATTTTATTTTAATTTTCATGACCGATCAGTTTCGCTTAGCCTAAGCATCATCAGGGTATAAATTTAAGCAAAACAAAAAAATACAAAGTGTGCGGTTTTATTTACATACGGAGGGAAAAAAAACAATACAAAATAAAATAAGAAAACAGTGAGAAAACAATAGAATAACATTTAAATTATAAAAAAGAAACAAATTGAAAGAGATATATAATATGAATTGAAAGAGGCAAAACGTCAACTGCGAAGGTGATTAAAGAATAACGAGAAGTTTTATGAGTTTACAAGAAATATAACTGATATTGGACTACTGGACAAATTTGACTGATTATTAAGATAATGGTTACTCATTTTAATTGGTTTCTTTATTTTTAGTGCTTCTAATTTTTTTAATCTGTTGCCATGACCATTTTTATGGAGAATGTGATCATATATACCGGTCGATCATTAAAGTTATTATTTCATTTTTATTACCTAAAACCATCTTATCTATAGTACAAATGTAAATCAAAATCTCACAAATAATCTTAGTAACTAGTAATTAAAGTGGTTTTTCATTAGGCACTATGTAATATTTAAATGACAGGTAGTATATTTTCCCTTCCGCAACAATTGAAATAATTCTGTCACGGTCTACCCAAACGAGGGGTGGGCTTGTAACGTCACTTAATAAGCCTTATTCCTGGGAATGAAGAAACAACGGCAATTTGTTACACTTCAACACACGATTGCGGTCGGGGAGGCTTCGCCGGCTGCGTGTTGCGGTCCTGTTGTCTGTGGCAACTGTACGGAGAGGCGGAGGCTGGGTATACAGCACCGCGATGGAGCAAGGCAAACCTCGGGCGGTGGTGTGTAAGACGGTCGTAGATGGAGAGAGAATTTAATTGTATGAAGGTCAAACAAATGCAACCTGATCTTAATTGAATGTTTTTTCAACGGGAATGATTGGGTTATTTTCTACAATATGGGTAATTTAAATACACATTTAAATTAAACAGTGTATAAAACAACATTTAAAAAAAATACGAATTTTATACAAGAGTCTCAATTGTAATCTCCAGTGGGATAGTGGCATCTCCGGGTTGATGAGAGTAGGGAGAAAAGGGACCTGAGAAGAGTGAGGTTATATCTGGCCATTCAAATTTGGTTACCAAACATGACTAAAGCTATTTTAAGCATCGCCACCATACCGAATGGTGGTCTTTCACGATGGCGATTATTAGTGGAATTATAAACTCTATAACTTAGACTCTATGCACACGGACGCAAATTACTAACCAGTCCGCGATGAGTTTGAAGCTTTGTAATTAAACGAGACACCGCACACGGCGCTACCGTCACTAAACAGTCACTTACGCTTTAGTAACTTGTCGACAAGTTTTTGACTTGAGTCTTGAATGGTCTAGTTTTTCTTCCGATTGAATACATCAACGTTTCTTGCCACATCTTTTTATTTTATAATATTATCTTGTGTATTCATTTTTTGTATGTATTTTATTATTTTCATATCGTTAAATTTTTATTTAAACGAGTCACCATCATTTCACCACCTTGCCACCCCACAGAAAACTACCGATTTCGATCATGTGTGAAGAGCCCGCGTGTGCGAAGCTGCGTCACTAAAGAGTCAGTATCCGGTCAGTAATTTCAATCACACACAAGTTCAGTTTTTTGTGCATCTTCGTGTGCATACGGCCTTGGAGATACAAAGTTCTGAGGTACGCAACTAATTTTGTTTTTCATTCGCAACCTTTGCAAATAAATATGCAAGTCAAGGAGTCGATGTGATTTCACCTTCATAATAATGTTCAACTTATTCAAATACCAGTATTCCTCTTCCGAAAGAAATGGTTTGGGCGGGTAAGGGAATTGACATTGCCATTTCCTTAGCGAATGATCACACCTTTGTCATGTTTGATGTAAATTTGCTGTTACCTGTATTTGCCCTAATCAAACCCTCATCCTTTGGTAATCCCACCACCCCCTCGAGACCTTCTATCATTTCACCCTTCATTTTTGGGTTGATTTCGTTGTTTCTGTATTTCAACTTCTTCGAATTAAGCTATCCGAACATTGCTTGTTCAATTGTTGGTTTAAATTAGTTATTCATGCAAATGTATAGCACGCACACTGTAACGACGCACACAACACTTTTTTAAAGAATCAAAAGGAGATATTCCAGGAATTAAAAAAAAACTGCCAATTTTTATTATTATTATTTACTTTTTCATCATAACAATATAAAGAGGTATTATGAGCAGGTGCAGCTTACGTAATAATTTTCAAGTAATTTTGAAAATGATTTTTTTTTTTTTAAATATTGTTATAATTGTACAACAACAACATAATATTGTACCACTACCATTGTACCATTACAGCAGGTCATAATTCTTAGTTTACAACATAATATAATACCATTATAACACGATTCACATATACAACATAATGTAACTATTTTTGTACCCTTAAAGTATTCAGACAAAACTATACTAATTTTCAAATGATTGATTAAATTCAATTTTTATTTGCTAAAAAAATTATCATTTTAATAATAATAAATGGATAACTTTTGTAGCGCTGTTTTCTTGGGAAAATCACCTCAAGGGCGCTTGAGTATAGTTTAACACAAATTATGCGATTTTCATTGCATAAAAGGAAATATTACATTATATTCTGACTTCTACCTAAGTACTCGCAAATTATGAATTAATGTATTAAAGAAACAATTATTTTCAAAGAGTTCATCAATATATGAACGTAACAAAATGGCGCAGTAACATTAACACATATTAGTGTAACGATTAATAAAATTGAATGTAAGTATTCTGGCAACGTGGCATTAGTATTATGGCTAACAAATGATGGAATCGTAAATGCTACAGAATTATGGGGAAACAGTTTAAATTCCGATTCATCAAAGCCTTAAGTCGTAAAATATTTATGGTTATTGTTTATTATCTGCATAATTATTCATGTAACTGTACTTTTCCAATACTTATTACCGTAACTATGTTCACATGATTTTTTCATTTTAATTATTTTAAATAATATTAATACTCTTCAACGAAATTATGCAACCGAAAAAGACAGAAACTAAAAAGAATAACGGTCGCGACCGAGACTCGAACTCAGAACATCCACTCTATTCGAGAATAACGTCTATGCCAATTGAGGGGCTTAGAAGCAAAGGCAGCAATCTCCTTCATTTTAAATTATTTCTTGGAAAGTTGATTTAACGTTTAATGCACTTTTCTTTTGTGGATATGTTGATAAATTTAGAGATTATTGTTTCAAATTGTTCCTGGTTTAATGTACACTAACATTTTTGTACACTTCATTCTCCATTTCTTTATAATAATCATTCAAAAGTTGACAATGCTTCAGAACCGTTTTTGGAGATTGCTGCCTTTGCTTCTAAGCCCCTCAATTGAACTGCCGAGATCTTATTAGAAACCGGCATTTTAGTCGATCTCATACCTTGAAAACTATTATTATATATTTTTTAAAATTTTTATCGATATAGGCTGCCATTTTCGTAATGGAGAATGAATAATTGATGATAAGTGACCATTTTATTCATGAAACCATTAATAACTTAATTATCGGATTCGGTTGCCATTATAAGATGTTCCGAACATACAATAATGCATTATATTAATTTGTGGAAAAACATTGTAAATAATAAAACAGTGTTATCAAAGTATTGGGTTGAAAGAATAACAAGTAAACATAACATTAATACAGCTTCCGTTCTAACAAGATGATTTTCCTACCAAAAGATAAACATTATTATTTATCTGTCGGTTTTTCTCTCCAACTCCCAGAATACTCCGCTAGATTACAATAGTTTCCTCTTCTAATTCTAGTGACCATATTTTTCGTTTGTCATATTTACGATATCGCCCGAATTGCCCCAAATAAAGGCTAAACAAGACATGGATTTAGCGAGAATTTGTATTACAAATTCGTGCTAAAGTACTTGTCAACCCCTGGCTATTGACTGTATCTTTATTTGGCCATAAAATCTGTATAAAATGTAAATCTCGCTTTATTTATTTTATCGCATCTTCAATGGCAATTTCTCGAACGACACAGCTGCTAAGCCGGGACTTCTGAAGCAGACTGTTCCAACAATGTTCTTCATTATTAATCAGAAAACAAGTTTAAGGCTTTGTATAAAGCATTGTATTGAAGTTTAAATCAGACCTGCTTTATCCCATTACGTTGTTAGATACATATTTTTTAAAGATTTTATTTATGCGGTAAATGGATTTTTTACCGGGCTTTCCAAACATTTGTTTTTTTATTGAAAGGTAATCGAAAAATATAGAAAAAAAAAAAAATTGGGTGTCTTGTCTTTTGTTTTTTGAAAAATATATACGTATTTTAAAGTTACTTCTTTGATTATGGCTTTGGTTATGAGCCATAAAAATATGTTTATGTATTAGTATCGCAACCAGAAGTTGACTCAAACAGACTTCTCACACAGATGCATTTCATGCATACAGCATATTTAAAACTTGTTGATGGATTCGTATAAGAAAATTCCATTTCATTTTTAATACATCCACTTACAAAAATGTATTCGAAAGGTTTTCAAATACGATGTTATAATTATTGTTATTTGACGGTCTGCGTGGTCGAGTGGTAAAACGCTCTACTACGGATCGAGAGGTTGAGGGTTCAAACCTGGCGTGCGCCAATAATTTGTATTTATTAATTATGCGTTTTAACTTATAACCCATTTAATTCAAATGAAATAATATATAATTTGTTTGCAGCACTTTTCAGAGTGGTAGATACTCAATGTTTCGCCTTGATGAAAGACCACCATTCAGAATTGAAACATTAAGCACATTACGGCATTTTACAAGTGAATATCAATGATATTTCTTTCTGTGAATTATTTGGTATAAATATATATTTTATAATCTATCAATATAAGGAAGGTCGGGAAATACATGGCTATTCAAATCTGGTCACAAAACACGGTTAAACCCATTTCAAGCAACGTTTCAATTCTGAACAATGGTCTTTCACCAGGGCGATACTTAGAGTATCTACAGCTCTGAAACGTGCCACAAATATACTACATTTTATATTATATGATTAAAATGTGGTATGACACATATTAATTAAATTAAATTTATTTGCGCACGCCGGGTTTAAACCAGCGACCATTTTGCCCAAATGCGTTTAATCTTGTAAACGTTATAGATTTAAGTGACCAAGCTACTATTCCCTAAGAAGTGAAAATAAACACATTTATCAATCAACAACAAAAATAAAACAATTCAGTAAAACTGTTTTTACTACGTCGAAGTAAAATTTTCTGAAACACCATGTCTTTTTTAAAAGCATCAAATCAATGAGGATCATCGTTATTTTTTATTGTTAAATTATGGCAGCCGATAAGATATATATCCTTCATTTAATGGAGATATCGGAACTTACACCACGTGGGACTAGCGTTGAGCACGCGTCATTGTCTCTGTTTTATTGAATCTTTCATTTCAAGATGCCATTTGGGCGGCCGCACTTTCACTAGTGATATCGTTGAACACATAAATGTAATATTTTATTTCATTTTTATTATTTCTAGTGACCCTCATATCGGAGTCGTGCTTGATATTACGCAAATCTTTAGGGCGTAGTGGTTATGATTTTTTACTCTTCCACAAACTTTACGTGATGTTTTTTATAATACGATTGCGATGCGAAATTTTCGTTTTTCCTACCAACAGTGGCGGATCATGACTTTTTAGTGTGCTAGAGTTCTAAAATTGAAAAAAAAACGTCATGATTGACGGAGTCGTAGTCGAAAACGATTTTTGTTTATTTTAAATTTTTGTGCGAAGATTTTCAATTTTTTTAGTTTTGGTGGGTGACCCGCCAAAAATTAAAAATCTTCATACAAAAAAAATAACTATTTCGGCTACAACAACATATATAGCGTTGTAATTTTCAATCTCAGCACTCTAGAACACTAAAATGTGACGAACCGCCACTGCTACCAAACCTCATGAATTATGTAATTTTATTCTAAAACTGTTTAAAAAAATTAAACATATGCCACTTAAAAGTCTTAGCTGCATTCAACTGTTTGGAACCAGTGAGTATATAGCATCGTCTAATTAATTAATGTTGTGAGGCCGAAGGAAGAAGGGAAGGTTTGAAAGGTATCTTGCTATTCAACTCCGGTCACCAAGCACGGTTAAAGCCATTTCAAGCAAATGTTTCGGTTTTATCTTTTACCAGGGCGATACTGAGAGCAGTGGAGGCTCGTGATTTTTTAGTGTACGAGATTGAAAAATACGACGCTATTGATGTTGTTATAGACGAAAAGGTTTATTTTTTTTTATTAAATTTTTTCAGCAAGCAATGCAGTGCACCACCAAAACTAAAAAAAATTCTAAAAATTTTCATACTAAAAATAACTTTTAAAAAATAAAAACAAAATCGTTTTCGGCTACAACAATATCAATAACGTCGTACATTTCAATCTTGCACTCCAGCACGCTAAAAAGTCATGAAGCGACACTGATTGTGAGGCTTAATGAAGTAGGGAAGGGTAGGAAATGCGGAAGATGAAGTTATCTGGATATTCAGATCTGGTCACCAAACATGGCTAAAGCCATTTCAAGAAAAAAAATCGGTTCAAGTTGGTGGTCTTTCACCAGGGCGATATTCAGAGACCTTTTACTTTGCGTCGTATTTCAGGTATTGGAAGAATATAGAAGAGTGATTTAAAAATTTGTTCCAATATTTTCTTATATACAGCAGTCTCAATGAGTAAATTAACTAATTTATGTATAAATAAATTTGTGTTACATGAATAATGGTCGATACAAAACTAACATATTTTTGAGAGAAATAAGAATTGACATTTAATATAAGTAATACAGTAAAAAAATGAGTTGATTAAAGATGTTAATCCTTAGAGCTAATCACGTAAACTCACACCAGTTGAAAAAAGGTATATTTAAGAAAGATCCTTAAGCAACAGATTTAGAACACCACATAATTTAAGAGATAAATGATAGTGGTACATAAAGAAAAAAATATAAAAGTAAGGTAAAAAAACGTGTAGGTACATGTATAGTGTAATAAAAGAAACTGAAAGCATTTATTTACACCCCACATATAATAAGATAAGGGATTTTCAAAGAGTTATGTGAATATAAAGTAAGAAAGAGTGTTAAATATTATTTATAATACGATAATACAAATAGTGTGAGAAAGGAAAAAAAAAGATTTAAGAGAGGCTTTATTTGTGCTGGTATCACGTCCACTCTTGTACACTTCGTTAAGATATGTTGTTGAACTGTGTATATGTACACCTAAAGATGTCTATGATCTATGACCGCCTCCTTGGTCGAGTGGTAAGACGTTTGACTACGAATTCAGAGGTCGCGGGTTTAAACCCGGCGTGCGCAAATAACTTTTATTAAATTAATATGTGTCATTACACGTTTAATTGATTTATAATGTAAATTAGTGGTAGATAATCTAAGTATCGCCCTGGTGAAAGACCACCATTCAGAATCGAAACGTTGCTTGAAACGACTTTGGTCATGTTTGGTGACCAGATCTGTATAGCAAAGTACTTCCCAACCTTCCTTTTCTTACTACCTTCAGCCTCACAACATACTCTAGTTGGGGATGCCATAGTCCCACTGGCTCTAGACGGTTGGGAGCAGTTGGAACTCTTGCGCGGTATTCACTATAAAAAATGCTGCTTTATTGAGTATTGGTCGATTTATTTTAGAGTTTGTTTGGATATACTTTGAGGATTACGTAATTATCGTTCTATGTCAATATGAGACCACCAGTTGGATTATTAGTCAACAGGTGTCAGGTTCATTGGTTAATTTTATAGTATTTATATGCAGTTCTGATGAAACTTAGGTACAAACATGTTCAAAAATTAAATTAAGAATAAACAGTACACCCATATACAAACGCGTGTTCTAATATTCTGTACAGTTGATATTTGCCAAATGGTAACAAGTTATTTTGTTTTTTTTTTTAGAAAAACGAACATTCCTGGTGGAAAAACCTAATTTTTTAAAGATTTATTCTACTTCCAACAAAGCGGAATATGTTGTTTGTACAATTTCGGAAGAGTTATACAGCCGAGAATTGAACCTGTGACGCTTGGGTGGGAGCCCGACGCATTTGTCTACTCGGCAACTTTCACTTCTCGGGAAGATTCAGTTCTCCTCTCCTTAAAAAAGACTTCAACACTCCACGAGGTTTGAATGTGAAAAACGAGAGTACGTAATTTGCCTAAAAAACAATCTAGCAGACAAAAGGTATTTATTTCTCATCAAAATTAGCCACGCGGAAACTGCATGTCTACAAAAAAGGCTTCATAAATTTTGAAGCCTAGCACCGAGGCCGTAATATCCGCCCTCATTACAGGGCTACCCTTTCATAAATAAAAAATTAAAGCTTTCATTATTTTTCCACCCTGTTAACGCATTTATTTAGAGCGCCTTCATCATTTACAGTGGCTAAGGGCTGTTCTATTTTATGGTTGGGCTGTTCTTGCCTAGGAGGCTCTATACCTGGGCTGTTTCCACCGCGGCGGGGATGATGAGCGGTCTAATATATTTTACAGCATTTTTTTTTACAATTTAAAGAGCTACTTTTTTGGCTTCTGAGAAGAGCGGTGTACGTTTATTTTGAGCTTTAAAAAGTGGCTTGTTGAAAACTAACGATCTGCATTTACATATTATGCGCCAGCAAATTGTGTTTTTTTTTTATGTAACGCACACAAAAGGAAAATAGTATACGAGTTCTAACGGCCAGAAAGCGGTGGGATTTTCCCATATTGATTTTAAATACTCTGCCTACCCGTGTAGAGAAATTATTTACTAATTTCTGTAAAATAAAAAGGTTTTTTAATTTTTGGAGATGTTTATGTTTGTTACGTTACACCATATAAGTGACGTTTTGAATCTGAATAGTTTTTAGTTACTTGTTCATCAAAGTTTACAAAGTAACTAATTATAATTCATGTACTTTTTGACTAAATAATTATATCTTACATACTACTTGGTATTACTTATATATTTTATATGGTTCTAAAGGGTTATTTTAAATTTGTTAATTGGTATTATTTATTATTAGTTTCCGCAAGCGCATTATAACATTTTATCTCTTTATAAAGTAAACTGTTTTGTGTATTGGTTTTATTATTTCTTGGTAGTCTGATTTCTTTGCATGTCCTTGAATATCTACGTTGTTAATAATTTTGTCAGAAAAGTATTTTATTAAAAAAATGTTTTTTTATTTATAAATATCAATGTGCTTAATTTTATTATCTGTTTTACTAATAGCCAATTTAGTTCTTTTGATATTTTAGCTATTTTTAATGGTGATATCTCACTAGGGCGATGACGTGATAACGATCTCATATAAATAAACAAAAATACGCTTTTTTAATTTCCCCTCATAAGAATTTAAAACCGTTAGTCTGAACCAAGGGTTTTTTAAATGGCACGGATATTTAATTGAGTAAAATTTCAATCATTGAAAGACTTGTATACTTGTATTGTATACGTTGATATTTTTCAGCCTTTTACAAATGTTTCAAGTGGTAATTTTTTTGTTTACACGTATTTTTGTATTATTCCATTTACTATACGGAAAAGGCACGGATAAGGGAGGTGAGCCGGGGTTCAGAAGCATAGAGGAGGTATAAAATAATACATAAGATATACGTTGTACGTAACATTATTCTACTACGTTACCTGACGCTGGGCTTAGGGCATTATCTGAGTGATGCATGAGGCTGTTAGGGAATCTCTTCTTTCTTCTGGGCTTCTGGAATGAAAAATAGTACTGCTTGGTCGGAAGCTGTGTTGCCTTATGCGCGATATCATGTTTTCTTGCGTTGTTTTGTCTTCGACTTTGTTAGTTAATTAGTTTTTAAGGGTATCCATTAGTATGAAACCATGTCCGTATTAAAATTTATTGTTTTTATGATTTATCTATTTTACCCTCACTGTTTTTAAAGATTGTAAATCTAAATATTTGGGAATATGGCATATTTAAATGAAACATTTTATATATTCGTAAAAAGCATTAACTTTGTGGCTTGCCATATTTATAAATAGAACATATATACTTTGTTTTTAACCACTTTTTTTTTTTTTTTTTTTTTTTTTTTTTCTATTTAGAAACATTTTATGTTTGGGAGCTTCAATAATTTAAAATAAATACATATATATATATATATATATGTATTTATTTATGTATGTATGTATTTATATATATATAGTGAGTACGGCACAAGAGTCCCAACTGCTCCCAATCATCTAGACTCAGTATGACTATGGCATTCCCAATTGAGGTATGTTGTGAGGTTAAAGGTAGTAGGGAGAAGAAGGAGATGGAAAAGAAGAAAATTTTGGAAGTATCTAGATATTCATATCTGGTAACCAAACACGGCTAAAACCATTTCAAGCAGCTTTTTAATTTTGAATGGTGGTATATCACCAGGGCAATACATAGAATATCTACCACTCTGGAACGTGACGAAAATATATTTAATATAAATTGAATGTTTTAATTAAATAAAAACACACGTTGTTTTAATACACTTTTATTTTTCTATATGTCAACTAGTTTCGATTCAGCAGAATCTTCATCGGGACTTAAAAATATACTAATGAAATAAGAGGAATGTGCATTTATATATAATGGTGAAAATGGGGAAAGAGATATATAGTATTAGGAGGGAGACATCAATATAACAATAGGACAAAAGGAACGTATTATATAATGTATTTAGGTAAGTGGGCAAGGGGGACACCATGAAAGATAGAGAGGGTAAGAGAACGTCAAGTTTGAGGGGAGGAAGAGGTGGAGGAGAAGGGAAACATGTTTAAGATGGGACTATAAGTTAATTTTTTTTGGTTATTTAGAAGATGGTTATCACTATTTTTTACTGATTTAGTTTTTTCCAGGGCTTCTAAGTTATTTAGCCGTAGGCCTATTCCACTTTCATGTAGAATATTAATTCCCGTATTTTGATCGAAGGAATGATTATTACTTATTAGATTTTCCGCAAATTTGGAAAAACTTACACTATTAAAACATCGCATATTCCAGATTTTAGTTTTAAATTTGAATATTTGATAATGTAGATTCCGATTTTAGCGACATCTTTAGTATTGATTAAAATTATTAATACAGATTCCGATGTTAGCGAAATCTTCAGTGTTGATTATAATTATTAATACAGATTCCGATGTTGGAGATATATTTGGTGTAAATATTGAAATTATTCAAATTTTAGCAGTACCTAACCAAAATATTATTTATATAAGAAAGTAAATATCAATATTATTTGTATGTGTTATTTAAAAAAAAACAACTGAATTGTTTGACTAAAATTATTGAACTGGTATGGGCTTAACCTAAAAAAAGGATTTAACCCCAGTTTAGACGAATAAAATTGAATACAAATATTTCGTATGTAGGCAGTGTGTAATGGACAAAAAAATACTATCTTACTAATAGCTAACATCCATTTAAAGCTACGATCATTGGTTAGAAAAAAGGTTAGGTGTTTTTTCTAATCTAAATAAGGCATTTAATATTAATATTAAACTAACCAAACAACCCACCAACAGCTTCAGCCGGAAAAAAAATATAAATGCCTACACAAGCCGACTGAGTGACATACTTGTAAAAAAAATATTTAAAATATACATGTACGATATAATGTTTTTTCCCCACAAATATAATTTAAAAAAAACAGACTTTTTATTAACTAAGGTAAGAAGGACGGACTTTAAAAATAAGTTACCTGAGGAAAAAAATGATTTGATGGTTGATCTTATTTTTAAAACTACTTAAATATCCATAGATTATTATTTGGAACCCGGAAAATTTCAGTCTTTTTTCGTAATTTTTTAAGGGAAGTCACTTCCTGGAATATATTATTACTTTCTCAGAGGAAAAACCATTTTTTTCTTGGATCCTGGAGTTAGATTCACAAGAGTAAATAGATACTACTGTTTTTTTATAACACTGGTGCAGACAAAAATGAAGTTTACGTTGTCTCCACATGATCTAGTTTTATCAGATATATTATAAACGTCCGCGAGAGTGCACATATGGTGCCTCTATATTTGGCAAAAAACTCCTTGCAATTACGAAAAAATACCTGCACTAAATTCCATAGTTTTTAGGCAGAACTGCTTATTTATTTATGTACGGCTTTAATAAGAGGCTTTGATTGAATCCGATGATTAAATCTGCATGTATGTAAGCTCCATAAGCCCAAATATCACAGAGTCAAAACCAGGAGAAGGTCATAGAGAAATGAGTGAAATAAAATACAAATATTTTCATTTAATATTTTCACAAAGAGGATTTAAATATTGGTTTCATCTGGTGGTCTATCATGTCGAAAGTTGGTTATCATAAAATTAATCTTCACCTTGCAAAGTAAATCCGGAACATCACAGCAAAATTATATTTAAGGCGTTTACCTTGTGTATCATCAATCTTCCCTCGATTTTCAGCTGAATGACTTTTCAGTTAATGTATTTCATAATGCGGCAAAAATAATTTAGTCTCTTATTTATTTCACGTTCAATAAATTTTGCATTCACTCTATGAACAACCTCCAACTTTATAAAACTCAAAGAGCAATTATATCACAGTTCAGTAAACAGTACTTTTTTCCATAACATCGAACATGAAATCAATAAACATTTGAATAAATTGTTTTCAAGCTCATTTTTTCCTCTAATCTCTTGAAAGGTATCTCCGAGGTCAAGCGGTTTATATCCACGACAGCAAATTCAGAGGTCGAAGGCTTAAATCTTAATCAATCTTATTTTGTTAATTTAGTTAAAATGTTTAATTAAACGAAAAGAAAAATACTTTGTATAAGACCACGGATATTATTTAAATTTTTATGACCGACCGGTTTTGCTTAGCCTAAGCATCATAAAAGTACAAAATTAAACTACAAAAAAACATTTTACAAAAAAAATTGCAAAGGATAAAGCTTAGTTTAACATTCCATTAATACAAAATAATTCAAATAATATATGCGGCACATTCCAGAGTGGTAGATTCTCTCAGTATCGCCTTGGTGAAAGACCACCATTCAGAAACAAAACAAAGATCAACGTTTTGAATTTATATTTTAAATAAAAAATAAAGAAAAACAACATTTCCAGGTTACCAATAATCCGAAATATTTGAATGCTTCCTACTACCAGATCTTAAAATTCAGGTACTTTCCGATCTTCCTCCTCCCCCACTTCCTTTCCTCTGCATCTTCATGAAATACCCCAAATGGGGATGCCATGGCCCCACTTGATCCGGGCACGTGAGTCTTTTGTGCAGTATTCACTTCAAATATGGTTTTTATTTATTGACAATTAAAATGCTTGGAAGACCAATTTGGGCTTTTACATATTTAACAACAACAAAATAATTATCCGAACAGAACCCAAATAAACAATAAAATGCAGATATATAAATATGACTTCAAATAAAAATATAACAAAAGAAAGTAAATAAAAAAAATCATATGAACAATAGAATGGAGAAACACATAATAATTTGAAGTAATGATAAAACTAGTATTTAGTGGATATTTTTAAATGATAAATTAAGTGATTAACATTATTGAAATAATGAAAAAATATTGTGTTAGGGTATTGACCCGGTATATTTTGATGTGCTGAAGTAATATTTATTAATAGGTGCAAATACTCGTATTTTCGGAATATATTTTATTTTATATTGTGTTCTCCCTCTGTATGTACGAGTAAATATTACCACACACAATGTATTTTTTTATTCGTTATTTTTATACCTTGATGATGCTTCGACTAAGCGAAACTGGTCGGTCATAAAAAATAAAATAGAATCATCGGTCTTAAATAAAGTTATTACGTATTTCATTTTCTTTAAAATTGTTTTATTTTACGTATTTTTTATAGCGTTGTCAAAAGCATATTTTAAGGTTTCAAATAAATCTGTCAATCCCTTAAAGCAGGGGTCTCCAAACTTTCCAGCCTTAGGGCCATACTGATTACTCCAGTAAGTTCCGAGGGCCAAAACCATATTATCATTGTTGCCGGTGGTAAAAAGTGAAGTAGTCCACTGATGAAAAAAAAAGTCCGGAAAAGTACGCAACGTTTAAAAAAGGCTGCAAATCGGACTGAAGCCCGCAAAACGGCAACACTGCATATTATTAATTTTCCTGTCATTATCTGATATTAAATCTAAAAAATATACACTAATATCAAATCATTCCGGAAGAAATTGATACTGTTTCAATCACAACTACGAAGAAAATGTTTTTCACATTTTAAAACAGGCGAAATATTCAGCCACACCACTGAGACTAAGTTTCCTATCGATTTTGCAATCGAAACTTTGAGTGCTTTGAAAATAAATTTTGGTACTCGTTTCTCGGACTTTGATGCCATTGCGAATCAAATTAAGATTTTTCAGAATCCTTTTGATACTGACATTGAAACCCTAGCCCCGGAACTTCAAATGGAAATGATTGATCTACAGTGCAGTGATATAATTAAGAACAAATATCAAAACTCATCTTTGTTGGAATTTTATAAGAGTCTTCCACTGACACAATTTGATAATTTGCATGAATTTGCTCGTGGGCTGTTTTCTGTTTTTGGTACTACTTATTTGTGTGAGAAGACCTTCTCCAAAATGAAGTACACAAAAAATGTTTACAGATCTAAATTAACTGATGAGCATCTTAAATCTCTTTTAATAATTGGTACAAGTAAAATTAGTCCACAACTACAAACTTTTGTCAGTGGGAAATCTCAATTACATAAATCTCATTAGTATTTCATATGTCATTATGCTTGTTATAAGTTGTGTTTTTATTTAAAATGTATAAAATGTTAGTTGGATTCATTTCAATAATTTGTTAGTTATTATATACTGAAGTTAAATTTTCTGCATATTATACATGTCTTTACTCATTACAATTCTGTGTTTCTTTATCCAACTTATCACAAAAACAATAATAATAAGCCTACAACAATGTTATGAGTAGTTAGCCCATGACCATATCAATGTAGATGTCAAATTAATAATTATTCAACATAAAATTAGAATACTTCAATAAACTAAATTTAATTTGCCATAAAAAATATGTTCTCTAAAATGAGTTTTCAAGTATGCTAGCTCTCCGCGGGCCGGACAAAATCTGTCCGCGGGCCGGATGTGGCCCTCGGGCCGTAGTTTGGAGACCCCTGCCTTAGAGGAACAAGGTTAGTTCCCTAACAAAAAAGAAAAATTATTTCGGCGTGAAAATATTGTTCCGCATAATAAATAGGGTCACCATAATTTGTTGAACATCGGGTCAAGACCGGACAATTACTCATATTAAATAAAAGCGGTACTGTTATTGGCGACTTGGTCCTTCTCCAGCTTGCTTCGTGGGTAGGTATGCCAAAAGTTCGGATAGCGTTGCCAAGTCCAGGCAATATCTACCATACCCAGAACACGCTTAGACCGGACGCACTGCAAGCTTTTTCTATGTACAACATGTGATCGAACTCATTATTTAAGTACAAAACATATTTTTAATTTAACGGTTTGATACACTAGTGACAAAATTAATGTAAAAGTTTTACGAAATGTTAAGAAAATTAATACGTTTTCCATGTTTTATTTTCTAGTAGATGTTCGCCAAATGCTTACCCAGGAGAGCAAACTGAAATAAAGTGTTCATTACAAGGTATTCATTAAAAATAATACGGAGAGATTGATCGACAAGTGTATTTATGTGATGGCCGAGCTATATTTTTGATTTTATTGCGATAATAGCCTATACCTTTAAATATCAGATTTTTAGGGAAATTCCATTGCTTGAATGCAGAGCTGTTGGTGGCGTATGGGCAAAATAAAGACACATTTTAATTTTAAAGGTTATTCCATTGTCGGCGTTGAAAAATAATAAATAAAAATATTGCCAGAGCTACTTTTAATGCTAGGATTAATAGACTTTTTAAAATTGAAATAAAATGTTAGAAATTGCACGATAAATTATTAGCGATATTTGCAAGTTGTCAAAGATTTGAGTAATCAAATGGTTCAGATAGTTGGATAAGATATAAAAATGAATGAATGAATGAAAAAAATAATTTATAAATAAAAATCATATTCTGGTCAAAATGAGTGAGATATGCAGTTTTGATCAGTTTTCTTTTTTTGCATCGAATGCTATGACTCTCGTTTGGTTCTGAAGACTTTTTGGCCTTTCAAACATCTAAATTATATTTATCATTTGGGAGAAGGCTTGACTGAAGCGACACAACTTTGGAATTTTTTTTAGCCTTTTGTAGCTTTGAGTAAATCAGTGAGAACATTGAGTTACCTGTGTCAACTTTTATTTTTTTTAAATCCAACCAGGTACTGAAGATTTATGAATTTTATTGTAAAATAAAAATAAAACCTTAAAGTGCTCTGGTGTAAGCTTCCTAAAATGGCGCTTAAGCCCTTTTGTCTTCCCGGTGACGATATTATCTTAGATTGATTAGGAAATATATCTATGGGCACTGCCAGGTGCGGGTTATATAATGTTGATTATGATGAAGGATTATGGTATATACAAAAAGTGCGTATTAAATGATATACATAATTTGGTTTTATTTTTTTAAATAAATTAAGTCTATTGTATTATTCATCTCTTTTTGAACTACGATATTTCGCCATACATTCCGTACACGGTTGACATTTTTAAAAAATTTTTTACCCGAACTAATTCTTATAAATAACTGTTCGGCTAGACGGTTTTTGTTAATTAACTAGTTTTTTCCCCCTAACAACGCGGGCCTCTTAGAGACTCAGGTTTACCTTATACTTCACATTTTCATTAAAAATACCGTCCTCACAGAATCCTCCTGGAAACCTTTGGTATTTGGCTCCGAAGGAAAATTTAAGGACTCCTGTGGAAAATTAATGTAACATAGTTATTTATTAAAAAGGCAAGAAAGTAAAGGACCGTCAAGAAGGCTGTAATATTATTTTAGAAAAAAAAATGCCCTTCAAGTAAGCCGAATCGTAATATTTCGTGAGGGTTTTTTTACTTTATTTTGACATCATCAATTTTAAACTAAAAAACTTCAATATAGAAACCAATTTTTATTTCCGAACCCAATATATTTTTTTCGTATTATAAACTAATTTGAATTTGACATTCTTAAATCATATTCCCTAAATACGCTTTTTTCACTGTAGGTGAAATTTTCCCAATCTTTATTTTCATTTAACGGAAATCGTTAACTACTTGATGTAAGAATCAAACTTATTAAACTTTTCGAATAATTATTTTTGACATAGACAACCCTGATTTAATGAAACTTATTACATTATATATATTAACTGGAACTACTCGATCTTTGACTGAGTCATTCAGATATTCGCTAGCATCTAGATTGCATATAGTTGATAATACATATGCAGAGGTGGCTGATGTATTTAACTGTGATAAAGATTCAAGAAGACTATAATATCATATGTCTTCAATCAATATTAATTTAATATAATCAAATACTATTTATTAGTATTTAATAATTATTCTTTCTTTTTGTTCGTGCAAATAAATTTCATTTTTTCACTGTTTTATGTACCTACCTTTGTATGTAAAAGCTCACACGGGCGTTTACAACAAAATAAATAAATTGTAATTTTACGTAATACTTTTTCAAAGGTAACCCATCGCAGTCTGATACGATTATTATTTAACGTATAAAAACAGTACTAGTATTGTGCTAGCAGAACTTGAAACTTCCGTTTTGGAGCGGTACTAACTTTGATTCTTAAATAATTTAAAAGTATTTGCATTGGAAGATCACGCCAGGTCTAAAGTTCCTCTCGATATTTTAGTAGTATAGAGCAATTAGTCAGTTTGTTAAAAATCATGGCCTTTCATTATTTGACCTAACATTATGTTATGAAAACGTTTTAATAAGCGAGAACAAATGGGGTAACTACGTCACCCCCCTTCCGGTAGTACGTTTGATTTTTACTTTTGGCTACGGAAATGTTAAGTCATTACATATATTAAAGTTTAAGTAGAATCAACATTATAAATAACATCCACAAAAATTTAACGACAGTTAACTAAGAAAAATCTTTCAAAAGCCTGTATATAAAATAACCAAGTGAAATAAAAAAGGCAATTATTTTTTTCAGGTTTTATTGTGGGGCTTCATTTTTTCTTTGTGGGGTTGAATTTACGTGGTGTTTTATTTATGTAATATTTCCATGTGCCACGCAGCGAGAACTTTAGCATAATAAACCAGGCTTTCGACAAGTAAAGATGGAGGAAAATAAACAACAATTCAGTTTACTACGAGGACATACACTTTTTTCTGAAGAATGCTTCTGCTGTGTTATTTGATTTACGTATAAAATGATGTATTGTGTTGATAATTACAATTACTTTTTCGTTTTCTGACACTATTTTCCATTTACACTAGTTTATTTTCGTATTATCCTCAACCAACCTCATTTAAATCTATTTTTTGCATATTCTAAACAACCTATTGTAAGGTTCGTGAACTTTTTTTTTCCAGCAGAGAAAAAATAAAACCGCATTAAAAATAATATAATTTAGAAGAAAAATTATCATGTTTTTCATGCAGGTTGGAGGAGTAATTTTAAAATCAAAGGTTAAAAATATCAATATAGTATAAATAGCTTCTCAAATATTAATGCAAATATCAATTCAAGTGTTTGAGTAAAACATTTTTTTTCCTTTCTTGATTAAAGAATGAACTTACGGTTTTGGTTAAAACCTCCGCTATTATTATAATTAACGAGCTGTTTTATCGACTGATCAACCAATGCAAAACGCACAGTTATTTTTCCGATCGCATATAGAAATAACTTACACCTCTCTTCATTTATCTGAAGAAACCTTTTGTGAACTGTAAGTGACCTTGATTATTTTTGATTGTTATCTACAATTATATTTTTTAATAACTGCACTTAACCCCATTTCTTCATTCCAGAATAATCTCATAACTACACTCGTACCGGTAGCGTAGATTTTTTTATAGCAAATACCGCACAAGAGTTTCAACTGCTCCCAACCACCTAGAGCCAGTGATACTATATCTTCACTAATTGGGGTATGTTATTAGGTTGAAGATAGTAAGGAGGGGAAAGAGATGGAAAAGAGGAAGGTTGGAAAGTATCTGGCGATTCAAATCTAGTCACCAAACACGGCTAAAACCATTTCAAGCTACGTTTGAATGGTGGTATTTCACCAGGACGATAAAGTATCTACCACGCTGAAACGTGATGCAAATATACAATATATTATTAGACACATATTCATTAAGAAAAAAATATTTGCACACTCTGGGTTTGAGCCCACGACCTCTGGATTCGTAGTCGAGTAACTTACCACTCAACCACGGAAGCTGTCAAGTAGATAACTAGGTCGCGAAGCGTGGCATCTTTCATCAATCTTCTCCCGTATTATCGAAAAAGTAATCTTGTATTAACCCCACCGATTGACCATTCACACGTCAAATCCTTCACACTGAAACACCGGCAAGAATAGAGGCATTTTCCGAGGGTTAAAGCACTGATAATGGTGATTATGTTAAAAAATGCTTTATTTTTTTAGTTAACAGTGAATTATTCCCTTGCTCGTTCCACGGGGTTGTAAAAACACACTCCCAAGCCTCATATCGACTTAGGGGACGAGTCAGGTTATGTAATTAAACGAGCCGCCCGCACCACCCCCGAGCTTTCCGCTGCGCTACCTTTTCATCTAGTTTTTAATTAAATTTGCAAAGTGTCATATAAACCAACACCATATCATGGGCCGAAGTTGGTGAACTCGCATGTTGTTCGCGAGTCTCACTTGGTAATTAAAAAATAAATAAAAGGTTGGTTTTTAATAAGTTTTATCAAGAGTTCTGGGGCGTTTAATGGTACTTTTAATTTCAATAAGTCTAATCATAATGTGAAATAATAGTTTACAAAGTCGGATTAGAACACACATGTAAAATTTTCAAGGCTTACAATAAATATTCTTGCGTGTTTGGTTATATTTTGTAATACTGTTTATTTTGTTTTACATCTTTCACGTAATTAATTTGGTGAAATTTTAAAACCTTAGTAGCGTTGCGTGTTTGTTCCACTGGACAGCTCGTACAACAAACGAATAAATCGTTCAAGAACTAAAGACGATGAAAATTATTTTTCCATATGTTTTCAAGCAATTCTTCATTCACACTCCTTAAAAAAAAAACAAATATCTATATTTTCGTAGAAAGCAATCAATTTTGTGGTTTGACATATTTAATTAAAATCAAATGATAACTTTGTATAAGACCACAGATTTTTTTTTTATGAGTGACAGATTTTGATCTGTTTAAGCATCAACAGGATACAAAACTAAACTTAACAAAATATACAAAGCGTGCGATTAAATATACATTCAGAGGAAGAACAAAATTAAAATTAAATAAGACAACAGACAATAGAATAAAATTTAAAAATATAACAAAGGAACAAAGAATAAAGACATAATGAAATGAAAGAGGCAAAACGTAAGCTGAGAAGGTGATTAAAGAATAATGAGAAATATTTATATTTTTTAAATATTTCCTGTAAAATCATAAACAAATCTTATGAAAAGTTATTATTTCACTTTCATTACATATATCTGAATTCTCATGTATTTTTATTTATTTGTGCCCATAAGTTTTCTTTAAGTGGGTTTAATAAGTTAAGCCGGAGAGTGTAGGGAGTTGATCGTACTTTCAATCGGCATTGGCGGGCAGTAAAAGGGCGGCAAAGGCAATATGAAGGCAGAGAATAAATATCGTCTTGTCAAATCAGTCATAGCATAGGAAACGTACACTATGCATGTAAAAATTGGTCGATTTTCATGTCGGTAAGGCACAAAAAAATTGTTTTCTTTAAATGTTTGAGAAGCCAACAAGCAAGAAGCGAGAGAATTTTCTTCGAGATGCGGAGGGGAAGCACTGAAGAAAATCTTTTTCGTTTGTTTATTAATACCGCATGAAAGTCTTAACTACCCATAGCCGATGGGAGTATGGAATATCCAATCGATTGTGAGGTTTAAAGGAGTAGGAAAGAGAAAAAGATGGGGAAGAGGAAGGTTATACCAAGACGGCTAAAGCCATTTCAAGCAACGTTTCGATTCTGAATGGTGGTCTTTCACCAGGGCGATACTTAGAGTATCTACCACTCACCTGACAAGCATTACAGTTTGTTTAAAAACTGAAATGGACAGAATATTAGCGTTTAACGAGAATCGTTTAAATGTGAAAAAATTGAGCTAAACGTTGAAGTGTGACGATTTCAAATGTTAGAAAAATTTTAATATACCGACCCAAGATATATATATATATATACACTTATATTTATTTTCAACGAGCACATGTATTTTTTCCTGGGTTTGACTCAAGAACGATGTCCTTAAATAAACGGCATACGAAATTGGTACGCTTGACTCAAAATTTACGACTTAGAAATATGCAAGTCGCGGTGCTTACACATCGTGAGGGGTTCTGGCACTGGACAAGAAATCTGTAGAAGTGTGATTCACACTGATTTCAAATCCATCTGAAAAAACAACAAGACAGGAGATCAGGTCCGAAGTAACTCTCCCTTCCACCGTTACCTCTGCGTCAAAGCTAGTGGACAGTGCCGGAAGCTCTAAGTTTTTTTTTCAAATTTATAAACTTATGTTTTGGTGTACAAGCAGAAGCGTGCACTCGATAAAAGCATATACACGTTGCTTACTCTGCTATACTCGCATACAAATATGTATAATATTGGATTAAATATTATGAAACTATTGCAAAAAGTATATCTACAATTTCAAAAATACGTGCGTAATTTAGCTAATCGCAACCCCGCTAGCGCCTCACCGACCTCTCTTCTATAACGTGTCAAAAGCAGTAACTACATGTGTTTAAAGGCCGCCAACATTAGAGTAGATTATTCTAAGTTCACTTGACTACACAAAATATGTATGCTGTGAGCTGTTGCGCGTTCAAGTGGCTCGTTTGTGTTGGTATCTTTATTAGTATCTAAGGCAGTACTTTTACAGAACAAATCCATTAGCAATCAGTGTCATTTTTTGGTACCTCTATCTCTATTATCAATAATTTTGTTATTTTTCCTACTGCCTACCCTGATCAAAAACTGCACGCTAATTGGGGGATGTGAGAATCATTTTACAGTAGCTTCGTTTTCAAAACAAAGTAAAATCTTGACGTGAGAACCGATTAAAAAAACTCATTTTCTCCTGAAAACGGTTTGGAAAAGTGGTGGGTGCTTTCGACTGAAAGGATAAACTGAAAGTTGTATGCTGCGGACGTGCAGTAAAAACTAACACTTTAAATATCGATTTTTTATTGAAAAGCAAGTTAATTTCACTGACCTGTGTAGATATTTGACAACCTCCGTGGTCGAGTACTAAAACGCTCGACTATAAATCCAGAGGTTGCGGGTTCAAACCTGGCGTGCGCTAATAACTTTTATTTAGTTAATATGTGTCACAACACATGGTATATAATAGTATATAGTATATCTGCGGCACGGTTCAGAGTGGTAGATACTCTAAGTATCATCCTTGTGAAAGACCACCATCTTCAGACTCTCAACATACCCCAATCGGGGATGTCATAGTCTCATTGGCTACAGGTGGTTGGGAGCAGTTGTGACTCTTGTGCAGTATAGATTGTTTACAAAAATGGTAGTATGCAAACTGTTAATATCAGTTTTCTTTCAAATTTGTACATTTAGATATCACACTTCTAGGGATTTTCTGCTCAGTGGGTTCAGTAGTCCTCTTCGTTCAGAGTTCAGTGTTCATCTACCCCGTAGATTATCAAACTCCGCATGATAAAGCAAAACGATGAAAGCGTTTAGAGTGCGTTCCTGTTTATGAGATCCCTTCTTAGGGATTTACACAGTCGTCCTCTGTAATCCTGGGCAAAAGTGCGGCCTTCTTTCGTAACGCATTTTGTCGCACTTGGCCTCGGCCGAAATTATATATAAGGTAGTGATGATTCTTAGGGTGGTTTAACTACGCGTTTAAAAGATGATAATTGAAATCAAACTATATTTTAAACATTATTCTATTATGTAATGAAAGCATAACATAAGAGCTCTTATAGTGTATACAAAATTTGAAGTTAAATAAAAAAAAAATAAAAAATCAATTATCAACAGCACAAACATGAAACAGGGAAAGCCAGAAAATAAAAAGACAATGGTCACAGCTGAGACTCGAACTCGGATCCTCTACTCTATTCGGGAGTAACGCTTCAACCAATTCAGCCATTGAGACCTTATTAGAAACCGACATTTTTAATCGATCTCATACATTTCATAGAAGATTCTTGATATTATTTTTTCTATTTATTTCTCTGATTTAGCTGCCTTTTTTGTGATGATAAAGAAAGCTTAACCCGAGCACGTTGGATTTCTTAGATGGTATTTAAATAACTCTAATTTCTAAAGTATAATTAATTATGTGAAGAATATTTGATTTAATTTGAAGGTTAAAAATGACGATGAATGAATTGGTTGGGATAGAAAAGATGATTAATGCATTGTTTTTGGATAAAGTAGACGTCTCAAGCATTGATGCCGGTCCAAATTCAAAATTTTATTTACGTGTTTTTCTTTAATCACATTGAATATTGTTTTCATAATTGATGTTACAACGAAGCGAAAGCTTTAATTGTAATTTCAAAAATAAAATTGAATTATAATTTCGTTATACTCGTAGATAAAATACACGAGCTCCAATTGCCAAGAGCTTCCACGATAGGCGGAATGTTGTGAGGCTGACGAAAGCGAGATGAAGGCGAGGAGGAAGAGAAATAATCTGAAGTGAAGAAATCATGAAAACCTCTAAGACCGATTTTTTCGTTGTAATTTTCTTCTGATTAATCTGATCAATTTATTTTATAGAAATAAAAAAATAACTTTGTAAAAGACCACGAACATAATTTAATTTTTATGACCGACCAGTTTCGCTTAGCCCTAGCATCATCAGAGTAAGAAATTAAATTTAAAAAAAATTACAAAGTGTGCGGTTATATACGAGTATACATACAGAGAAATAACAAAAAATATAAAAAAAACAAAGGAATAAGAATACAAAAGAATAAAAAATTAAATTATATGTCAAACCACAAAGTGATTGCTTTTACGATTTTTTTTTGTCGTGACAGCTTTTTCCTTGATATAAAAAAGGTAACCTTTGCTTAGCCAATACTTAAAGAATGCCCTTGAAACGACCTTTTGCATTTGTAAAATTGAAAGTGGATGAGTTTGTGTATTTAGGAAGTATGTTTACGAGAGACGGAAAGGCTGATAAGGATATTGAAAGAAGGGTGAATGCAGGAAACTCCATTAATGGAGGACTGAACGCTGTTGGCGCAAATAAGAAATAGTCCAAAGAAGCGAAGCTAGCAGTCCACAATGGTATAATGTATGGCAGTGAGGTATGGAACTGGCAGATGAAGGATGAAAGTAGACTGAATGCTGTGGAAATGAGATCTTTGAGACGAATGTGCGGTAAAACCATGTATGACCGTATTAAAAACATCTAGGATATCCGGAAATAATGCAAGGCTGATGTGAGCGTAATGAATAGGATCAAGAAAGGGACGCTTAGATGGTTTGGGCATTTAGAGCGAATGAACAAATAAAGGAGTGTGTAAAGAATATATGATGTGAAAGTGAATGGAAGAAGAAGTCATGGACGCCCGAGAAAGACATGGCACGATCAAGTAAATCAAATACTTGAATCGGGTCAGGAGAAGAGTCAGAATAACAGAAGAGTATACATGAGACGTTGTATGAATGGAAATGAAGCAAGGAGTGTGTGCCAAGACAAAGTTATATGGCGGTCCGTCCTCTCTGCCTACCCCTGCGGGGAAACGGCGTGATGGTTAGTAAGTTAGTTATCATTTTCATTTTGGTGGTCACTTTAATAGATTTTCTTCCATAACTCGTTGTGGACGTCTATGTTACTGGTCCTTTGAAATTTTTCCATTTTTTAAGCACCATCCTGTCGCAATATCACGTGATCACGCGCCGTAGCTATTTTAAAATGGCTCTCACGTCCCTGGGGTAGTTACCTATACTACCCCGTACCTCCTACGTGCTTCAGTTAATAGATTTAATTAAATACCTATTATTTCAGTTAATGAAAAAAATATTTCAGTCCACACGGACCAATGGTATTGAATTTACAAGGTCTCCATGCAGCAGCAAGCTTATGTCGTTACGATAATTTTATTATAACCTAACTGTAATTATGTTGTGACATAACTAGTTTATAAATAACCGAGTCTTATTTTACACAAAAAATAGGTAACTTACTAACTAACTAACTTCTCTGCAGAAGTATGCAGAGAAGACGTCTTGGCACACACTATTTGCTTCATTCACTTGATCGTGCCATGTCTTCCTCGGGCGTCTCTGATTTCTTCTTCCACTCACTTTCGCGGAGTATATTCTTTTCACACTTCTTTCTTCATTAATTTGATCCACATGCCTAAACCATCTAAGCGTCACTTTCTTGATCATATTCATTAAGCTTACATCAGCCTTGCATTATTTTCGGATTTCACATTTTTAACATGGTCATACATGAATTTGCCGCACATACGCCTCAGGGATCTCAAATAACTCTATTTTTATTTTGGTGTGCATCGTCAAATGCAACATATTTCTATTTTGGAAAAAACAATTTCGGTGTGTTTTAAGCATTCGTCACATTTGACACTATCACCATTCAATGATTGGCATTGTTTTTTTTTTTACCAAATGTAAAACCGGTCAAATACGAGCTCTGGTTACGCGCCGATTGTCCACTGAAAAGCATAGCGGTCATGTTTTAATGCTTGTCAGCTCTACGGCCTCCGTAGTCTAGTGGTAAGACTCTCGACTACAGAGTGTAATGCTCTAAGTATCAGCCGGGTGAAAGACCACCATTTAGAATCTAAACGTTGGTTAAAGCGGTTTTAGCCGTGTTTGGTGATTAGATCGGAATTTCCAGGTACTTCCCAACCTTCCTCTTCCCTATCTCTTTTTCCTCTCCACTATCTTTAGCTTCACAACGTACTTGTAACAATTGGAGATGCCATAGACCAGAGGTACCCAAACTTTTTTGTCCCGTAGACCACATGGCGATTTATTCTGTTTTGTATAGACCCCTTGCTTTCCTAATATTGTTTTTTTTTTAGCGTTGGGAAAAACTTCAAAATTTTGTGAACGCCTCAGAAACTGTTAATTCTTTGAAATGAACACTTCAATTGAAGTCGAACTCGCCAAAAAATAGTACTAGTCAGTAGAGATCTGAAATAGAAAAGTGCTAGCAAATCAACGAAAATTCCTCTCCGAAAAAAAGGGACTAGGCAATAGAGATTTGAAATCAAAAAGTACTAGCAAATCGACAAAATATCCTCTTCAAGAAAGTGTTAATAACAAAATTTTCCCTCCGAAAAAAATCACTAGTCGGTGAAGATTTGAAATCGAAAAGTACTAGCAAATCAACAAAAGCTCCTCCCCAAAAAAGTACTAGCAAATCGAAAAATTAAACTGAGGAAGGACCAGTTCCTCGTCAAATCTTTGTAGTTCTTTGGTTCTTTGTAGTCTTTGAAATCGAACTTCCATTGAAGTACTTAGAATAAAGTATTTCATTGAAGTCCGATTTCAATTGAAATATATCAGCTGCCGCAATATGAAGTAGTTCTTTGAAGTTTGCGGGAAGCCAACATTTTGGTGACGGCTTGCCTAAATGAAATCCACTCTCGTGGACCTCCATTTACGTTTCATGCACCCCCATTTTTTTTTCATTGACATGGACCCCTTGCAGGTCGGAACCGACCCCTGGGGGTTGATATAGATCACTTTGGGAATGACTGCCATAGACAAAAAACAAAAGTAATCACAATTTGCTTAAAAGCTGAAACGTGCCTCAAATCCGTTACTTAACTGAAAATATTATAATGTAAACAAAAAAAACTAATTAGCTCTAATTGTTGAATTGTGACGATGTCAAATGAGACAAAAGTTTGAAACACATCAACCTAAGTAACAATTGTTTAATGCAAAGTCATTCTCTGAATCTATGCGTCCATATTCGAACTGTTTTTTTCCGCTTCGGTTTGGATGCAAAAATTAGTAATATATTTAAAAAAAAAAAAAAAGTCATTCTCTGAGTCCAGATTTCAAAGAATTGTTCTTTCTGCTGTATTTTTTAAGTGCTTTACAGATAATATCTCCGTCATTTTTATAAAATTTCTTTTTAATATGTTGATACGTAGCAATCGCGATGAGTTATAAAAACTCTTCTTTAAAAATATGTAAGCATTCAATATTAAGTGCAGTTATTACGGAAAAAAACACAGGAAATGGAATAGTAACTAGATTTTAGTAGAATGTATTAACATTAGTTAAATAGTGGTGATCACCAGAGTAAAATCAAACCTCAAACAAAATACTAAACATTCCCTGTGTTTCTATTGAAATAACAGGCCGCTGCAAAATTAGCATCCCAAATCAACTCTATTATTTAATATTTTACTATTTGAAACTATGAACAAAATATCAAGACTATAAACTGAAAAATGAACGTAAAAACGCCTGTTTAGCTTCAGTGGATCTTTGGTAGATATCCAATTCCACTAAGCTGTTTCCCAGTGCGTGGTGGAGGATTTGTCTGATTTCGTGAGGAGAGATGTAAATAAAAACACTTTCCCCATTCTTCTTTACTTTTTTTAAATAATGACAAACAAAAAAGCTCTTGGAAGACCTCCAATTCACTACAAAATTTCGAACCCCGTGGCTTATAAGTCTTAGAGCAGAGCTTAAATGGACAATCTACGAACTTTTTTAATTGTGAACGAAGATTCGTGGTAAAATTCCATTTTAATACGAGTATATAAATTATCATGAAAAAACCTTTGTAACCTATGTTTACACTTTGCAACGGGAGTTTCTAGTCAGATGCAAAATTTTACATCTGTCCAGTTGTCAAATAGGCCATCAGCACCTTTTTTAATATTTCAACATTTTTCACTTTAATATTTTTTCTTTTATTCTTTGCTCGTTTTAGTTTTTCGCCGAATTTCGATACTGCTATGCACAACAGTTTTACTTGTTTGACGGCTCATCATTATTTGATTAAAAGCTGAAACGAACTGAGAATCCACGATTAGCGGGAAGCGTTCACATGTGAAAAAAAAACCGTTCCGCTCAATAATGTCTAAGTGGAAAAAAGTTATAAAGTTTTTATCAATCATAAATTCATACTTTTGAATAAATTCATCTTTTGTAAAAGACACTTCTCTTGAAAGACAAACGTAAAAAGTGAGCAACTACTGATTGGCCAATTATACTACGTATAGCTAGTAGTGACTAGTATGGCAACCAGTAGTGAAATTCTAATTGTTATTCTTTATCAAATGACCAAGAGTTAAAAAAATTGTACTGAATACCAAAAAAGGAAAGCTCCGAACATTGATCGCTTTATGAGCTGCATTCAAATAAAATTAATCAACTGAATCTCATTAATCAAAGGGAAGTTCAATGGTTGAATTTTAAAGCAGACGTTGTACCTCACGTCATTAAAACAATTTCAGTTAAGCTAAATTTATCGATGCTGTAGTATGTTGGATGATGATTTCTCTGACGATAGCCACCCTCCGAAAGAATAGAAGCTCAAAAAAATAAGACACTAAAATACCAATTAATAAAAAAATATCGTCAATTTTCAACGGAGCACGAAAGAAAAGAATACAAAGACAGTGAAAATATTTATAATAATATGTAAATGTCTTTTATTTTCTGTCTCTTCTCTTTCATATTTCGTTGAAAATGTATTATTGATATGTTTCATTGATGAATACCAAAACAAAGCTTTTTTAAGTTCATTCTAATTGAAAAGTTTATATGATTGAGCGTATTTTTTATCTTCTCCACTGTAAAAACACTAGCGTTGTGACCGCTCCGTGCGAACTACTACAAAAAACTACTTTATTTTGCGGCAGTAAAAACTTCATTCATTTTTCACTGAGCAAATACTTCAATTGAAGTTAGACTACAAAGCTGCAAAGAACTATTTTATTTTGCTGCAGTTCAGTTGTGAAGTTGAACTTCAAAGCCTACAAAGAAGTACTTTATTTTAAGTACTTCAATTGAAGTTCGACTTCGAAAGACTTCAAAAAATTACTCCATTTTGCGGTAGCGCACACTTCAATTGAAAGTCGACTACAAAGATTTGGCGAATAACTGGTTCTTCCCCAGTTCCATTTCTTTTGTTGATTTTCTAGTACTTTTCGATTTCAAATCTCTACCGACTAGTGATTTTTTCGGGGAGGATTTTTTGTTGGTTTGCTAGTAATTTTCGATTTCAAATCTCTTTTTGGTGAGTTCGACTTCAATTGAAGTGTTCACTGCGAAGGGTTCATTAAGAACTAGCAGTTCGTGACGTATTCCCGAAATATTAAAGTTTTTCCCAACGCTAGAAAACACCATTGACACATATGTTGCGTTGTTACCTTGAGCCCTTAACACCCAAAAAGATGTGTTTTGAGTTTGGAATGACATTCAAAGATTCACCACTTTATAATAGGAAATAACAAAAGTAATCAATTAATCGCGTGGGAATATGTTGCTAACGTCACGCTTCTGCGCTCGGGTTTGTTAACCTAAGTTCTGAATATCTGTATTCAGGGGTGCCAATTCGGCAGCCTGGGCATTTCGCACGGCCTTATGCTCGTCGTGTCATCAGTTACCATCCGGCGGGCCTACTGGCCAGACGTCTCCAGCTGATCGAAATTTCATCACGCCGCAGTGGTTCTGTATTGCATAATATTTTGTATCATATTGTCATTGCTTTTGAACCGTATTGATTTGCTAACTATTTAATTTAAGGTGATACTCACCATCCAACTGGCCTACGATCCAGACGCCTCCAGCTGAGGAATATCTCGTGACTCCACATCGGTTCTGTATTGCATAATATTTTGTTTCGTGTCGTCACTCTTTCTACGACTCCCTTACTTTTCAGCCGCGCACATACAACGACATCTTCTTGAAATTGCTATTTCACCATAGGTGGTAAATTCGGAATTGACTCTGACCAGCTGGCACGCTACGTGCACTCCACACCATATATTTCAAGAACCATTACCCGTAGCGACAGGGAGCGCGGGCAGTTTGGCCGAGCCAACTAACCCGCATCAGGACTACCACGTCCCGAAAGCTCGTGGCTACGAGCTCAAGAACCATTAACCGTAGCGACAGGGAGCGCGGGCAGTTTGGCCGAGCCAACTGACCCGCGTCAGGACTACCACGTCCCGAAAGCTCGTGGCTACGAGCTCAAGAACCATTACCCGTAGCGACGGGGAGCGCGGGCAGTTTGGCCGAGCCAACTGACCCAGCGTCAGGACTACCACGTCCCGGAAGCCGGGCACTTTGCTCGCATTGACGTCTTTGAATCAACGTTTTGATGGTCCTAGACACTTGCACAAGTAACCTTACACACAACACATTTGGTTTTCGGTTTGTACCACGCATTTCATTTTTCTTTGTTCTTACATTAATATTGTATTATTCTTCATTAAGTTAGTTTATTAATAAATTGGGTTTTTTATGCCGAAAGGCTTTTTCCCATATTATGGTGTTTTCATTTAATAGACCAGCAATAACTTTTATTTTTTTTTAGCTTCAGAATACACAAAATTGGGAGAACGATTTACCCCTGAATCTTACTCTCTTCCGTACGACATTTATGTACTCTGACTGCAGACATAATACGTCGTACACATACTACTTAACAACCTAAAACTATGACATTGCATCCTAAAATAGAGAGGTCGTGATATGCTATGGTGTTTTTAATGATATTCCAACTATAAAGTATGCTTTCCGCTAGAACACATTTTATCACAAATGTATTCTTCATTTATGTATTTCAATGGAAACACCTCTTTCATATAAATCAGGCGTGATTACACCTTGTGTTTAGGGTATTAAATTCCAGTGACAGTGAAAATTTCCCATTTTAACAAAAGAAATGTCCTTCGTGCAATTAAGGAGATAAAATTATCGCAGGTTTTCTGAAGGGGAGCTTTTTTACGCGTAGGCATGTTGTTTAATGAGAACGCTTGAAAAATATTTATTTTGTGAGGAATCATGAGATGTTACTTGACTTGCCAAAAAAAATATTATTTCCCATTTGAAATATAGCAAAATGTTTGCTAAAATACATTATAGGTAGGGATTTGAAAATATTTTTCTTTTAAATTTGATAGTTCCAATTGACATCAGTTCCAAATTTGAAAAGTTCACACTCGATTGTATGTACGAACATGCTCACAAAGGAAATTATTTATAGTTAATAATCTTCAGGACTTTTGTAAGTGTCGCTTGTAGCTTGAAAACAGTGAGGCACTATGAAAGTTGCACAGCATTTCTACCTAAAAAATCTACTTCTATTTAATCATTTTAAGCACGCATATTTTTTCACAGCATGAGCTACGGGGCGTTGAAATATTAATAAAATGATAGAAAAATATACTTTACAACATTTTTTTTGAGAGATTATTTTATTTATGAGATTATTTTATTTATATTTTATAGCGCGGTTTTTATTTATTTTGTTTTGGCGCTTAGCAATGAAATAATATGAAGCTTAATATTTAATATCTCATTTTAAACGGTGAAGAATTGAAGCCCTCGTATCTTAACTAAAACTGGGTAGGTACAATTCACTGTAATAATAAAGGCAAAAAATATATAACCTATAAACATTCGACGGCCTCCGTGTTTGAGTGGTAAGAAGTTCGACTACGAATCCAAAGGTCGCGGGTTCAAACCCGGCGTGCGCCAATAACTTTTATTTAATTAATATGTGCCATAACACATTTAATTCATATACAAATAATTAAAAGTATATTTGCAGCACGTTCCAGAGTGATAGATACTCTAAGTATCGCCCTGGTGAAAGACCACCGTTCAGAATCGAAACGATGCTTGAAATGGCTTTAGGCGTGTTTAATGACTAGATCTGAATAGCCAGGTACTTCCCAACCTGTCTCTTCCCAATCTTCTTCGCCTCTTCACTACCTTCAGCCTCACAACATACCCTATTTGGGGACGCCATAGTCTCACTGGCTCAAGACGGTTGGGAGCAGTTGAGACTCTTTTACGGTATTCATATAAAAATAAAATAAAATGATTATATCCCAAAAAATAATTCCATTATAATAAATAACCAACTGAATTATAGTGTCCGAGTCTTGACATGTAACCGTTCTGTTAATCCCGTACACTTCTTGCCTACCCCTTCTCCTTGGTTAACCTCCTACTCTCATAACAAATATTTTTGTCAGTATATAAAAAAAATATATAAATAGTGAATGCCGCCCAAGAGTCCCAACCGCCTAGAGCCATTGAGACTATGGCATACCCAAGTGGGGTATGTTGTGAGGCAGAATCTAGTGAAAAGGAGGAGGATATGGAGAAGATGAAGGTCGAGAAGTACCTGGTTATTCAGATCTGGTCACTGAACACGGCTAGAGTCATTTGAAGTAACGTTTCGATTCTGAAAGGTGGTCTTTCACCAGGGCGATACTTAGAGTATCCATCACTCTGGAACGTGCCGCAAATATATTATTTATTATTTTATATAAATTAAATGTGTTATGACATAAATTAATTAAATAAAAGTTACTTGCGCACGCCGAGTTTGAACCCTTGATCTCTGGATTCGTAGTCGGCCGTTATAAATCTAAATAAGTAATTTAAATATTTATCAATAGCAAACACCAAACTCCTACCAAATTTCCACATCTTAATCAATGCCACTGACAAATTACATCCTCCCATCAAGTCCTCATGCCCCGATGTTACAATCTGTACAGTATGTAACATGTTTCATGTATTATTATTCGTGTATGTTACATGCTGCAATATATTCTTGATTGTAACACATAATTTAAACTGTTACAAGACGTCGCCGTCTGTTATTAGGGTATTTGTGCATGCCACATGTCAGCATGTTGGATTGTAACAAATAACATATCAAGTTTTACCTTTATTTGGGAGCTTTTAATATTTCAGCTTACCCTAGTAAAATGTTTTCCAGGTCACAATAAGTAGGTACCTAAAGACTCATAAGGCAAGGTATGTTAAATTCGTCTATTTTATAAACTTGACTATAATTACGCAGGTATTCTTAAATACAGAACTTATGTTAATTCAAATAAAGTTCCAATTAAAATAAAAAACAAAAAACAAAAGCGTGCGTCACAAATTCTAAAAAATAGCAGGATATATCTGTATCCTAACTTAACAATTATATCAGTATGCTAAAAATATATTTAGTAAAGCTACTTTAAATACGTTTCAAATACTTTGTGCATTAACATTTTACAAAATGTCAATAGTGAAATTTTTTAGACTGTGCTTTTTGTGATTATGGTAATCTTTTATTTAAGCCCACTCACCAAGGCTAGGAAGGGTATAAGATAGAATTTGGACGGAAACAAAGGGGGTCAGTACTAAGAGTCCAGCGGCCGAGGTCAAAGATGGAAAGATTCAGATTCGATTCTAATTAGTGTGATTTGACCGGTTACTCTCTTGATTCTCACCCGGGCTTCTTGGGTTTAATTCCTCTTCTAGTTAAGTTCTCCATAATTGAACAAGCAACATCTTCTCTTTATTATGATAGCAGTAAGAGTTTTTCAAATGTTGACATGTTATTTGCAACTTGAATGTTTGTCCTTCTGTATAAGAAAAAAAAATGGAATAAAATGTTTTGGCTAAATCAATTACATGGTTTTAGAGGGAAGGTATTTTTGTGTCGTGAAAATGATGCTTTTTATGACAAACCGAGCCTTTTTGCGAATCTTCAGAGCAACGCTCTTTAAGGTGATTGAAATGTTCATATATTTGACGAGGCCCATATCATATGAACTTTGAGGAATTTCGGAAATTACGAAAAGAGAAAAATGTTTCTACTGATAAAACGATCGTTATATCTTTTTAAGACTGATAGGTCATTAAAAAAAAGCTTCAAAAATAATATTTACTTGTAGGCAAATCATTTTTCTCACTAAGAACATATGAAATAGATTAAGTACCCGGGAGTAAAGGGCAGTTACTTCGTGAGGTGTTTTATGTTCATACTATCATGAAAAAAAACCTTCCAAAGTCACTGCACTTTACCTTTGGACATGCTAAATAACAGATTACGACACCGGAATGTTTTAATATCTGCTGTGGATTGTCTTATCGGTGGATTTTTCTCGATTAATTTGACAGAAGCCAAATTCGCTATCTGAACCTATTGTCCATTAATAAGAGAAACAACTGTGTTATGCTATATAATATAATTTTTTTTTTTTCCTCTAGTTTTGCGTTTCAAAAAAAAAACTTCATAATACAGTTTGTAATATTTCAGCTTTACTTTTTATGGTTATTTTCAATTTACAACTAACTTCTTCCTGATTTTTGCTTGAAATCTTACGTTTTTAATTTTAACTTTTTACGAAGGAAGCAAAAACTTGGGGGTGTGACATTGTATATTAAATAAAACAATAAACTTTGTAAAACACCACTTTATTAGAGTTAATCACCAACCAGGTTTCGCTTTTCTCAAGCTTCTTCAGGGCTTTTACATCAACTAAACAACATTACATACAGACAGGATATATATGGGAAAGTGATAAAAGTGAGAGATACAAGACAAAGTAGAGAGATACACCATTACATATAGAGAGGTACATTTAAGACAGTAATGTATGTAATATTGTTTATTTGATGTAAAAGCCCTGAAGAAGCTTGAGAAAAGCGAAACCTGGTTGGTGATTAACTCTAATAAAGTGGTGTTTTACAAAGTTTATTGTTTTATTTAATTTAACTTTTTAAATAACATAGTCTTACCTTTTTAAATATTTTTTTTCCTTCGTTTTAGGTTTATTAATTATTTTCTTTCTATTGTTTTAAAACATATTTATAAAATACTAATGTGTATTGCATTGCATGTCAGAGCCTTTACACATAACGTGGCCTTGAATAAATTATGTATTCTTTATTTCATTATTCTTCTTGTTATTAGAACCAAAGATAAAACTCAATTTCTTTGTCCCCTTCCCACGATTTTGACCAATAGTTGTTAAACAGAATTCAAATATTATAATAAACACTTTTTGATCGTTGTACAACTCACGTACAAACTGACCGGTTAGTTTTGATTTGTTTGGTCTTCTCTTGGCTCACTCCTCTATGCTTGCACAATATTTTTTTCCGCTTATAATGACGGTAGCAGAAGTATTTTTTTTTTTTCAGATTATTCGTCGCCTGTGTGTTTTTATTTATTTCTAAGTAAGTGTGAGAATTAGTGCAACCTAAGAGGATTTAACTCTTATAAGTTTCGTTGACTATGATTAGTTATGATTTTCAAAAAAACAAAACTAAATAGAATCATATCCTTGAACAATGGTATTCGTTTGTGGAATATCGTAAAAGCTGGCAAGGCAATACCTTCGGCAATATTAATATCTGACCAGCACGCACGGCATGTACTTTTGAAAAAACCTCTGGCGTGCCTGTGATCAATTCAAATACTCGTGATTCCCCTTCCTCGGTAGAATTAATTACGACCCGTAGTAAAAATAATGTTCTTTTAAATGCTGAGTGGAGAAATTTGGCGCTTGGAAATGTGGTATGGATTAAGCACAATGTGTCAATTGCACGTGATTTTGCACTTGAACGTATTACACGTGCAAGTGTTCGATAGTTTTTACTAGTTCAAAGCCAAGCGATAAATATCAATCAAACGACAAATAAATAAAAACTAAAACTTTTAAAACTAAAAAGTATCAAGAATAGGAACCGCATTACGGCACATTATTCACAGCCATATCATATGATTACAATAATCAGTAATCGTTGTTATTTACATACCCTTTACTGATCGGGCATTATACCCATCTCTTCGATGTGGCACTTCAGACGCCCCCTATTACTTCAATGACTTAGGTTTATCACAAAAAATGCTATATATCTTCAAATAGGTTGCAGAAAATGGATGTTTGACACCAGTTGAGTTTATCCAATTCTTGCATTCTGGAAATGGTATCTTCACCCTTTGTCGATGTCTAATTTGATTGATTTAAACGTTTAACATAATTCTATTGTATTCAGTATGATGAGTCATATCGAATAAGTTTTCAGGTATTTAACAGGTCGATCAAGTTAATGAAAATCTCTTCGATCTTGTTGAGAGTCAAAACAATATACGATAATGCATCAGGATTGTAGCTCTCTATTCCCTCTGTTTACGTCTGCGAATAAACGTCACGTTTGTCGGTTTGAATTTTGTTCAATTAATTGCAAATTTAACAAGTATTTTCGTGTCATACTGTACAATGATACAGTATGTTAATTTTTTCATAAAAAATGCGCTCGTGGGGTAAAACTCTTGCCGAAATTTTTGCGATTTGAAATTTTATGTAATAAAATGACAGAGAGAAGTAATTTTCTTACAGCGAAATCCTTTTAAGGATCACATTCGTATTCTGTCCATATTAATGTAATCAACCTTCGTGGCATAAAACACATGCGGAATGCGTACTCTTTATTCTTATTATTTAGGAGAAAAAATAAGCAGCTGTCATGTTTTATTTCGAAGCTATTTTATAATACGATTTCTTTTATTTTTTCATAAAAAAACATAATTTATTAATTTTAACAAATAAGCACTAAAAAATAAAAAAAAATAAAACAAATTTTAAAAATCTGTAATAAAAAATGAAACCAAACGTTAATTTCTAGCATTCTAATATAAGCAATCCTACAAATGACGTATCTGAAAATTTTCTATGGGTAGTTAGAAAAATGTCTGAGGTTTCCAGTGAATACAATTTTACAACTGTTATTCTGTAAATTCTATGAAAAACATAATAAAATGTCAGTAAAAGGTGTAGTTTTGAAACCAGAAAAGCCATTTTTGAACTTTCCATAAAATTCTAGTATGTTTGTTATAAAGGATTTAAAAGATTACAGTTTGACAATTGCATTAACTGGAAACCTCATATATTTTCTGACAACCCAAATAGAATTAACGGATGAATTATTTTTAGTATTGCTTTTACTAAAAAGCAAAAAAGTGTCAATTTTTAGGTTGTCAACCTTTAAGGTTAAAATCAAAGATACCAAAAATGGTATCATGGTTTTTCTGCTAGCCCCTGCAAGCGACTTTAATATGTTGGTACTTTTTTCTATTAATTTTGTTAGGAGTCATAAATCGTTTTAAATATTTTTTTTTTCAGTGGCATTATTAATCTAACAAACTACAAAATCAATTTCTCTTTGGGTTCAGTTAATTGTTTTAAAAAGTTTGGTTTGTAAATAAAAAAAACGCAAACGATATTTTTGTTCTCACAAACACAGCAATGTAAAAAAAGGTAACTCTTATTTTTAAGCTTTATGATTTTTCGTGATATTGTTTATTGAAACAATTTTAATGATTTTGAATGAAGCATGAAATAGAAGAAGACACAGAAAAAATAATTAGGTTGCGACCACAAATATTTTTCATTGCAGATTTGATTTTTACAACAGTATTAACAAACATGCCATTTTTTTAAAAGCAGTAGTATTTCAACAAACTTCACAATTCAGAAACGAGTTTTAAATTCATATCGACAGTATTTTGTATTGCGATATTATTAAATATTCGTTCATCGTTTTTAATTATTATCTTTCCTGGAAAGGTTCTTGTATAATAGTGTACATACTCGTGGAAATGGATTATTTATGTAGCTAAATCTAATAATTTATAATCATTAATTTCGTTTGAATTTCGACTCATTAAATTACACCCTGTTCCTAAAATCAATTTCTTAATTTAGCCAATTTTCCCTAAAAATAATACCACGACAACAAATCAGGGGTGGGATTTGCCATTAAAGAATATTTTAAGTAAGTCCAGGGCAAGATTATAACTGCCTTTTATTCATGTGTTATTTTTTTATGAAGGATGCTTAATAATTCTCTATAAGCTACAGACAATCAAATAATTATTACCTATCTACAATTTCACCCAAGAATTACTACTAAGAAGAAAATTGTGTCATTAATGTAATAACAACCTTAGTCTGGTGTTATAAAACACCTTTAAAGCCTTTCTAATAGATTGTAACTAAATGGTTGCAAACTGAATTTCCCTACAAAAAAAAACATTGAAGAGTAATTAGTAATGTTCTCATAGTTACATGTGTATATGATAAGCGATTTAGTTATTAATAAAAAAAAAAACAAAAAATAAAGAAATACAAACATTCCCGGGTTAAGTAAGAACCACCTGAAAACAATTGAAAAACTTGAACTACCCGTATATTAATTGAAAGATTTTGCTTATGCAATGATGGAGGACTTAGCCAGCAGAGGATTTGAACCCACTACGTCTAGGTGGGAATTCAACGCGTGTGTCCACTCAGACACTAACCGGTCAGATTCAATTGAATAATCGATTAGGTCTGTATATATAATATCGCACAAGAATCCAGACTACCAGTAGCCAATTGGCCTATGGCATCTTCTGTTTTGGAGAATGTTATGATTAGATTAGAATATTATGAAATAAAAAGTAGTGGAGAATAATTAGAAGGGGAAGGGGAACACAACGTGGCTAATAATATCTGGCCACTTAGGATAGCTAAAACCATTTCAAGCACCCTAAACTCATAAAAATAGGTCCCTTTGTAAAATATATGAAAATATACATCCATCCCTATAGGACCCATGAAAATTTAGGATTTTTTTTAAATTGCGAATTAAAAAAACCGCATTCACTTTTTGTAAACTTCATCTTCTGGCTTATGAAAAGCAGGACCATATCGTTTAAGTCTATCGTTTTTTAGCGACAATCAGATAATATGAAATGGGCAAGGTCTTTGAAAATCGGACTGACAGTTGTAAATATGCGAATTTGACACCTGCTTTACAATTTTGACTCAAAAACTAGACATTTTTCCCTAGCGAGCCAAGTGACACAATCTTTTCATTTTTATATCACTGCTCTTACCTTAGAGAACCGTTTTCATCCCTTTTCAATTAACTACCATGTCACATCCCGCCCTTAATTGACATCCTGTCCCCGCTACAAGGAATCGTTGTCCCTTTTTATGTTACGTGCGGGAAATATACCCTATATACAGCCTTACTCCTGCTTCCGGTAGCAAGCCAGGTATCCACTTACAAAATGAACACATACTTTGGACTGAAAATTGTGTAGCATTTTTATGAGGGTTTCATAAGGGTAGTTTTCCTGAGAAAACTTCTTAAAAAAATAATGTCCTCTTATTATATAAAGCCTTTTTGATTTTCATTATAAGTTTACAAGAGTTGACTACTAAAAAGGCAACGGAAAATTTTCAAAAATAATTTTTCTTGTTTCGTAACGTTAAGAAAATATTTTTAATATTATCTACCCTTTATTCCTAATATCTTCATCAGTTTAATAACGAACAGTCCATACTTAACAAGTATTTAAAAGACAAATAGATGATCCGTTGTTCGTTTTCTGTATCAATATAAAAATTAGTATGATACGCCAACTTTTTTATTTCACACATTTTTAGCTTATAAGCATCTTTCGCAAAGCAAGTTTTTGCCTTTTCGATTATCTAATCATTGAAAATGAGAGAACTAAAACTTTTTTATAAATCGAACACAAATATTATACATTAAGTATCATGGTAGACAAAATTTTCAAAGGGGAATATTTATTTGATACTCTGCTTACGTGAAAGCAATGAGTTTCAATTCCGCGAAAGAACAAACAAAAGAAAGCTTCGGAATGTCCTTAGAAAAAGAATTTTATATTAAAAGATCCACTGGTAAGTAATTCATTTTCTGCGTTTAATTTATCCTAGGCTTTTTGTTAAACGATCTATTATGCATAGAGTGTAAGTGGTTACATGATTTGTACTTGATGGACGATGTCTCGTTTGGAATATTATACTTTATTTTTAATTATTCAAAGTTTTACTGACCAAAATAAGAGTAAAATCAAATTTAATAAAGTATGTATATCTTTAGGACAAAAAACACAACATATACTAGGTGATACAATTATATGATACCCTTCCCATAGAATAAAAGTTTTTTGTTCACTTTCACAATACAAAATATGTGTTTGAAATTAGTTTCAAGTTAAAATAAAATTCATAATAGTATTCATACCAAATATATTAATGCCTAATATATGCTTGACATTTTTTTATACACATAAATTAATGATTAATATAGTGAAACTGTTTTGGTTTACGTTCAAATAATAATAGCTGCTATATTTTCGTAGAAAGCAATAACTTTGTGGTTTGACATATTAATTGAAAAATATTTTTTTTCTCCATATTGCTTTGTTTTAATTTAAATGTTATTCTATTGTTTTCTCATTGTTTTTCTTATTTTATTTTATATTGTGCTCTCCCTCTGTATGTATGTATAACCGCACACTATGAATTTTGGTTTAGTTTGATTTTGTACCCTGATAATGCTTAGGCTAAGCAAAACCGGTCGGTCATAAAAATTAAAATAAAATCTGTGGTCTTAAATTGGTCAAAGTTTCGAATAAAAAATTATTTATAATATTTACTCTCTGTTACTTTATTTATATTGCCTAATACAAACCTACTCTAAGGTTTCTCGTATTTTCTATAATTATCCTACTGAGAAATCTAAGCAAACTTGTTCGAAATTTCATTAAATTTCAGAATAATTTCTTTGTATTCATTATTTCTCTATTTATTTAAAGAGGTTTAAAAATTTAATTAAATGTAGTCTATAATACAAATAAATTTATTTTTTTGTCACCAACGATCAGTCTATTTTGAATCGATCTTAATTACTTTTTCCGCTCCAGCCGACACAAAAACCATCAACTAAGGCGTGAACGTAATTAAACTCGAAGTTACTGAGACGGACTGGGGGGAGGTAAAATATTGTGATTTGGCATTTGTCGAAACCCGCGAAGCCTGTAAGATCTAGTCGGCGGTCAAGGGTTAAAAAAAACTGTGTTCTTATGAGTGTAGAGATTTTTAAAAATCTAATTTTATTAATGTACAACAGATATCAAATCCAATTACAATACAATAGAAAAAAAAAACAAAAATTGATTTTTTAAAACAATTTTTTTTAAATTAAAACATTTTAAAGTGGATAAGTTTTTTAACATGGGTAAATTTTTAATAAATGTATCCATATACATACATGTATGCACATGATTTATTAAATAGAATTATTCCTCTTGTCATGCTATGCTGTGTCAAAACATCTGTCCGACCATAGGGTATGCTAAACATGGCATGATTTCTGCTGCGGCCGTATTTCTCAGGCACGAAAAGCCAAGGCAGTAGCATGCTAAGAGATATGGACAGTCGATCAAGTGGTTTATAATCTTAAAGCCTATTGTCATGAGACCAGCATTGCGCCTAGTCTCTAAGTTTTGATAAATTATCTCCTTGAGTAGTTCCATGTGATGCATAAACATAAAGTATGTGCCGTGCGACGCATGTACACATACCTGAATCTGTTCCAACATATTTATATATTCGGTCTGATGTGGAGCCCAGACAGTACAAGCGTACTCCAACTTGCTCGATTCACCGATAGAAGTGTACGTGTGTCCGAAGTATCCTCAATTTTCCTTACTTCTGGTAAAAACGATTAAACATTATCATGTTTCGAAATTATTTCTTTAACAGACTTCTAGTTCAAGAAAGAATTTCGACATTTGAAAAAGATTGAACTGATATCATCCAAGATAAGAGAAAAATCACATTTCTTTTGGCACACCGGACTCGCCCACAACACACTTCTACCAATGTTACTCTTCAACGGTATTTATATGTATATATACTACGTCATTATTATGTATGATAGTCAAAGTCTTTTAAGAATGGTTTTCCCCAGGCACTTCCAAATATTATAAATATTTGCTCTCTTTAACAGAAATTTCTTCACGTGCTCGGAAAATATTAATTTATTTTGTTTGAAATTTCAACTAAAGCCTACGGAGTAGGCTTTAGTATCTCAGAACACGATTATTTACTTTAACCGTACATCTATTATTTGCTTAAATCTTTCCATACCCGAAAGCGAAATTCAAACGTATGATACGAAGGGGGGTGACTTAATTGCCCCATTTGATCTTGCTTATTGAAACGTTTTTATGACACAATCTTCGGTAATTTGTTTTTGGTAATACTTCTTTAGAAGTATATTTCGTTAATCTTTTTCTAAGATATCGAACAAAACTCTCGTTTGGGGTGACACGGGTACCCCCCTCCTTTTGAACAAGACTATTAAAAATCTGGAGGAGAATATAAATATATATCGTCGCTGGAAAGGCAAAAGGGCTTAAGCGACACTTTGTTCAAAAATGAATTAAATGTGCAATTTTGATTTTTGAAAATCTCCGTCGAAAGCTCTGACTCTCGTTTGATTCTGAAGACTTTTGTAGCCCTTCAGCCTTCTAAAATATATTTACCATTTGAGAGAAAGCTTGACTCAAGCGGCACAAGATTGGGACTTTTTTTAGCATTTTGTTGCTTCAGGCAACTCAATGAGTGCTCTGGTGTAAACTTCTAAAAATGGCGCTTCAGCCCTTTTACCTTTGGCGACGGTTTATCATAAAAAAAAATGTCAACTTTTGTACCAGCTACAACGAATATTAAACTGAATAATCGTAAATTGTGCGGGCCGTTTATAATAAGCAAAGATACACTAAGGGTCAGCACTCAAGAATAACGCTAAACGTCACTGTGTAGCATTCTAATACAAGTAATACTACTAACGATTTATCTGCTAATTTTTATAACTAACTAACTAACTAACCATCACGCCGTTTCCCCGCAGGGGTAGGCAGAGAGGACGGACCGCCATACAACTCTGTCTTGGCACACACTTCTTGCTTCATTTACATTCATACATCGTCTCATACATATTCTTCTGTTATTCTGACTCTTCACATGACCCGATTCAAGTATTTGATTTACTTGATCGTGCCATGTCTTTCTCGGGCGTCCTCGACTTCTTCTTCCATTCACTTTCGCATCATATATTCTTTTCACACTCCTTTCTTCGTTCATTCGCTCTACATGCCCAAACCATCTAAGCGTCCCTTTCTTAATCCTATCCATTACGCTCATATCAGCCTTGCATCCTTTCCGGATATTCACATTTGTAATACGGTCATACATGGTTTTACCGCACATCCGTCTCAAAGATCTCATTTCCACAGCATTCAGTCTACTTTCATCCTTCCTCTGCCAGTTCCATGCCTCACTACCATACATCAGGGTTGGTATAAGCACTCCATTGTGGACTGCTAGCTTCGCTTCTTTGGACAATTTCTTATTTGCCCCAACAGCGTTCAGTCCTCCATTAATGGAGTTTCCTGCATTCACCCTTCTTTCAATATCCTTATCAGCCTTTCCGTCTCTTGTAAACATACTTCCTAAATACACAAACTCATCCACTTGCTCCAAGTATTCATCATTCACAACTATATTGGACGCTGTTATCGTACTCTCTCTTTCAAATACCATCACTTTGGACTTACTTACATTCATCATCAACTAATTTTGCATACATACTTGGTTCATCCTAGACACGAGACACTGTAGATCTTCCATATTGTCAGCAATCAGCACCGCATCGTCCGCATACAATAGGCAAACTACTTTCACATTGTTCATTTTCGCGCCCAAGCCCACGCCTTTCAATTCTTGCATAAAATTATCCATGTACAAATTGAACAACCACGGTGACATTACACAGCCTTGTTTTACACCTTTTATGATGTTAAACCACTTCGTAAAATCACCGTTCACTCTAACACATGCAACGCTTCCCTCGTACAAGGACGCGATTGCTTGTATAAGATTTGTGTTAACTCCATACATGGATAATACCTTCCACAATTTGTTCCTATCAACTCGATCATACGCCTTTTGCAAATCGACAAAAGCACAGAAAAGTTTCTGGTTTTTTGCCAAAAACTTCTCTGTAAGCATCCGCAATGAGAAAATTTGATCCATGCACCCCCTTCCACTCATGAAAGCACCTTGGATGTCCCATATTTTGTCTTTTGTTTTCATTCTTACCCTTTCAATCAATATTCTACCATACAGCTTGCCAACTGAACTTAGTAAGCTAATAGCCCTATGGTTCCCACATTCCATGCGTGACCCTTTACCTTTGTACAGAGGCATGATCACAGCCCTTCTCCAATCTAATGGCGTGTAACCCTCCTCTAAACACTGGTTAAAAAGTTTGCACAGCCATGTGAGAACTACACGGCTATCTATAAGTAGTAAGAAAAATGTCTGAGGTATCCGGTGAATACAATTTTTTAACTGTAATCTTTTGAATTCCATGGAAAATATACTAAAATGTCAGTAAAGGTGAAGTTTGAAAACCAGTGAGGGGATTTTCGAACGTTTTACCTAAAATTCCTGTATTCATTTCATAAGGAATTTAAATGATATCTGTTAAAAAAATGCATTCACTTGAAACCTTAGACATTTTCCTAACTACCCGTAAAGAATAAACAAATAAATAGTTTGTAGTTTTGCTTGTACTAGAAAACCAAAAAGTGTGTATTTTCGGTTAAATACCTTTAATCGAATTGACTCACTATTGTGATTTTAAAATGCAGTTAACTAATTTTTACTTTAAAAAAAACAAACTTTTTTAATGAATTGAAATCTCTATATCAAGAACCTTTAAGCAACGCCATGGATGTGCATTCACAACGCAAAAAGTCTTCCGCGTTGGTAGGGAAGTATTAAGCGATAATTTTGGAGATTATTAGGGAAAGTTTACTTTCAAATTTTTTCAAACAATTTTTTTTGTTTAAAGTAAGAATAATATTTAAAATATAAATATTGAATCATCTGCACTTTGATTATGATGAAAATTAACCTAAAATACCTGGAACCTGGAAATAATTTCCCTCAGGGCCTTTGTCATCTTTAGGGATGCTGTGTGAAAGGTCTTTTTAAGGAAAGGAAGGAGTGAACCTGAGTCTTGAAGAGGCTCATGTTGAAGGAGGAAGGAAACACAGAGGTCGACAAATCGTTCAACAGCCGAGCTGTTAAACATAAGAACTAGTCGTAAAAGTGATCCGTTCTCATATATTGAATGTCGACCGTGTACAAATGTTGGGTGCGTGTTCGGCAAGTTTTCCGAGTATGGACCGGTGCCAAATGGATCAATGACGCGAGTACATAGTTCGTATTATACTTTCCGGATGGAACTACGGTGGTAGCGAAACCGGGTCGGCGTGAGTATAAAATAAAGTGGTGTAGTACAAAGTATAAAAAAATAGTATTAAAATTCTAATGTGACACCACAGATTGTTTGCTTCACATGAAAACTCATTATTTGTATAACATATATATTCCCCTTTATAAAAAAATACGTTACAGTTTTTTCTCTGATCTTCTTTGAATTCAAAGGTAGCAATTTCATTATATACTCACTCTACTCTTTACGATCTTAACCTGTAAGCCATTCGATTATTTCCAAAATTGATGCTGTATATTGTAGAAGATTATTAGTCAATCTATGTAAGTAGGTTTGTACAAATAAGACACCACAAAAAAAATAAGTCTTCTCTTTAAGATAGAAAAAAACTTGTCAACTATGTACCCAAATCAAGAGTTCTAAATATTAATCTATGAAAAACTTCTAGAGTTTAACGAGTCCACCTAATTTAATCTATACCAATGTCTACGAAGGTGAAAGGTCAGAAAAAGTTTGACCTTGTTATGTTTTTGTTTACGTTGTTTTAAAAATTATATAACGGTGGTTTTCGAGATAAAGATTTTAATATGTTGGTTTTATTGACGGTAAGAAGGTAAATGTTATGTGCTTAAGCATTTAACGTGGCTAGAAAGATTGTTTATTGGTCTTGCCATTAAAAATAATAAAAAAAGTTATTGTCAATTATGTTGGTGTTTACGTATAAAATGTTCATAAGCGTTGAATCTTATTTTCAAAAAGGTTTAAAGAGTAACTTGCGGAAGATTCCAAATATATAATAGTGCGTTTGAAGGTATCGTTTAAAAAAAAAGATAACATTATGACACTATTTATATGATATCGTCTTTCAAAAAAAAAAAAAATCATTTGAAATAAACACACACTTCTTTGGTTTACTTCCAATATAAAAAAAATATTTCCCATTAAACGAAAAAACAAAATTTGTTTTACAGAAATTAAAAAAATAGCTTTATATAAGACCACGCATATTATTTTAATTTTCATGACCGACCGGTTTCGCTTAGCCTAAGCATCATCGGGGTACACAATCAAACTAAAAAAAGGTACAAAGTGTGCGATAGAATAAACATACAAAATGAGAATAAAATATAACATAAAATTACAAAACAATGAAAAAAAAAAAAAAACAGTCGGTCAAAAAAATTTAAATAATATCCGAGGTGTTTTAAAAAGTTTTTTTTTTAATATTTCAAATGACAAAGTGATTGCTTTCTACAAAAATATAAAATTGTTTTTTTTTTATAGGTAAGCAAACTCATAAAATATTAATTATTTTAATAATACCTACTGATTTAATCTATGATCGTTGAAATACCTGTATTCTCCCGAACACCCCGATAACTCACCTCTGAACCCGAGATGCTTTGGTTTTAAAAGCGGCTTGTTAAACGAAGCGGATTATTTTTTTATGACCCCTTGCCGCAAAAATATGGACGGCCTTAACACCCTCGGGCGGAGGGTAGCCTAATAGGCAGTTGCCACTTATTCCAAAGGTCGAGATAGCTTAAAGGTACAACTTGATTATTTGATAACTTACTCAGAAGCCGTTTCGGTCAGATCAAAGGTTAACGCGAGCAGACACCTACACATATATCATAAACTATAATATCATTTTATAATTTATTTATTTTTGTTTTTAGTTTTCTTTTTAGTTATTTTTACATTAAAGTTGAACAACATAACTTATTATTACTAATACAATTTAAAAAAAAAAATTAAATTAAACTTAGTTTTTTTGTTATTTTTTATAGTGAATACCGCACAAGAGTCCCAACTGCTCCCAACCGTCTAAAGCCAGTGAGACTATGGCATCCCCAATTGGGGTATGTTGTGAGGCTGAAAGTAGTGGGGAGAAGATGGATATGGCAAGAGGAAGGTTAGGAAAAACCTAGCTATTCAGATCTGATCACTAATCACGGCTAAAGCTATTTCAGGCAACGTTTCAATTCTGAATAGTGGTTTTTCACCAGGGCGATACATAGAGTATTTACCACTCTGGAACGTGCAGCAAATATACTGTTGTATTATTTTATATTAATTAAATGTGTTATGACGCATATTTATTAAATAAAAGTAGTCGGTGCACGCCGGGTTTGAACCCGCGACTTTTGGATTTGTAGTCGAGCGTCTTACCACTCGACTATGGAGGCCGTCGAATTATCAGGACTTATATACTAATTAATAATAATAAAAATAAAAATACACAGTATGAGGTTCTGAAATTAAATATTCATGCATATAAAGGGAGAACACAATACAAAATAAAATAAAAAGAGACATATAAAAAAACATTTGAATTAAAACAAGGGAACCGAGAAAAAGCGAGATAATATGATGGCGTTTTGCAGAAATGAGGCCTAATATACTCCATTAATATTTTCTTACTTATATTCTTTAATTTATTTACTTTTATCTACATTATTATTATTTTTACATATATTTTTATTTTATAATTTATTTATTTATTTCTTATGAATTTCTGTTCATTTTTTATTTTGTTTCTATTATTATTATTACAATGTATTGATATCAATTATGGAAGGTATTGCATTGCACTACTCCTGCATATCTTCCGGAATAAAACTTAAAAAAAAAATATATATATATATGAAATGAAATAGGCAAAAAGTCAACTGAGAAGGTGATTAAAGAATGAGAATTTTTAGGAGTTTACGGGAAATATACTTAAGATTGGACATATGGACAAATTTAATGATGATAATGATGCTTAGGCTAAGCGAAACCGATTGGTAATAAAAAATAAATAAAAAACTGTAAACTTATGCAAAGTTATTATTTAATTTTCATTAAATATGTCAAACCACAAAGTGATTGCTTTCTGCTAAAATATATTTAAAATTTATTAATCGGTGTTATTTTGATGGTGTCCGGCAGCGCAATATAATTTTTTATCCTTTTATAAAATAACCTGTTGTGCGTTTTGGATTTATTATTTTTTGAAATTCTGATTACTTTGCACCCCTTTGTACTATATTTGTGAATATGCACGTTGTAAATAGTTTTTTCAGAAAATCATTTGGTACCAAGTTTGTTTTATGTATAAAAATCAACGTTTTTATATCAGCAGCTGTTTCACTGTTAGCCAATTTAGTTCCTCTGAAATTTTAGCTACTTTTATATATCTATTACTATTTATATGCATGTCCAGTATTATTTTTAATTAATTTTACAAAGTCACTTTTTAAGAACAAGCTAACCATTGTTGAAATAGCACAAATACTTTAAAAGTATGTCTTATCTTTCTTATTTACTTATCTTATACAGAGAAATTTTGTAACCTTTCATTTTTTATGTAATTTAAATTTAAGCCCCTGTTAAGAATATTGACGTGTATATTCACATTCTCTATAATCTCCATCATACGAAGAAGAAGAAGAAATAGAGTGTCACAAAGCCTTTAGAGGTCGCAAGCTCGAATCCCGACATGCGCAAATACTTTTAATCGGATAAATATAAATAGATATAAATATATATAAATAGATATAAAATAAATATATGTGTTATCTCACATTTCATCAATAAAATAATATAAAGTATATAAGGGGTTTGTTCAAGAGTGGCATACACTTTTTGTATCGCCCTAGTGAAAGAATAAAATTGAGAATCAAAACGTTGCTTGAGATGGCTTTGGGCGTGTTTTGGTGACTAAATCTGAATAGCCAGGTACTTCCCGACCTTCCTTTTCTCCATCTCCTTTCCCTCTCATCTACTTTCAACCTCACAACATACCCGCGAAAACCACCGCTTAGAATTGACATGGCATATAAGGATACACAAATACAGTAAGAGAAAATAGGAATGAAAAATAGTTTTTTTATTTGTAATAATGCCTTCGGTAAAAATTAAAGATTTGATTTTAGAAAATTAACTAGAAAACCCTAAAATTTAATCTACCAAATTTAATTGTATTCTAGCAAAAAGAAACTGTAAACGAACTAGAACTCAAAACGCAGTTATGATTAACAATACCCCAAGGTACTACCTTGTTTGCGCCAACGAGGAAGTTAACAAACAAACTTTGAGTTTTTTTTTTTAACACAGAATATGAGTCAATTAAACACAGAAGTGACAAGTTAATACAACCGTCCTCTTTGACGCTTTTAACCAGAGAGGCCTTTCGAGAATGCCTTAAGTTCCCAGGTAGCGGTATCGCCCGTCCTTTAAAAAATGTCACCAATTAAGACCCCGAGAATTAGGTTTGATGTTGTCACCATGATGAAAAGCAAGTAATTGTCGTGAAAAATAAAGCAGGGCAAAAGGTTAACTTTCTTGTGAATCTGTTTCATGACACCTAGGAAGATAATTTTAGATTCATTATTGCTTCCATTTCCCATGTAACTAACATTTTCTTCCAGGAAGCAATAAGCTTACAAATTTTCCACGGAATCCATCGACTGTAAAACTACTCAACTTTCCTTTAGAAGTAATAAATTTTAGTACCCGGAAAGGATAATGCCTTCAGGCTGCATTTATTCCACATTTATATAAAAGCTAAGCCTTCGGAAAGCCCACTGCAGCTGCAGACAGTGTTGCCAATATTGATTCAGTCTGTGAAGCGATATATATTCACAATACGAATTTTATCATTCTTGAAAATAATATTCTTTGAATTCAAAGCTTTATTTTTAAGGTAAGAGAAACAGCATTTATGGTCTTTAATAAAATTGGGCCGCCTCTGCTATTATTTTATGTTATTGTCATTATTGTTGAATTATTTTATGTTATTGTCGGTTGATTATATTATTAACTCTATTTTTGTGTTAAAAATGGTTCATTTGTTAGATGTATATAACGTAATACATCGATTACCTAAAAAAAAAAATTGCATGTTACACAAACTTACTTATTCTAAACTAATCTTGCTTTAATATGCTTGATTGAACACATCTAATTAATTAATAAAAGCAAACCTTAGAACCAAAAATCAATTACGACAAACTTGAAAAGGAAAATAACACATTCACATGCATGACGTCGCCAAAAAGCCAAAAGGGCTAAAGCACCATTTTAGGAAGCTTAAGTCAGAGCACTTCAAAGTGTTTTTTTTTTTACAATAAAATGCATAAGTCTTCAGTACGTAGTTGGATTTTCAAAAAAAAATTCAGGTAATTTAATACTTTCACTGAGTTACCTGAAGTGACAAAAAAGTCTCAAGCTTGTATCGCTTGAGTCAAGCCTTCTCTCAAATGGTTATTATATTTTAGATGGCTGAAGCGCTACAAAGTCTTCAGAATCAAACGAGAGTAAGAGCATTCATTGCAGAAAAAAAACGATCAAAACTGCATATTTAACTCATTTTTGACCAAAGTGTCGCAAAAGACCTTTTGCTTATCCAGCGAGAATTTGCAGAGGTAATCGACGTTTCTTGAGAAATATGCAGTATTAGAGAAATAAATTGTCAAATAGTACAAGAGTTATAATATAATCACAGCAGATTTTTTTAACGAAAAAATAATTTTATGTTGAAAGGAACGATTCTTCAAAATTACAATTGTGGTCGACTTGGGTAATTTTCGTCAATATTAATGTGTATTTTTCTTTTAAATGGTTTGTAAGACCTTAAGATAGTGTTTTGAATTTTTAAGCAAGATACATTATTATAAATCGTGTTGAATACAAATAAAATAAGGTACCTTTGTATTATCAGATTGCGTTGTACGGTGTACATGCATGTTTTAAAGAGATCAATATAACCACACATCAGACAAAGTAAAATATAATGGAGAACCCATCATTTCACTTTGAGCAAAAAAAAATTGTTGTCATCTAACACAGAAAGACTCATTTACTTTCAGCTCTGGCGTAAAAAAAATAAGCACAGATTTTTTTCTTGAATTATAAGTAAACACAATATTTTTCAGTTTGCTACATCATAAAAATCAAGAGTTCTGGAGTCTTAAAATAAAATTTTACCTACAAAAAAGATGACAAACTTTTAAAGTTTACACAGTATTTTTCAATTCGCTACATCATAAGCGCCACGAGTTTTGGAGTTTTTAAATATAATTTTAGTTACATAAAAATATGAAGAAGTGCCATATATGTAATTTGTTCTCCATTTTCAAATGTCGTATTGGTGTCAATTGGTATTTTTGTACAACAACAACAAGAATATGAACTTTTTTTGCAGAATGTGATTTTAATTCGCAAAAACCTAAAACACCATATTTGGAGCAAAAATCTTGAATAAAATAAACATTCTAAACATTCTCTCTGTAGTCTACTTATTTAGATAGTAAAAGAAAATAAAACAGTAAAGTTGTAACTTTTAACCATCAGAAACAAGTTTTATTTTTAGATTTCTATTTACGATAAAGTACGAGGTTTGTTCAAAAGGAAAGGTGAATTTCTATTTTTTTCGAATAGTATTTATTTATTAATCAATATCCATTTTCTCACCTTCAAAGTAACCCCCCTCAGATATAATGCACTTATGCTAGCGCTTCTTCCAATCCTCGAAGCACTTCTGGAATGCGCTTTTCGGTATGGCCATCAGCTCGTTCTTCGATTCTAACTTTATCTCATCAATTGTGGCAAAACGCTTTCCTTTCATTGGTCTCTTCAGTTTCGGGAAAAGGAAAAAGTCGCAGGGAGCCAAATCTGGTGAATACGGTGGTTGAGGCATGATTACGGTGTTGTTTTTGGCCAAATAATCACGAACAAGCATTGATGTGTGAGCTGGTACATTATCGTGATGCAAAATCCATGATTTGTTTTTCCACAATTCCGATCGTTTGTGCCGTATTGCTTCACGCAAACGTAGTATTTCTTATTATCCGTACAACCTATTGGCAAGAACTCATGATGCACCACGCCATTGTAATCGAAGAAAACAGTGAGCAAAACCTTCACATTTGATCGAACTTGGCGTGTTTTTTTCGGTCTTGGCTCTTCTGGCCGTTTCCATTGGAATGATTAGGCCTTGGTTTCGACGTCATAACCATATAACCACGTTTCATCATCAGTTATAACCCTTTTGAGCAAATCTGGATCGTCGTTGACGTCATTGAACAACTCCTGAGCGATACTAATGCGACGTTGCTTTTGCTCCAAATTTTGCAATTTCGGAACAAACTTCGCTGCCACACTTTTCATGTCCAAAACATCCGAGAAAATTGCATGGCATGAGCCGATTAATATTCCATCATCCTCTGAAGCTTACCTAATAGTGATTCGACGATTTTCCAAAACCATTTTCTTCACTGTTTCGATGTTTTCTTCGTTTGTTGACGTGGTTGCAACTCCAGGACGCTCATCGTCATTAACATCTTCTCGGCCTTCTGTAAAGCGCTTGTACCACTTATAAACACTTTTTTGAGACAAAGTAGACTCGCCGAATGCCACAATCAACATTTTAAGTCCGTTGGAGCACTTTATTCCATTTTTAACGCAAAATTTAATACATTTTCTTTGATCCACTTTTTTCAAAAGTAAAAAATCGAAGAACAAACAAAAACGTGACTAACCTTTCCAGTTGTCAAAAACAAACCACTAATCCAAAATGGTTGATAATGCTAACATATGATAAACATATAACTTTCATAGTAAGGTATCCCACTCTCTTTTTATCTCTCTTCGTATGCTCCTCGTCTACTTTTCTGTCAGTCATGAGTAAATCATTGAAAAATAGTAAAATAATCGAATCAAATCAAATTTTTTTCTGAAAACCACACTAAAATCTCATTTAATTGTAGCAAGGAGGATAATAGCACATCCGAAATTTAGTTACAGAAAAAAAATAAGGGACAAGGAATGATGAAAAGCAAAAGAATAATTGAAGAATCTTTTCCTTGTACACTTTATTTGGTTTTAACTCATTTTCATTCAAAAATCAACAATAAAATTGGGATACCATAGTTACAATAGCTGTGGACATTTGTTACAACACAAAGTATAAATGAAATTGATACTTTACCCAAATCCCATTTTAACCAGTTCCTTATTTTTGAATTTGTCTAAAAAAAAAAAAAATACAAACTATACTACACTTTTTCTCAAGTTAATTTTCTACATTAATCGATAAATATAAGAACTGGAAAATGACAGTCGAATGTTAGAAAAATCTTTTCCGATTCTTTTAGTTTCTCAAATTTTTCTATTTTTTAAATTTGGTGTGCCTTAGTTTCTCTGTTTCAAAGGCAGCTCATGAAATAATATTAAAAAAAAAACATTTTTGGGAAGAAAATTGACACTTCAACGTGATGTATCAGTTTTCTTTCCAAATTTGTCTACAAAGGAGAGTTATTTTCAAAACGCGCCTTCCTTTTTATACTAATACTCGACATAAATAAAATAAAATAGAGGCTTAATACACCAAAGTACCGTAAAATAACGTTATGAACTTTATGAAAGTATGCTAATAACGTGTAATAAGGTTCCTTGTGACTTACGATGCATCATCTAGGCTCGAGCCAGCCAGAGAGGCCTTCAGAATTCGCACGAAGGTTATATTCTTATAATAAGCGATATGAATAAGGGTTGATTTATGGGGTAGTTTTTTACCAAACGCAGGCACAAGTGGGTCTCGGCTTTCCGGCCGTATAATGGAGAAATATTGGTTTGCAAATAAACGAGTTTATTATTGGATATGTTGCCAAAAGAGGGAATTATGATGTCAAGTTTTTATTCATAAAGGTAGGCCAAACTCATAACAAAGAATTCAAAAAGAAAGAGAAAAATTTCGACAAAGGAGAAAATATTGTTTTCCGTTCATTGAAAACTCGGGAATATTAGATTTTTGTACGTTATTTTCGAATCCTGAGATATTAGAAATAAACAACTGTGAGGATTTAAAAAAAATGTTTTGTACCGGTGATACTATTGCCTCCCTAACAGGAAAATTATGTGAGATAAAGGTATCTGGTTTAACGGATTTATTTACTTAATAAGATAATTATCTAATTATAATATTAACATAATTAATCCTTAGTTCAGAACAGTTGTATGATTTGTCTTTAAACATTGTGCCATACCAGTAAACATAATTATAATATCCCAGAGCTGGTATCATGAAATTGGTATTTAAACTATTGATGTCTTGCAACGTAACATTTCTTATCAGTGAAATATCCAGGTCACTGTCAACAAACTATTTTGTTTAACCTTATCAATTCGGATGATTAAATAAACACAAATTTATAGCTTTATTCCACTTTTTTTTATTTTTTGACTGGACGGGTTTCAGCCCATAACGGCCATCTTCAGACTAGTACAGGTTGTTCTTATTCTATGGCTTATATACTATTTTGGGATGACAGGGGTAGTAAACCATGATTTTACTTTAATTATATTTATCAGTATTGCTGCATGATTTTACTAGTTACAAGTTACTTTTAGTTTACTATTTTATTTATCTATCTGGTATGATTTTTTGTTTAAGATGGGTTACATTTCTCTAAGTATGATTTTACGATGTATTTATATAATGCAAGGTTGGTGAATACAGATTATTAATGAGCTTATTTTAGGTTTTCCTATTTTAATTTTAATGTCTAGATTTTCCATAAAATTTCCTAATTATTGGGTTACTCCCAGTATTATGGTATAATTACATGATTAAATTTATTATGCACTTTTACAGTAGAACGGCTGTAGGTTATTGTTATTGCTGCATTGTTATTGTTGCTGGATTGTTATTGTAACCGTTATAGGCTGAAACCGGTCCAGTTAAAAAATAAAAAAAAGTGGAATAAAGTTATAAATTTGTTTTAATTTAATCATTAAAATGGAATTCCACCATGAATTAACAGTTACAAAATGAGAAATTATTAATTCAATTTCTAATTCGAAGGAACATTTAGTTAAAAATCTAACACAAAGACTTAAAACCACAAGCTTCGGGGAAGCCTGACTCTTGTATGATCTTCACTAAAAATGATATTTTTTTTGCACTTTAATCCGCTTTTTTTAAATTAAAGCCTTGATTAGGTACCTCGTTTAAAACTGCGAAGTGATTTTCAACAGGAAAAATGTCCTTTTCCACCCGGAAATACCCAAAACTTAAAGTTGGGGTCAAATAGTCATTGAATCATTATGTGGTCACCCCATATACGCGTATAAAGTTCAAAAATCTATTGAATGAGGCTTTAAAAAAAGTATGTCAATTTGATACAAAGTGGATTAGATTAAGGGTGAGCAATATCTGAATGTCTCAGTTCTCTTACTCTTCATCTACCCTTCCTCATTCAACTTTTCCCATTACTTTTGCCACACGATAGTCCATAATATTGGTTGTGTCGTTGTTTTACTGAGTAGAATCATGTTGAAATTCTTTTGAAAATTTTTCCATCAATAAGAAATTAATAGCATTTTAATTCTGTTTCTGAAAACACACTTTTTATTATTTAAAGATTAACAAATTACGTTTTAATTAATGTGACACTTGTAATGATTAAAAAAACCAGTACACCGTTTTTCCTAATTTATTTTTAATAATGATTCATATTGCTGTTAATAATTCGCATGGATTTCACAAAATTTCGGATACGAGAAAAAAAATATTTCACAAACTTCACAAACCACACTTTTTCAATTATTGTCTGCAGTTCACCATGAGCGAAAAAAAGATGTTTTTATTTTAACGGTCATTTCACGTAAAATTTTTTTTATGAGGCTTTAGTCAGAACTGTTTCCGGGTCAGTACAGTGTTGGTTTTTCATGACTTTTCATGAATTCCTTGACCTAAAAATAATTTGACATGGTAACTGTCCAATTGTTCACAGACATTGTTATTGAGATGGTGGATTGCTTGGGACTTTTAATTGTGCAATCGTTCTTTAAGGAAACCACTGAAATGAAAGTCATGAACCATCAAGTTTGGTGAAAACAATGGCTAGTTAAATAGTAGCACGAGTCATATGAACGGTGGCTTTTACCCGCAGAAACCGTATCTCTGACCTGTTTTTCATTAAAGGATTAAGTGTTTGAAAATAAATTGTCAATTTATTGATAAAAAGTGACCAGTGAGCGTTACTGAACATCTTCTCTGACGTAACACTACACTAGTCCGTACGCTTGGAGACGTGCAGCTAACCTTGTCAACGAAGCTATTCTGGTGAAAATAAATTTCAGCACTCATAATCAGATGAAAACAAAAGTATTTTCACTATTGGCAGGCTGATATCTTTAAAGTTAGATATATGGCTGATATCTTTGTAGCTTAATTTTTTTTAACGAATTTAATTTTCATGGATCAAAGAAAATTGACTGTTGGAAAAGGGCAGTTATTTAAAAAAAGTTGATTTTGGAAGTTCCAACGGAAATTTTATAATTCAAAACAAATATTTTTTAGTGTAATTACACCTCGTTCGTTATTAGGAATAACACACAAATACCTCGTTTTAAGTACAAATTCTGTATCAAAGGTATCATAATTTTAAATTGAATATTCCCGACCTTTTTGTTTCCGTTACCGTTTTGCATAATTATTCACAACGAACCTCCATAAAAAAGGCACGAAGTCTACCAGTTAATCACATTGTACACCAAGGTGAGCGAAACTAACCGTGTTATACGTTTCGGCTTTAACGTGTTTAACTTTAAACGAAACTGAATACGGGCTACAAATCTCAATTGTTTAAACATCGTGCACAGTCAAGGCGTGCTTTTTGTTCAAATAGCCCTAATCACAGAGGTCCTCAAATATTTTGAATATGCCAACCTTGTAAAAAAAAAATCAATCGAAACATTTTTTTTTCACCCCTCAATTGTAACTATTTTTATATATATTAAAATTTAAGACAACCTTTCAAAAATAAGCCAAATGTAAACAAGGAATATACAAAAGTCGAAAGAAAGCTGCAATGTTTTTATCTTTTTAAAATGAAATCTGAAACGTATAACACGGTGAGTTTTGCACATTTCGGTGTACAATGTAATAATTAACTTGTAGACTAGTGCCTTTTTGTGGAGGTTTGTTGTGAAAAATTATGCAAAACGGTGACGGAAACAAAAAAGGTCGGGGATATTTAATTTAAAATTATTATAAATTTTCTGCAAGGTCGGTACTTAATACCAGGTATTTTTGTGATATTCCTAACAAAGCGTGATGTAATTAATTACTGTACAAAAAATCGTTTTGATGTTCAATTTTCCGTTGGTACTTTATTTTTTTCAATAACTGCGATATTCCAAGACTCAATTTGGTTTGATCCAGGACGATTAAATACAAGTAGAAATGCATTAAAACCCAGTCAACATTAGTTTCTAACTAGAAAGATGCCTGTTCTAAGAAACTAGTCATGCCATGATAAGTGGTGCAAAAAATACGCTAACTATCAAAATAATAGAGTTTTGTGATAAAAATGAAAAAAAACATAAACAAAAAGATGTGTATTGATTATTCACGTGGAAAACAGTAAAGCCTTAGGTAAAAAGCTATCAGGAAGATACTGAAAATATTGTCCTTTTTCGACCACTATTTAATTGAAAATTGCTTGAAATGACTTTAGATATATGAAATAACAATATCTGAAACACAAGTAACTTCAAAATGTTTCTCTTCCGATCCGCCAATCCATTTTTTTTCGCTTCAGAGGGAAATATTCTAAGAGAAGTGACAATATCTGAATAACCAGGTACTTCTTTCCATAATCTAACTACTTTCATTTACACCGCTTTCCTCCTTCAGTCTGATTATATTACCAAAATATGCATGCCATGCCTCTTACTTATGAACCACGAAGCAAAAACAAATAATAATAATACATTCATAATTTATTCTAATTGGGTTTGGAGAGTGGAGTTAAGTTAGCAGCAAAAGGGTTATTATATTGTTGATTTTTCGTAGAATTACGCGTTTGATAGTCGACTGGAGGCACACGTGTATAATAATACAAGAACCCATCGTAAATAAACCGACCTTTATGACGATATTCTGGAAGTTATCCGACATTAGTTTTCATTCAACTTCATGATAGATTTCAGCTCGTTTACAAGGAAACCATGAACCGGTAGAGAGTTCGGCTTGATCCTAACACAAATGCTTCACAATTTTATATGTCAATGCAAATGATGGCAGTACTGAACAAATAGCACTAAACGCCATAAAATTAATAGTATTTGACAAAAGATTAAATTGAATTTAAATAAAAGTTAATTTTGTTTTAAGTCACATTATAATGATACATATACACGTATCAACTAGTTTTGGTTTGAACACTTACTCACTTCTCAAGACAATGTAATATTACTTCGTAAACACAGTAACAATGAATTGCTGTTCCTCAATCATTACTTTACTAATTTTGAGTATCATTTTCCACTGGCCAGAATGTTGAAACTTGTTAACTCAATCCATGTTCTTGAAATTGTTGGTACCAGTATTAAGGTTTTTTGTCATTCTTTAGGACTTTATCAAAACTTTGACTTGACCTTGGATTTGACTTGAATGTTCTTTCTAAGGTATATTTTGTCTTACTTTTGTCATTGCTTCATTATAATAAATATTATACATGTGCTGTTTTTTCTTTGTTGCTCTTCTTTCCCATTTCATGTTTATAATTTTTTGGTAGTTGAAAAATTGACCATTAGTTTATGAATAAATAACTTAGTTTATATTATATTATCCTGAAATAGATTGTTTTAAATTAAACCAGTTAACACATATAAATGTATGATATTAAAGTAGTTAAAAAAACTTTTATTCATAATATAATGTTGGGCCACGACGTCTTTATTTCCTTTAAAAAAAGATTTAATTAAATTTTTCCTGTGGTAGAAGTATATTGGGGTATTTAAAAGGTTTTTGGTTTTTTGTTAATTGAAATTGGTTATTTAATACAATTTTCTGTTAATGGTTTTCGAAAGCATTGCTAAATATTTATTTCGATATAATACGTCGAACATAAAACCAATGCGGCGTCTGGTTTATTTTTTCTGATAAATCTATATTTTAAAGCTACATGTCTAATGATAGAAATAACGTTGCGGGGTCAAATAATTCACGTCGAACTCGACAGAATTTTATTCGATAATTAACTACGTCTATGACGCCTAAATTAAAGCAAGCAATTCAGGATTTAATTTAAAAAATAAGGCTTTACGCTCCCTCAATACACCGCCGCGCCTTTAATTTTGAGAACAGCTTTTTAACCGGAGAAAAAAGTACACCACGCCGGTGCCAGGCAAAAAGAATGTGATTTAATATTTGATTCGGCCCCAAAAGCCTGCGTTAGGAAAATTTGCACGCGTAAACTTTTATGGAATAAACGCCGTGTACGGCAGAAAAAAATATAATTTTGGTTTATACATGTATGCGGTTGGTTTATTGGGTTTTCGATGGTGAATTTTCAATAAAAAGACTTACGGGTGGGAATAACGACGCTTTTTTGCAACTGTTGTGGTAGTACCTGATGACCGAAGAGGGGCAATGAATTTTTAATAAGAGGTAAAGAATTAGCCAAAATCAACGCAATCATCTTTTTTATAATAAATATAAATATATATAATATTTTCTTATAAAGTAAAACATTGCCCAACATTTAACATGATGCATATTTGCTTTTCGCTTTCCGATCTGCAGACCACCTTGCAGACCACCACGATACGTGCATATGCCTAGTTTATGCGGTAGTAAATTGTTATGTTTTTTTAATCTGTGCAATGTTTAATAATTTTCTAAAAAGATACCTGAAAAAAAAACTAAAATAAATAAATGTCAATATTGGATGAGCCCAGAAAGTACTTAAAAAAATATATACGCTTCGATGACTGAACAGGTATAGTCCTAAAATGTATATATCAGTAATCACACCTGTATTGCAGCTTACCCTCGACAAACTTATGTACATATATACCTTGTTTACATGCGGGTTATATTTGTAAAATTATATTATTATATCTTATGTATTAAACAAATAAATGTTCAACAGAACATTTTTTATAGATAAAGCTTATATTAGGCTACAATATAAGGTTTTATTCCGTTTTCGCAAATATCAAATCAAATGCCTACAAACCTAAAGTATACTTATTTATAACTATGTGTAGAAGCAGTTTTGTCTTTTAAATCCATCAACAAGCAGTTTGTCAAAAAAAAAGAAAAGGAAAACAGCATAATTTTTTAGTTTAAAAAAAAAACAAACGTTTATTGATTGATATCATATAACCGTTATGAATAAATGTGAAAGTTATGATTTGCGCATTAAACAAAAAAGGTTTCTTTCATAATGCGGCATAAGCTGAAAGAGTAAATATTCCAGGACAAATACGAAAAAGTCGTACACAACTTGATAAGCTGGTCACGTCGAGGTCTTTTCGCGTCTCCTGATGTTAATATTTTTCCTAAATTCCTCCAAAGAAAGATCAATTTTAAGTTTAGAATGGGGCTGACATATGAACATTGCATGCCTTAAGTCACATGTTAGTAACATATAAGCAAACGTGCGGGCTGATTGTCCTTACATTATCTTAATCAAATTGTGTTCGGATTTAAGGAGTTCTTACGAAAATAGCTGGTAGAGGTCGATTACATAATACATTACGTTATGAAGAACAAATTTAATACTGACACAACTAAGTAGTATAATAATGTATTGTTTTGACGAGCAGTTTTTTGACATATTGTCAAAATGAAAGAATGATTGAACGATGTTCTGAAGAATAAAGCTAGCTAATACAAAAGAAAGAACGTGACCACTTTACCGTAATATCGTGTTATTTTTCATGCGCCATTAAACGTCCAGCTTTGGACAAAGGCCTGATTCAAATGTAACTAGTTTTGCCTATTCATGACCTCTCACCCACCCTATATAAGAAAATATCACAATCACGAAAATGCATATTAACACACGAACCACAATAAAAAATGCGCAGTTTAAAACCTATGCATCACAAAATATAAGGTAATACATACGGAAAACCCTTCTTAGTTAAACCGCGAAAATGCTTCTTCTTAAATTGTAATAAATTATGCTGTTCTGCATCCAATGAATAAAAGCAAACGAAATTCTCTTTAGGTAGTCGGTCTATTCTCTTTCTCATCCAAGTGAACCATTGTTAAAGATGTGACTAGAAAATCCAAACAGAAAAAGCTGTGCAAATATTATCATTTGGTGCTCACTGTTTTCTCCGTTGATTTTCGTTTTTAGTTAAGGTGATTAATAATCCTTTTTTTTACACTGTTACTTATTAAGACCGGATTGACTTCAACTTATGACAGTCATCTTTAGACTGTTATATAAATAATCATATCATATCTTGATTTAGTAGATTTTGGAACATTTACTATATATAATAAAATTATTGTTTTATTTATCTTTTTATAAACCAAACAAGGTAGGTTACGTTGTGTATTAAAAAAATATGATTTAACAATGAGTTTATATAATGAAAAGTTTGTTATTACTGATTGATCATGTATTTTTTGTTGGTATTTCACACCTTAGTTGCAAGGATCTTGACCATTAATAACTCTATTTCCAATCATTCGGTAATTACTAGCATTAAGGTATATGTATAATAATTTCTTAAACGTATCTATCTATGGTTGCAAAAATAGTTATATAAAATTACAAAGTTACGATAATACAGGATATTAAGATTAAGAAAATCATTTTCTAAGAACACAACAACCCGGATAAAGTTTGAAATTGTTTAGTATTAACCGTAATGCCGTTTTTATGTACTTTGCAACAGATGTTGATGACCAAAAAGAAACAGTAAAAAAGCAGTAATGTGTTCTTTTATTAGCTTATAAACGTAAAATCCGCTTGAATTCCACTTGTCGCAGGCTCGGGAGGCTTTGCCGCTTCCTCCCCGCGATACAGCCTCTTTCCTCTTGCCTCCCGCCTCACGCATTCTGCCTCACGGCGCACAGCCTTAAAGGAAGGCGTCGACGCCTCCTGTAACCGGATATCCAATGATCCAAGTAGTGAGAGGGGAGCTTCCGCTACAGCAGTTAATTTTTTTCCAAGTTGATGTTTTTTTTCTTACAACGTCTTGCCGTAATTATATTTATGAAGATCGTTCAAAAGGCAACAAGCCGAGTTTAAAATAGAAAATAATCATTTTTTAAATAATCTTCAACTTGACTGCTCATCTTTGGTATAAATCGCAAAACTATCGAACGGCGATCTACGGCATCATGAAGCTTTTGAAAGGTTTTGATTTTGTAATATCTTGTTTGTAGCCGCAGCGTCTAAAATAGAATTTAAGGATTTTATTAAGGCAAGAGGATGCAATATGTTTTTTTTTTAATTTTTTGTGATTTCGAAAAAAAATTAGATGAACATGGGACAGAGGAAAGCTTTCTTAAGGAGTATTTTTGCAGAAATTAAATCTTACTAGGATGTTTTAGGTTAGGTTATTGAAGATTGTTTTAGACGAGTACTTAATTAACGAAGATTATCTTGACATTAACACTATGCTGCCAGACCACCAAGGCGTATGCATGCGTAACAATTGATAAAATGGTCAAATAAGAAAAAAAAAGATCGCTATGGTCAAGCGGTTTAAGAACTTAGACATTTTCATTTACATTATTCTTCTGGTGCCCTCTATCATCGCAGGTTGATTCTCTTTATTGTAATATTCAACATGAAGACTTTTTTGTTTTTTTTTCAATGTTTGTACAAAATAATAAATACCAATCAATCTTTTTCAGATAAATATTATTTATTCATGGTTTACTAACTATTAAAATAAATTTGAAATTCACCTAGATGTCCATGAAATAAAGATAACTGAATAAAATATGATTCTACTCCTGAATAGTGTGAAACATTGAAAATTGTTTCAGTAGTTTGGTTTGTTTGGGTATGTGTGTATACGATAGAGCTGATAAAGTAATCATTGCATTGTCAAACGAAAGCAAACTTGATTAAAATGAATGATTTAAAAAAAAAAATTTGCCCCAGACCACAGATTTATAAAACAATATCATGAATATAATGAATAAATTTGTCAAACTGACAAGTATCGGAGTCCAAAGATCGATAGTTTTAGAGATAGAGTTAAATTTTAAGTAAGCTTAAATAAAAATCGAATTAGTATTGGCAGCGGTTAGAACCCTCTCACAATAATGTCACGCATGCACAACACAATTTCCAAAGCATGAAAACTCAGTGGTAAATATTTCACTTCGTCGTAATCAGGTTCCCTGTTTTTCACAAAAAAATAAAAGTAATTTATTTTATAAAACAAATTTCATTTGCCACAGCATGGACGAAAAAATGAATATTCACCAAAGTTGGGAAATATTTGAAGAAATGTAAAGCACTAACGTTTCATTTTTGAAGCGATAAATCTACATTGCGGGAAAGTTTATTAGAATAAAAGGGGTTAAAAACACCCGGTTGTAATAAAACTTGACTTCATAATAATTTTGCTAGTAAAGGGTTGAGACAGTGGTCGACAACTGGCATTAAAAAATTAACTTTAGTTAATTAATTAATTTTTAGTTTCTCGAAAGTAAACTGTAAAAAAGTACAAATATTATTTTTCTACAAGTCGTTCAAAGAAATCTTTTTTTTTCAATAAAATCTCCATTGGTCTTCTGGAAATATTTTTAAATGATTTTTACAATATCTTACCATCGCGATCTATTTGAAAAACTGAATTAACTATAAATAATTTCGTTTGTACGAGTGTAAAGTTTTTAAATTTGGGATAATTAAATTGAATAAATAATCTTTTTAAATCCCTACCTACCTAATTAAGTACCTACTTAATAAGTACCTACCTATAACGTAATTAATCAGACATTATTCTAAATTTGAAATGGGTGGGTTGAAGAAACTAATTTGTTGGCAGTTCAAGTTACACTTTGTTATTTTTCACGGGTAAATAACTAGTTGACATATATGTATTTTTAAACCATAATAATTGAGTCATTTATCTTAGAAGAACTCCGTAATTTACAGAGTTTAGTTTAGTAGTGTAATAATTTAATAATAATAAATATTAAAAGTGTTTATAGATCATTGAATTTGTTTGCTTCTTTAAAAATATTATCTTTAGTGATATTTATCAGTAGATGGATCTGAAAATTTTGCGTTTGCGGTAGCGCAAATATTTACGCAAAAAACACAATTTTCGCCATTTTCAGGATACATTTAATGATCGTCTTCTCATTCAACCAAATACGATAATATAGATCTTTTTGAACTAACGCACTGTTGCAAAATTTGATTAACTGTAATGGGTGAATCATATTTATGATAAGCATTCCAAAAAATCTTTCTGACGTAACTTAAGGTTGAGTTTTAGAGAGTTCTTGTTAGAATCCTTGGGTGTTTTGTAGGTGTTGTATTTTTAGAGATTTATAAAAGAGCGTATCTTCCAATTTCAAATATTATACTATTGAGCAACCGTTTTAGTTAAGTAGAAGGTTAAAGATCGCTGACTCAACTCAGGGTTGCATCAAAACTTTACGGTGGAGAAATTATTTAAACAAGCGTAAGATGAGTCTTTCTAATTGTCTTTTGTGGCTTGGGACAGGGCTCCCTAATCTTTTTACATCTACCGTATGCTCGCAACATATATTACAACGTTAGGCAATTATTTTCTCTTGGGTGACATAATGAAAATAATCTCTTTGTGGCTTAAGTTCTGCGTAATTTTCAGTCCGGGTTTGCGGGCGATTTTTGACATTTTCTGAAACCGCGGGGTCGCCGGGCGGAAAATGAACGTTAAATTAATTTACGCGAAACCGCTGTGGAATTTATGATAATTTATCGTCTATGAAAATAAGGAAGCAAAAATAAAGTGTCGCGCGTTTTGGCCAGGAATTGGTTTGAATTCTTCAAAAGCAGAAAATTCTTAGAAGGTTGAAAAGAGGTGGATTACTTTGAAAAGAAAGACGTTTAAAACCGCGTAAGATTGAACATTTGAAGCGTTACGGTTAGTTTATTTTAAATATTGCCATAAACAGAATGTTACAAAAAATCCTGTTAATATAATTAGACTTTGATTTACGTTGCATTATCAAAATTCCCAATTGTATTATTTACTTACCTTCTTTGTTGGAACTCATCCTGTTCAACATTCCATGCCGTAGACTCAAAAGCAATTAATTGCTGTTCCTCAATCATCAATCTACGAATTATGGGTATCATTCTCCACTGCTTAGAATGCCGAGACGTGTTAACTCAAGGCATGGTCATGAAATTTTTAGAACTAGTGTAAATGATTTTTGTCATTTTTTATGACTCTCTTAAAACCTTGTTCAGGCTTTGACTTGAATGTTCTTTCTTATGTATGCCTTTTTGTTTGCTTTATTAAAGTATTATGTATGTTCTGTTCTTTCTTTGTTGTTTTACGTGTTCTACCCGCTTAAACTTACTGTCTACTAAAAACCATATAAGTATTGACATTAACTGTTAGCATTTTTAGATTCGTTAATATTTCAGAAAACTCAATGCAAAAAAAACTGACCAAAGATGCATATTTATTTATTTTTTACCAAGTGTTGCTTAAGCCATTTGGCTTTTCCAGCGACGATATTATTTTTTTTTGTTATATTAGGTAAGATAATTAAGTGTAAGGCGCACTTGAAGTAAACTATTACAAAACTAGGCTACACAAATTCACTGTTTTTATTAAACATAATCTTTAAAAGCACATACTTACCACTAACCAAACCAGTCAATGAACTCCGTCAGAACAGTCGTATTATCATTATATTCCTTCACACACCCAACATAAAGCTATGCCCACCGTATATATAATTTTGTTTGAAGTATATTTATATATTTCAAACGAAATTAACTACATAAATTCCAAATTCGATGTGTAATTAAGTAGAAAGCTGGGTTAGTTTAGTAAAAAGAGTTTAAAATAAATCTAATAAGAAAGCTGTAGAAATGAGATTCGTGAGGTGTATGTGCGGTAAAATCACCTATGACCATGTTAAAACGTGGATATCCGAAAAGAATGCAAGGCTGATGTGAGCGTAATAAAAAGGATTAAGAATGGGACGTTTATGTGGTTTGGGCATGTAGAGCGGATCAACGAAGGAAGGAGTATGAGAAAAACATGATGCGAAAGTGAATGAAAAAAAGAAGTCAGGGATACCCGAGGAAGACATGGCACAATTAAGTAAATCGAATACTTGGGTTGGGCCATGTCAACAGTCAACATAACAGAAGAGTATTTAGAGACGACGTATGAATGTGAATAAAGCGAGAAATCTGTGCCATGACAGAGTTATTATATGGTGGTCTATTCTCTGTCTGGTTAGTTAGTAGGGTTAGGAAGGGGTTTTCTGAAACCGGTTGATAGTTATAATAAGGTTTTTGGTGCAAGCAAAGGTTCTTTTTCATTTCACCTAATTATGAGAAGCCATGTCGATTATTTGGTATTTAAAAGAGAAAATTCAAAAACTGCATCACAAGGTGCTGAATGAGTAAAAAATTTCAAAAAATTCTTGTTATCTTACGTTATCTTACGTTAAGTAAAAAGTTATCTTACGTTATCTTACGTTAAGTAAAAAGTTATCTTACGTTAAGCAAATATCTGAAGTAAACTTTTTAGAATTAGTTAGAAAATTTGGAAAATTTAAACAAAAATTATATCTACTAGAAATTGCTATAATTTCTCTATCCTTTCTTCCTTTCCTTAACTCTGAACATTACAATTCTAAATTAAATTACAAAAGTCGTAAGATATAATTATTCCGACTTCTGCTTGAAGTTTTGTCAATTCCACATGTTGTGGCTTTAATTATAAACCTTCAGAGCAGTGGCGGGGCTGCTTTGTGAAAATATTCAGATTGAGAATGACAAGACGTTTATTATTATAATACTTCCCAAACACCAAGCTTCAAGGAAACACAGATATCGACAGAAGTTGAGGGAAGTCAGCGTAAAGGCTGACTTGTGACTTGTGTTTGTCATTTCTATTAGAAATGCTTCTTGAAATAATAATATACTCCTATAGAGTGGTATGTTTCTGTGGTGTGATGTCCGTATACAATCTTATTGTTTTCAAATAAATTGAATTAGTGATTTTACTACCTGATTAATATAAATAAAAAAAAACCTCTCTGAAGGTGAAAAATCGTTGTGAGTTTAACCAAAGTTGGTTTTTAATGATAATTACGGTATATCGGATATAACTACTCTAGAGTTTTTAAAATGAGTTATCTGCTTGCGATCATTCGTTGAAATATAATGTTATGAATACATATAAAGAATCGTGAAGCTTCGATAACAAATTGATGATGACTGAAGTTCCGTTAAACTTCTACAATAGCAGTTTGTCAACCGGTTCTATAATGAACAATCTTATATAACTATACTCTACAAAGGTACATATTTATTTTAATCACATACATCATTACTTAATATTTTCAAAGAAAAATAACAAAAAAATAACAAAAAGTTTTTTTTCTTTTTTTTTACAGAAAAAAGCTTTCTCACATAACCTTTCCAATAGATGAAAAACCGCATCGATAAAACGAATGAGAGTAGATAATATTTACTTCCATTTTTTTTTCTTTTTTTTATAAAATAATTTAATGATGTAATAATGTTTAATACGTATATTTTTAAAAAATTAAAGATAGGTGAATACATTACATTGTACAAAAAGCAACCGAAAAAAACATAAAACTATAAAAAATATATACACAATGAAGTTTGTTACAAAACAAAAAAATAAGTATACATTTTTCATGTAACCACGTTTTAAACATGCAACTCCTTCTGAAAATAAGTTGTCAATTTTTTATTGAATTTTGTTACATTTTATACATTTTTGTAATACGTATTCTAACGTTCTTTGATCGAATACATTTAAAAATCGAGAAATTAAAAGACCATCGTTTGTAGTTAGTCTTGTGTTGTAAGCATGTACAATAATTACGCAGTGGTGAAAATCATCAGTCTTTTACCCAATCTTTTCGAGGCAGCGATGACCTCGATAAAATCACTTTTCCGTTTTATTTAGGAGCTTGCGACTTTCCACGAATCTTATCTATTTTAAAGCACACCTAATTTTGTAACTTATGCTTCCAAAGTCATACTTACAGGAAAACTATTATGCATAAGATAGTTTTAATTGCTTGTGAAATACAAATATGAATGATTTATTTCCTTTCTGATAACGCCTTATTGAAAATTGGATTTGTGTGTTTGCTCGTTAGTCCAAATTTAAAATCATTTAAGTGCAATTTTACTCTCTTTTACAAAGAAAATACTTTATATTTTCGTAGAAAGCAATCAATATGTGGTTTGACATATTTAATGAAATAAAAAAAGCTTTGTATAAGACCACGGACATCAATTTAATTTGTATGACCGACCAGTTTTGCTTAGCCTAAGCATAATCATCATTGTTTACTCATTATTCTGCTATTTTTTTTTTATATTTCGTAATCCTTCTGTATGTATACATAACCACACTTTTGTATATTTTATTTACATTTTTCTTTTAGTTTAATTTTTTACCCTGATGATGCTTAAGCTAAACGAAACCGGTTGGTCATAAAAATTAAAGTAGTATTCGTGGTCTTATACAAAGTTATTTTTTTATTTCTTCAAAACACTTATAATTATTTTTTTGGAATAACCGTTTTTTGGTTCGTCATATGAAATTAAATCGGTTGAGGCAAAACAAAATTAACTCAATTTTCATTTACCACAAAAATAACTTTTACTGTAAACTCAAGTACGATTATGTCCTTCGCGGAAATTAAAAAGTAACTTTCAATTTTAATCGCTCATTTTAATGTTTGACAAAAATGGGAAAATACCATTGCGATAAAATGGATCATGAAATTTTTTATTTCAAAATGTTTTTCGTTTTAAATTACGTCCCTATTTACAGCTCGTATTAAAAGTGGTTAAGTGAAAAATATAATACTAAGGCTAAGCCCTCAACCAAAGCAATCGAATTCACTTAAGACTTACGACTGATTTAAGACACGTGTTTTCAGGAAGGCACTTATTTAATTTGTGGTATTACGCAAATTATCTAAATTATGCACAAGTAAAATACAAATTTTCTGTGTTTATGAAACTTGAAAAACATTCTACTTCAAAATCGAAAAGCACGCTAGTAAAAATGGCATTAGTTGTGCTAAGTGACAAGATCTCAATAACTAAATAATTCCTATTTTCCGTCTTTCCGATCTCCTTCCCTCCACACTTCCTTCAAATTTACAACATACCCCAAATTGAAAATGCTATAGTCACACTCAGTGATGTACACAAAGCTTTTAATAAGGGTGAACCGTAGGAAAAACAGCGGATCAATTGATAATAAAGATAGGTGCCAACAGATGTTGCTGATTGTTATTGCATTTTTTCTGTAAAAAACACTGCCTTGACACTTACAAAGATACTAACATAAACGAGCCACATATTTTGTGTAGTCTAGTGAACATAGAATAGTCTACTCTGACGTTGGAGGCGTTTAGGCATATGTAGTTACTGTTTTTGACACGTTGAAATAAGACGGTCGGTAGGGCGCTTGCGGCGGTGCAATAAGCTTTACTTCACGCATATTTTTGTAAGTGTAGATATACTTTTTGCAATAATTAAAGATTATTTAATCCAAATAATGTATATTTTACGGCATGGTAGGCAGTGCTTGTATGCCTTTATGGAAAGCACGCCTCTGGTCCCACTGGTTTTGGGGAGTTGAGACTGTTGTGAAAAAATCGTTTCCAGAACAGCAGGTAGGTGAAAAGAGTATCCAGACCAAACGTTTTCCTTACTTATTTCTAATTTTGTAACTGTTAATTCATGGTGGAATTCCATTTTAATGATTTAATAAAACAAATTTATAACTTTATTCCACTTTTTTTATTTTTTGACTGGACCAGTTTTAGCCTATAACGACCATCTTCAGACTAGTACAGGTTGTTCTTATTATATGGCTTATATACTATTTTTGGGATGTCAGGGATGTTTTCCTTACAGTGGGTATGTGGTAGTGGTTGATGCTTTGTGATAAGTTCTTTGTTACCGTCCCTGGTGGCAACGCTATCTTTAATAAAAATGTGAAATTGACTTAAGCTGACATACGTGGTCATTGCATCGAACATTCATCCAACACATACTCATGACGATTATTGCGATGCGTTAATTAAAAATGAAAAATTTATCAATTTTGTTCATTTCATTAGGTGTGCCTATTGTATCTATGGGTCTGATTCAATGGAATAGTAACCATGTTTCAATCAAACAGATAAATTAGTAAAAAAAAACGTTTCATTCAATCTCAAATACCCATGAGACTAAGAAAAGTAACAGATGACAACCATAATGAAAATTTGAATACTGACGATAAAATATTGTTTCAATAACGGCTATTTTTTTATAAGATCTCTTTATTTTGTTGTTCATGTCAATCTTGCTAATTCTCTCTCAGTATTTAACTGTCTTAAAAACAATTTGCGTTAACATCTGCAAAAATGAATAAACTTTTCAGATAAAAAAGTTCTGCTGTGTACGAACTTTAAAACGCTGCTGGCACATTATTATTAAAGTTGACAAGGATACAATATTAGCATTTTGGTTTTTGAGACAGATTAAACCAGATTTGTCTTCGTAACAATACAAATAAAATCATTGTTATAATAGTGGATATGAAAATAAAGTCAAAATAGAGTGAAGATTAAAGGAAAGATGACGATAAAATCATTATTGGACTAACCATTTATACGTACTATAAATGTGTTGTTTAAAGCAAGGGAAGAAATACACTGAAAAAAAATTGAAACGTGTTTTTCCGCACGGTTTTTTTTGACAAAATTATTGCTTACGAAGTGAGAATTTATTTAGAAGGGTTTTTTATGATTATGGAACGGTTGAATAGTTTAGATTGTCCCGAATTAAGTTTATATAGAATATATTAAATAATAATATATTTGAATGAGAATTAACTTAAGCTTTAAGCTATTTATTTTGATATCAATTATTTAATTTATATCAATAATCTTTAACGAAAAAAAGAAACACAAAATAAAATAAGTTTGGTCTTGACCCAGGTTTGAAGTCGAAAACTCTACTCTATCTGGGAGTAACGTCTCTGCCAATGTTGAGGACTTTTGATATTATTAGAATTTTATATGAAAGTTTAAAAAAATAAAGGTCTTGCATCATTTCGTTCGGCGGAAAAAAATGATCATTCATATGGAATGAATTCTAACAATCGGATCAAATTAATGGATTCATTCTTTTAAGTGTTTAACTAATTAAGTTTTAACCATTTTACAAAATTAGTAGAAATACGTTAATTTATTGTTTACAGAAAGAAGAATATTATAAAGCCGTTTACGATCGATTCTTGGAACGAAGGTGTTTTCTATTGTATACCTACAATTCAAAAGCAAACACAAGTAAATTAACGATAAATTCGGAATCCATCTTAAATCGTATCCCATAAAAATCAGCACAATCGAAAAATTTTAACAACAACTAATGTTGTTTGTTGCTTTATTATACCACACTGTTAAAAGGTATGAGAAAATGACACGTTTTTAATGAAGACAAAAAATCCTTTAAATGTTTATTTTAGATTTTAAATAATTGTGGTCGTAAAGTGGTAGACGAATAAACTAAATCTGAGAGATTGTGTAGTTAATTATATTTTGTGTCACTTTCTGGCTTTATTCAATACAGGCTATCCATATCAGCATCCAGTAGGATGATATTAAAAGGTGGGTTGAGGAAGGATGGGACTAATAAATGATGGAGGAAAGGAAAATCTGAAAAATAAATACTTCAAAATATATTTGCTTTCACGCTGTTGACATAACACTTAAGTACACTTTATTTTACCTACAGTATAAAGTAGCATACAGACAATCAATCCATTTTGGAATAACAGGCCTCCAAAATAGACTCTAAACTGTCTGCATACGTTGGACACGTCGCTCACAAAACTGTGAACTCTAAACTCACGGTCACCGTCAAAGTAGAATATAGAAGAAGCAAGGAAGGTTGGGAAGTTCTTGACTATTCGGATCTGGTCACCAAACACGGCTAAAGCCATTTCAAGCAACGTTTCAATTCTGAATGGTGGTCTTTCATCAGGGCGATACCACAAGTATCTTCCACTCTGGAACGTGCTGAAAAAAAAAAAATTAAATATGAATTAAATGTGTTATGGCAGAAATTAATTAAATAAAATTTATTTGCGCATGTCGGGTTTGAACCTACGACCTTTGGATTCGTAGTCAAGCGTCTTACTACTCGACCACGCAGGCCGTCAAACATATAAACGAGTATGTTTGATATAAATGCATTAATATCCTAAAACATCTGTCGTACATGATTCAAATTTGATTCAAATTATCGCCGCGTGGGGCGCTTACGTCTGCCAAAAAATCTAGTAGGTACTTTTAAATTCAGGTACTTCGGTCCGTCAGCAAGAAGCTAAAAGTAATCCGAAGTTGATCTTTGTACAAATGTGTAATATATTGTACATTGGAGGTCCCTTATAAACGAGCTATAACCACGTGGATGCATTGTCGTTGGATCTTGAATAATACTAATCGTTAATTGTTGCACAAAATGGTGGTCGTTGTTATGCGGTGACTTTTCTCGGTGACGGCCCGAATAAATATGATATAATTACACTCTGGGTCCATTGTGTAATTTATTTACCCTTTTATAAGTACAATTAATTTTACTAACCAATCAATTACCTTTGTGACAAGGTTTAGAGGTAATTTCTTACAGACCAAGAGATTGCAGATTCGAAGGTTTGCAAAATAATTTTACTGATTTAAGATTAGTATTCCGAATTGAAACTTGATAAACTATGCCAAGGCCTTACGAAAACATTAATAGTAGTTCTTGAAAAGGACTACCATAAAAAGTTACTACATGTCTTCTTCCTTCAACTTATCTTCCATTATTTCTGTTAAACCCTGGTTTGAATAGTTTTCGGATCTTATCTAATATAACCACAATCTCATAATTATTTTATCGAGACATGTTATTATGTATAACTATGTATTCATCAAACCATTTAACCGCAAGGGTAGACATGAAGCTTGGGATCCCAGGCAATTGACCCAGTCAACTTTTAGTTACTAATCAAGTTCGCATAACGTTTAATTTACGTATTATTATTTTTTTTTTTACTCTTGAAATGACACAGACAATATTTTTTTGTCCCAAAAGGGGTAATTTATACCCCCCCGGAGGGAGGTAGAGAGTACAACCAAGTTTCGTAAGCAAATAACCACAGCTTACACATTTATATGGACACTAGGCTGAGAAAATAGATGGAGAGAGAGTTTTTTTTCATCTAATATTGATCATAGAAAAGTAACTCACAGTAACAATGACAAATCTACACATTTTCTTAAATGTAAAAGAAAGAAAATATTTATTTATTTATAGTGGGTTTTAAAAGATGATCTCACTTATGGAAAAACGTCCATTTATAGAAAAACTCAGTTAGTTATCGAATATATATATATTTTTTTTTAAATTATGTTTGTCAGTCAAAATAAAAACAGTTGCAAAAAGTGATTTAAAAAAAGACCGACGAAGGTTGAAGTGGATTTTTTTAATAAGTTTATTTATTAGAACAAATTTTTATTTCGGGAAACAAATAATTGCATTTAAAAATGGTAGTATTTTTTGTCCAGCTTGCGTCAGCATGTAAGCTTGAGTTTCAAATAATTACGTTAGAAAATTAAGAATGATTTATCGTAACTTAAAAAAAAACGATAGTTGCATTTTCGGAGCAGAAGAATGTGTTTACTTCAGTGTGCATAAGTATCTGATTTCATTAGCTAGAATTAAAAGAACACGGAAGATTAATTTCTTCGGCTGGCGTTAGCGTGTCGTTTTTCGAGTCTGATTTTTGGAGTGAGTGAGCACTAGAATTGTCATGCTTGAAACAAGAAAACGGACATACTCGCATATAAAATATGAATGCTTGATTTTTTATTTGTGTGTTTTTAATCTATATATATATTTATTCAGAATACGGAAAATGGCAATTTGAATAATAATAATAAATTTCATATTCCGGAATAAGAAAATGAATTAAACTTTGAGTAAAGTGTGTAAGTTTTCAGGTCATATTATCGAGAGCACAAATAATTATACTCATAAATAGTTTTCATCGTGTGCGTAAATAATTTTCAATGTAAGAAATAATTGCAATGCAAATAATGCAATAATTGAAATAATAAAATGTTTGACTGGTCGGTAGCTGAGTGCGTTCAATTCCTCTGCTGGCTAAGTCCTCCATCGTTGCACAAGCAACATCTTCCGCTTCTTACGATGGCAGTATGAGTTTTTCAAATATTGTCAAGTTATTCGTAACCCGGGAATGTTTGATTTCTTTTTAAGAATACCAGAATAGTTTTTCTCCTGAGTTCGCCATTACGTTAATTTTAAAGTTTGAAAAATAAGTTTTGCATTCGCAGCATGAAAATGGGTAAACTCGAGCCACAAGCCCGTTTGTTTTTGAACTTGAGTCTCAATAACATGAACTATTGCATTCCGATAGCGTAAATATTTTTTCTAACGGATGCGTTAGAATTTGTGTCTTTTTCGATCAGAGTATTAATTACATTCAGAATAAAATAATATTTTTTCTCCGGAATTATCAGAACTGTTGTATGCAAGTCTGTTTCTACACAAGCGTTCCCTCAAAGGAGAAGACTAACAAAATAAACTTGTTAATAAAAATGAAATATTTCGGTCCCAATTTTGTATCTCGTGTCCTCATTTTCTGAAAACGGGACATTTTCCGTCCTGAAGATTTAATTTTAATTGAATTTCATCGAAGGTTGATCACATTAGAAATGATAGTCTCTGATCACTTAATCGTGCCATGTTTTTTACAGGTTTCCTCAACATTTTTTTCCATCTACTTCTTTCTCCTGATTCTATTCTTCTTTATCCATACGATATAAGCATTTCTTTTCAAATATTTCTTTTAAATTAACATTGACCTTGAATGTATATTGTATTTATATTTGCTATAAAGATCTCAACTTCAATGAGTTCAGACATATTTCTTCTTCCAGCTCCACGCCTCGCATTAGACTTGCTATATTTTACTTTGGGCTGCTAGCTTTGCTTCTTTTTACAACTGTATACTAGTGGTGATGCAGTCATCCATCAACTCCAAAAACCTGTTTATCAATGTTTTGCCTTCCCATCTCTCACTAACATACTTCCCGAATACACAAACTCATCCACTTGCTGCAAGGACTCACGCGTTATGAATATTAAATATTAGTAAACTTATCAGTACCAAAATGTTACACAAATTACGCCAACGAATAAACAAGTCCTAAAAGACGAATACCAAAAAGAAATATATTTATGTACTTTGCAAGTTTGTATTGTATTCATCGTTTATTTTGGTTTTTGTACAACAAAATCATTTTACAGCATAAATAATATAACGTAGCGGTGTCAGTTTTATATTTTGAATAAATAATAAATTAATCTCATAATAGCGTACGATAGAAAATGATGGGTGGCATTTCATTTCATGAAATATTCCTAACTTATTTGAACCTCCAGCAATTACAAAAAATACAGTTTTCAAACAGTTTCAATCACAAATCGGTTTTCAATTGTTTTCTGTAAATAAAGAGAATTATCACCTGAGAGTCGCTTGGTCGGTCATAAAAAAAAATACTTTTAAAATACAAATTATTTTGTCTTGAAATACATAGTAGTATCAGTTTTGTGATAATTAAAAGTTATCTTCAATTTTAATTAATATTTTGGAGCGTAATTGGCTTAAAAAATTGATTCACTCTGTTTAAGTGCCTTCTTCTATCTGGACAATCTTGACGCTGTAAGCTACAGCCCATAACAAATCAGCAATATTGCACTCGTACCAGTCACGTATGTTTCTAATCCTTGAATTGCCATGTTTTCCCCTACTACATTTTCCATCAATCTTCCCTTTCTTTTTTCCGTAACCTTGTACAAGGGTCGCTCTTCGTGATGCGACCGATATATTAGTGTTTTCTGCTTTTCTCGGACAGTAAAATTTCAAGATTTTTTGCCATTCGACGAAGAACTTCTAAATCTGAAACACATTCGTATTTCAAAGACTACTTATTTCCATGTTAATACTTGGCTTAGAGTCAACACTATGGTCACATAAACTCTTCGTTTGAATATGTCTACTCTATAACGTCCCTAAATATTTTGCATCATAAATTTTCTTTTTCGGAACACGTAGGCATATGAACGAAAGTAAATTTCATATTCCATACACTCGGCATGTTATTCTTAACTCGGCACAAGTGACCGCTGGGAAATTCTGAAAAAATAACAGATCCTTTTTTACGAATACAACCATAGTTTCACGACGGCCAAAAACCATAAACAACTTCATAAAATGAGTTAAAAACAAAAGTTTCACGACCGAAATACTTTCGGCGGAATCGGGTTATTCAAAACAGGGCTCCGCGTGAGATACGTCGATAATCCGCCCTCCAAACGGTTTAGTAGGGAATGAATATTGATAAGTAAGGGTGACTCTGTCCCTGCAAAGTAGGGTGTTTTAAAACTGTTGCGGGTTCGGGGATGAACGTGAAAAACAACGTGCAACCGGGTTACGAGATTACAGCAGAGATCATTATGGGGATTTCGGGAATTTAACTATTGTATCGAGCTGGGAATGGCTATGCTACAAGTCAGATACAAAATATGAAATATTGTTAACATATTTCGGTTTCAGCTTTATCGCAGGCACGTGCTTAATTTTTTGGTGGCGCTTTAGTAAACGCGTAAACCGATGCGACGTTTAAACGTAGTTGTTCTGACCGTTTCAGGGGCTTTGAATACTTGAAGAATTATTTTGTTCCACACATGAATGCAAAAACTTCTGTTGGAACCTTTAGAAAGTTGATTTAAGGAATGAATAGGCGAAACCAGGGTTTTTTTATAAACGTGTATAAAAGAGGACTACAAAAACCGAATAGTCATTTCCCATGATAATTCATAATGTATTTCTTATTATTATGTTTTATAATGAATTTCACAAAAGAGTACCAACTGCTCCCAACCATCTGAAGCCAGCGGGACTATAGATCTAGTCACCATACACGGTTAAATCCATTTAAAGCAACGTTTCGATTCTGAATGGTGGTATTTACCAGGGTGATACTAAGAGTATCTACCACTTTGAAAATTGTTCACAACTATTCAAAATGGCGAGTTACAAGATCTAAATTGCCAGGTACCTTAATATTCCTCCCTTACACCATTAAATCAAGCAGAATTCCCCAAACGAGGTTGCAATAGTTTCAAAGATTGTAATTGGATCCCAGAAAGGTAATAATATTAAATTACTGTGCGTTACGTATCAAATGAAAAAGTCAAAATATTTTTGTTTCCGAAATTCCTTAGAATTCTATATTCCTAATGGTTTCGCGTAAAGTATGAGATATTAACACGAAAAACCACGCACATAATTAAGATAATAATATGAATTATTCAAACACAATATTTTTGTTTTAAATATCAGTTTAACAATAATTGCTTTAATAACCCTGCTAAGAATGAACAGTCACTGTTTGCCCGACAGCACGATCGTCTGCTAAAGCATAAGTTAGCAGATTTTATCGCCCGAGCTGCTTTTTTCATTCCGATGGCATTGGAGATTAGGGCCCAAACGTGTTCCAAATCACACACCGCTTGGGCCGACTCAAATTTCGTGTATTTACGTACGTTTCGCGTAGTCCTTTGTTCACGAAAACCGAAGCTAGTTAAACATGCTTTTTATAGAATAGAATGTGGAAGAAAGATAGAGGCAGATGAAATATAGCGATAGACCTACAACTAAATTTTGTGAATATAAACAGTTTTAATTCCATCATTCTGACTATCACATTATTATTTTTTTTTCTGATATTCTCCAAAAAAAAATAATAGACCAGAAATGCGAGACAAATTGCTACCGTTTCCTGCGAAAAATTCAAAACCAACTATCAGGCTCACACACCTATAAATCGACTGTATAATCTTGGTAGATAGATTTGGGAATGTTGACATAAATGGAGATTCAGTATTACTGATAAAACGATCTCTTCATAAATTCTCAAATACTACATACTACCGAAATATACGAATTTACCACACCATAGTGTATATTTTATGTAAAATATATATTGTTATTTTATCTCTTCTAGATTTTTTTTTTTATTATAATTATTTTTTTAAATTTTATTTCATATTTGAAGGCTCTACGGCAAAAACCTGTTAACTAACAGTTAACTTATCACTCGAGAAAAAAATCATATGGGTCTCCAGCAACTCGAGGATTTTTTTAGCAAAAATATGAGAAAAAACTAAGATATTCTTAGAAAATTAGAAAAAAATAGTTTTTGGAAAGGTAGCAAATAAAAACGCTTATTTATGTTTGCAAATATATATTTATTATAGAAAGTAAGTATTTATAAAAGAAAAAAAACGGCAAATTTTAGTTTTTATAATTCCTTAAAGTATGGTATTTTTCAAAACAATCACCCAAATGCATCCTCGGTTTTCCAGGACAAGTGTCACAATACTCGCTGGTCTCCCGTCTCCCGCCTTTTACTGCCCTTTTGAGGCAGACCACACAGTCCCTCTTAGGACCTTTCCTTAAAATGTGCAGTTTTCCATTGAGCCTGGTCTCTGATGAAGTGGAAGTAGATGGCCTACTTCGAGACTCTTTGTACTCACCCACTAACTGATCAACCAAAACTTTTATTTACTTTAAGTGGCTTAGTGGTTTTTCGTTATTTTTCTTTTTTATGGATTTATACAAGATATACAAATTTATGGAACATATCTCCATCCCCCAAAAAAAAAGTTTTTGCCACCATTTACATCTTCCTCTTGTATATCTACGTCGGAAGCACTTGAACTGCTACTTGTGTCCAAAACACGCATTTTTTTCTTCTATTCACTATCTGAACTGTCATGTTGCATTGAAATATCACCGGTACAGTCACTTTCACATTCAAAAACAAAGTCATCATCACTAATTTCGTCTTCATACATATTTACTATGGAGTAAAAAAATATTTGAATAAATAACTGCGTATTAATTTTTAAAAACAAAAAAAATGTAGCACAATACACAAGCATTCAGTAGCAGGTACTAGACGCAACTAATTGTAAATATGAAGAAACCTGTCCGTGCACCCTTGGATTTTGTAAACAATAAAATGTATGACTATTGTTCATGGCGCCGCTGCGGCGCCTAACGAGTGGAATTAAAATTTTATAAGGCGCCGTAGCGGCGCCTCTCGAGTGATAAGGGTTAATATTACCTATCGTCTGATGTCAGAGGATTTCTAATAAACATGCGTGCACTTACCTAGCATTTCTACTAGTTGTGGAAAGCTGCTTATAATCTCATATTTTTAGTCCTTTTTGTTTGAGAATCATTTTAATACTTACAAAAGCTCTTGGATAGGCAGTATTTTTTACCTTTTTTAACATTATTTTTTCAAAAATGTTTATTCAGCTTAAGCCCTTTTTAGAGTTTGTGTTCTGCATTACCATCACAATAATACAGAATTACCATGAACGGCGTGTCCTTATAACCGACCAAACTTAGTAAGCCGTCAGCATTTTGACATAGGTATTAATCAAACATTTACAAGGATACTGTCGGCAGAAAAAGTTCTGTTTTTTGTTTGTACATTCCCCAAATCTTACCCAATTATTATCTGGAGAATCCCCAGATTTATCCCTTTTCCTGACAACAGATAAACAAATATAATGTAGCGTTGGACATTACTTTCAGAGCCGGAGAATAAAAAAACTCATAGAATTGAAAAAAATTATAATTTTTTCCCACTTCGAAAATGTCATTTATTAAAAATGAATTATGTTTTGGAGAACATTTTTTACTGAACCTATTAAGAGAATTAATGACAATTCTCGACCGCTAAGCTTTAGCATCATGAAATTCGCACTGATTTTCACAATTAAAATACAGGTTGTTAAACCATGAGTTAATAAGCTTGTTGAATTTATAATGAAAATAAAACAATAAAGTTTTATAAGACCACAGCTTTAAAATAAAAATTATAACCCACCGGATTCGCTTAGCCTATGCATAATCAGCAAAAAAATAAAACTTAACAAAAGAAACGAAGTGTGCGGTTATATAAAGATACAAAGGGAGAACACAATACATAATAAAATAAGAGAACAGTGAGAAAACAATAGAATAACATTTAAATTATAACAAAAGAACAAAGAGAAAGAGAATGATAATATGATATTGAAGGGGCAAAACGTCAACTAAGAGGAAATACTACTGGAAATAATGAGAAATTATGTGAGTTTACGGCAAATGTAAATAATATTGGAATTCTGGAAACAAATATCTGATTATCAAAAATATGAAATATTTGTTTTATACAAAGCTATTATTTCATTTTCATTAAATAAGTCAAACAACAAAGTGATTGGTTTCTACGAAAATATCTCTTAAACATATTTTGAAAACAATCTAAAATTATGTGGAAAATGTCTAGAGACATGTACCAGAACAGTTTATAACAGGCGTCTCCTTTTTTTATTAAATTTTGTTAAGAAACTTTTTTCAATTTGCCTGGAGCGATTTTAACAAAATTGGCGACTAGCAATAGGTAAGTGAATGAATTACGGGAGTCAGATTCTTTGTTAATAATTTTATTAGTATTTTATTTTTGAATGATGTTGGACGCTCAACTTGGCTCAAAAACTTAATCATAGTTCAGAATATTCGTCTGTTCCTATTTATGTATGGGCGAGTTAGATTAAACACCTCTTTGTAATTTTGCTGAAAAAAAATGAAATTATTTTTTATCAATTTATTACTAACGGAATTCTTCCATAAAACACCAAATGGAATAATAAAAACATCCAATCTTGTATTTGTTTCTTTTCTCAGAGGCATTTTATCCTTTTATGTGAGTTTCACATTCCTGTGAACACATCTCTCAAAACAATAAAAAATCTATGAAAAGTTAATCCAGCCCATTGCGAAGATTAGTGACTGCCTCGCCGGTGAAGAATTGGAATGGGTTTTCAAGTGAACTTTCCACTAACAAGTGTGGAATAGTAGAACTCTGACAGTGTAATCCATCACGCTAAACTTCCACACCTGAGACGATAATTCAAAGTTTTAAATCATAATTAATTTTACTAATTACTAGGTTTGTTGATATAATGAATGTTAAATAGAGGATATTTTTATATTATGATATTGTGACATACGAATTCAACTACCTAAAGTCAGTGAGACTATAAAAATTAAGATAATGGGCGAGGAAAACTGAAAAAGAAAGTACCATGCATTTGTAAAAGTACACAACGAAAAATGGTAATGCACATTAATTAATGATTAAGATTAAAATTAATAATTTGGTAAACGTGCAGACAAGCTGCCACGTGGCAACTTTATATGTTTGTTTTTTCTGTTGTCAACACTTCTGTAATACTAACGTCATAATTGAAAAATATTATATACTTTTTTTCTGTACCTACCGAAGTAGCAGGCTGTTTAGATGCGGTTACTGCATACTCACTACTATAATATATTAATGGCATTGCTAGCTAAATTGAAAGATTTATTTATTTCAGTCCATTATATCAACATGTATTCGAGTAAGCTCGTAGAAAAAGTGACTTTGAATCGGTGGATAGAAAATCAGTGGCGGCCTATGATCTTCATTTCAGAGGGTGTAATAAAAAAAAGTAAATGGGTACCTTTCTTTTTGCAGATAAAATCAATTCTACGATCTTTTGTGTGTGAAAATACATTAATGGTTTCGTTTTTAAAGTCTAGAGTAAACGATATAAAACATTTATCAATAGCTATAGTGTGGAGTTACAGACAAATTTGTCATTTAGGGAATTGTGTTATTTTAAACACTATAAGGGTCAGCACTTGAGAATAATTATAAACGTTTCTTTGTAGTTTTCTAATACAAGCAATACTACAAATTATTTATTTGCAAATTTTCCATTGGTAGTTAGAAAAATGACTGAGGTTTCCAGCGAATACAAACTTTGAACTGTAATCCTTTAAATTCTATGAAAAAACAAACCAAAATGTCAGTAAAAGGTGAGAGTTTGAAAACCAGCGAAGGCATTTTTGAACGTTTTACTGAAAATTTCACTACGCAATTCATAAATGAGGGGCTTAGAAGCAAAGGCAGCAATCTCCTTCATTCTAAATTATTTCTTGGAAAGTTGATTTAACGTTTAATGCACTTTTCTTTTGTGAACATGTTGATAAATTTAAAGATAATTGTTTCAACTTGTTCCTAGTTTAATGTGCACTTACATTTTTTTACACTTCATTCTCCATTTCTTTATAATAATCATTCAAAAGTTGACAATGCTACAGAACCGTTTTTGGAGATTGCTGCCTTTGCTTCTAAGCCCCTCAATTAATACCTTTTAAGAATTGTATTTATTGGGAACCTTATACATTTTAATAACTACCCATATAGGATTAACAGATAAATAATTTGTAGTTTTGCTTATACTAGAAAGCCAAAAGTGTGTATTTTTGGGTGCTGACTCTTAATGTCGAGAAACGATATTCACTCACCACAGAGTTCTTGAGGTAGAAAATGTTTTTTATTGGCTTAACACATTCACTAAAAACCCTTTTGGTGAAAATCAAGTCAATATTCAACCCGTAACGATGTTTATTTTAGGAACGGTCGAAAGCTTTCTACCAACTAAATAAACGCCACTCAGGCACGCCAAAACTGAACGCATGGGACGTGAGGGCTAACGGCCAGCAGCAACTCACAAAAATGTTAAATATAGATTAAACCAATAAACCTACCTATCTAAATACTGCCCTATTTGATTTCGGCAGACTTCAGAAAATAGGACATTGCCATAATACCATTGGGGCAGCGTCCGAATTTGACTAAAATTTCTACAGAAATTCGATGGTATCTACTATCTCACAGTTTCGTAAATTATTTTCATTTTTTTTTAAAGAAAGACGAACATTCCCGGGTTACGAATAACCTGACAATATTTGAAAAATCCATACTGCCATCATAAGAAGCGGAAAATAAGGCTTGTGCAACGATGGAGGACTTAGCCAGCAGAGGAATCCGACGCGTTTGTCCACTCAGCTACCGATCGATATTTAGGAACATTGAAATTGCAAAAAAAAAGCATTAATTCTTATGTTTTTTAAATCTTAAATAATATCAATAATCTGAAACACAAATATAAAACAGAAAAAGGGCAAAAAATAGACAAAGACAATGGTCATAACCGGGACTCGAACTGAGATCCTCTAATTTATCCGGGAGTAACACCTTAATCAATTCGGCTATTGTGACCTTATTAGAAAGTGGCGTTTTGATCGATTTCATAGTTTTATTGAAAATTATGAAAAAGATTTTCAATTTCTTACGCTATTTGGCAGCTATCTTTTGAATCCATTACAAAGATGGCTGCCAAAAATCGGAAGTAATTAAACATAACATTAATAATTTTCAATGAAAATATGAGTTTGATTAAAATGCCACTTTTGAATAAGATCCCAATCGCCGAATTAGTTAAGGTTTTACTCCCGGATAGAGTAGAAGATTTAAGTTTGTGTCTCGATTGTGACCATTGTCTTTTTATTCTTTGGATTTTTTGTAACTTATTTTTATTTAAGATTATTGATATTATTTAATATTTTATATTTATAAAACTTCGATGTGCAGAATTCAGAATTCAAAGACATGTGGTGCCCAATTTGTGGCGGTACAACGCTGTTGGTATGTTCAGAGCTCAAGCTTACGAAATATCCATTAAGTTTCATAATAATATCTCAACTTATTGATTGATCTTTAGTCATAATAATATGTGGGGGTGCGTTGCACAGTGGCACCTTATTGCGAGCTATCTTTAGGTATCCTCTATGGAACAAAGTTTTTCAATACAATGCATCACCCAAACAATTAAAATTCCCAGTTGCGATCAGAAAAATATTAACAGAAGAACTTAAAGCCCATTTTCTCGACTATTTTATTAATCAGTAATATCATCGCTGGAAAGTAAAAAGGGGTGAAGCGACATATGTTAAAAATGCAGTTTCGATTGGTTTTTTTTCTGCATCGAATGCTGATTCTCATTTGATTCTTAAGACTTTTATGGCCCTTCGGCCATCTGAAATGTATTTACCATTTGGGAGAAGGCTTGACTCAAGCAACACAAGTTTGGGACTTTTTTAGCTTTTTTATTTGGGTAACTGAGTGAGAGCATTAATTGACCTGAGTTAATTTTTATTTTCAAAATCCAACCAGGCACTGAAGACTTGAATTGAAGAATTATATTGTTAAAAAACTTTTTAAAATTTGTATGTTTTCTCGAAATACTATTCCTTTTTATTTCATAATTTTGTCCTTCCCAGAATGAGTTTTATTAAACTAAGCCAAGAAATATATATTTCTTGTTGTAAATACTGCCCATTTTAATTTCAGAACTTTAAAAACAAAATTGCGAGACAGTTCAAATGTTGATTAAAAATGATTAAAGCGCAACATTACATAAATTTACTTCTAAAGCCAACAAACACAACACAACAAAATAAATGCTAATTTTATTATAACAAAAGCCGTAACGACACACAAGTAGTTCATTGAGGTACTTTGCAGTGTAAATGTTTACAAGCGGTATTTTTTGCGTCGTTGTTAATGCTGATGTTCGCGTAAGTTCACAGATGGCATCTGTTTTCAGGATAAACAAGGCTCCAGTTGCGGAACGCGCTAAAAAAGGACTGCTGGATTTTGCATTCTGGTGGAAATAATGCTCAATAAAACATATAATATTGTCCGAGTGCAGTGGAGATAGAATTCATGCAACAATATTTATTCAATTAGGTCTTTGCACAATAGTGTGAAATATTTATATTTGGCATTGTATTGTGGTTATGATGCATGTGTATGCATTGAAAAACTTCGTGGAATTATACAAAATTAGTTGATAATTTAAAAAAATGAAGATTTTTTTTTTTTTTTTAAGAATTATTCAGCTATAAGATAAATGGTAATATATTTATTTTTTTACTACATATTGTGAATTAAGATTTGAAATTCGTGATAATAATGACATAATATAATAATATCCTTTGCGAGTACGTATGACAGTACGAGTGTGAAGTTTTCAAATTTAGAACTGAAGTAAATTGAAATTATCAAATAAACAAAAAAAAAATCTTACCTACTTATAAAATTATTGAAAATACTCCATAAGTAACATTTGTTACAAAAAAACTACTTTACGGGCAAAATTCGAGACTTAGGGTCGGAAGTTAAATGCCGTTTACTCAGGCTCTATGGGACCGAATGAAGTTAACTTTTGGAATCCTGCTAATATCGATGGTAAAAAAGACGATTTAATGAAAAAGACCTGCAAAAAAATAATATTAAAAAAATACCACTTTGCAGGCAAAATGCAAGCCTTGGGGTCGGAATTTAAATGATGTACAATCAGATTCTATGGAAACGAATGAAGTGAATCATTGAAATCCTGCTAATACTGATAAAAAAAAACGATAGAATTAAAAAAGTCCTCCAAAAGTAACATTTCATTGAAAAATATCATTTTACAGGCAAAATGCGACCTTTGGGGTCAGAAATAAGATGCGGTTTACTCAGGCTCTATAAAATCGAATTAAGTGAATTTTTGGAATCCTGGTAATAATAATGAAATAAAGACGACTTAAAGAAAAATCCTCAAAAAAAAACATTTTTCAAAAAAATACCACTTTGTGGGCAAAATGCGAGCCTTGGGGTTGAAAATTAGGTGCAGCTTACTCAGGTTCTATGGGACCGAATGAAATGAGCCTTTGGAATCCTGCCAATATCGATGGTAAAAAAGAGGATTTAATGAAAAAACCTGCAAAAAAAATAATATAAAAAATACCACTTTGCAGGCAAAATGAAAGCCTTGGGGTTGAAAGTCAAATGATGTAAACTCAGATTCTATGGAACCGAACGAAGTGAATTTTTGAAATCTTGCTAATACTGATAGAAAAAAACGATAGAATTAAAAAAAAGTTCTCCAAAAGTAACATTTCATTGAAAAATATCATTCTTACAGGCAAAATGCGAGCCTTGGGGTCAGAAATTAGATGCGGTTTACTCAGGCTCTATAAAACCGAATGAAGTGATTTTTTGAAATCCTGGTAATAATAATGAACCAAAGACGATTTAATGAAAAAAATTAAAAAAAACATTTTTCAAAAAAATACCACTTTGCAGGCAAAATGCAAGCCTTGGGGTTAAAAGTCAAATGATGTATACTCAGATTCTATGGAAACGAACGAAGTGAATCTTTGAAATCCTGCTAATCCTGATAAAAAAAACGATAGAATTAAAAAAGTCCTCCAAAAGTAACATTTCATTGAAAAATATCATTCTTACAGGCAAAATGCGAGCCTTGGGGTCAGAAATTAGATGCGGTTTACTCAGGCTCTATAAAACCGAATGAAGTGAATTTTTGGAATCCTGGTAATAATAATGAACCAAAGACAATTTAATGAAAAAAAATTAAAAAAAACATTTTTCAAAAAAATACCACTTTGCAGGCAAAATGCAAGCCTTGGGGTTAAAAGTCAAATGATGTATACTCAGATTCTATGGAACCGAACGAAGTGAATCTTTGAAATCCTGCTAATACTGATAAAAAAAACGATAGAATTAAAAAAATCCTCCAAAAGTATCATTTCATTTAAAAATATCATTTTTACAGGCAAAATGCGAGCCTTGGGGTCAAAAATTAGATGCGGTTTACTCAGGCTCTATAAAACCGAATGAAGTGATTTTTTGAAATCCTGGTAATAATAATGAACCAAAGACGATTTAATGAAAAAAAAATTTAAAAAAACATTTTTCAAAAAAATACCACTTTGCAGGCAAAATGCAAGCCTTGGGGTTAAAAGTCAAATGATGTATACTCAGATTCTATGGAACCGAACGAAGTGAATCTTTGAAATCCTGCTAATACTGATAAAAAAAACGATAGAATTAAAAAAATCCTCCAAAAGTATCATTTCATTTAAAAATATCATTTTTACAGGCAAAATGCGAGCCTTGGGGTCAAAAATTAGATGCGGTTTACTCAGGCTCTATAAAACCGAATAATGTGAATTTTTGGAATCCTGGTAATAATAATAAACCAAAGACGATTTAATGAAAAAAATAAAAAAAAACAACATTTTTTAAAAAAATACCACTTTGTGGGCAAAATGCAAGCTTGGAGTTGAAAATTAGGTGCAGTTTACTCAGGTTCTATGCAACCGAATGAAGTGAATCTTTAAAATCCTGCTTATTATGATAGAAAAAAGACGATTTAATTTAAAAAAAACCATCCATCAGTAACATTTGTTCAAAAAATTACTGCTTTGCAGGAAAAATGCGTGCCATGGAGTCGGAAGTTAGATTCCGTTTACTCAGTCTCTATGGAACCGAATGAAGTGAACATTTGGAATCCTGCTAATAATGATGGGAAAAAAGACGATTGAACGAAATTTTCCTCCAAAAGTGATATTTGTTACAAAAATACTACTTTACGGGCAAAGTGCGAGCCTCGGGGTCGGAAATTAGACGCCATTTCCTCAGGCTCTATGCGACCGAATGAAGTGAACCTTTGGAATTCTGTTAATAATAATAGAAAAAATACGAATCCTCAAAAGGTCATACATCACACATCTATTAAAAAAAAAAAACTTTGCAAGCAAAATGCGAGCCTTGTGGTCGGAAATTATTTTTTACAAGTGTGTAATAGTTATATTTTTAAATTGTGCTAATCATAAATTTTTTACAGATGACGATAAATAAAACAAGCAAAGTGTGACAATGCTTTTGTTTTGTTTTTTAAGTCGAATAGCGAAAAACATGATGGTAAAAACCTTACAAATTATCGCTTTGAAATCCAATAGAGTATTAATTCAAAATTGATAAAAAAGGTGTTTAAGTTCAGCTGAGTGTACAGCTTTAAACAAAAATATTGCATGCGTAGAAATTACATGCAAGCTCCGCGAGAAAACAATGAAATAAAATTCAACCCTTCTTTGGAACTCATACTGAATGCGTAGTAAATATGATCCTATCCATTCGGGAACTTCAACTTAAAATCAAAACGTTTTTTCATAGAAATGTGTGGTAGAACTAATTCAACTTTTAATCACCTAAAAATACAAGCAATGTGCAATTTGTAAAGAATTATCAAGCATCTCGTTAGTTATAAAATATCACCGAAGTATTTGCGAAAGGATTTGAGAAAGAAATCAAATGTTGACATAAATTAAAACACATAATTAATTTTGTAACGCGACAAAGCGCACTGCCCCGAATACTTTCTTGCTCCCGTCTAAAGCACTGTCCCTCTCTAGCAATGGCGAGCTGTGTGGATTCAGGGCTGGACTTCAATTGGGCAATCGCCGACGCAATTCTAGGAATTTCATCTACTACTCCCACTTCGTGCTAAAAGCCGCTACCCGCCGGTCTATAAAAGGTGCTGCTCGTCCTTGAAATAGCAGAGAGCCAGAACAAGTCTCAAGGCCTGACTACTTATTGCGCGTTGTTCCCTTTCAGTGCGGTCTTTGAGTACTTAGTCAAAGATATCCAGAACCTAGTCTCAAGACCTGATACTAGTTGCATGTTTTCCCCCCTCAGTGTGGTCTTTGAGTTCTAAGTACTAAATATCTGTAAGCGTTGTATTGAATTGTGCGCCGTCGGCCTTTCAGTTTGTTTTGTTTGTTAAATTTTGTTTAAAGTTTGAAAGTCATAAGGGAAAACCCTTTTCAAGTCTCTTTTCATTTATTCTTGTTTAAATTTTAAAATAAATACTACGTCTCTGTACCGAACTTTACTCATTCTTTTAAAATAATAAATTCATTCCAGTATAAATTGTCGCCAAACGTGTGATACCGACGGGAAAAAAATTGTTATCCTTTTTAATTAAGACATTCTTGAATGCAATCTCGACGGATACATTTGATACGGTTTTAATTCCTGCGAAATAAGTTACATGCACTAAATTTCAGTAGTTAAACACTACTAAAAATTGGTAAACTGTGCACACCAAATAAAGTTTCATGCATTTTACAGTGCCCTCACAAGTTTTCAATTTGTCATTGAGAATTGGTAACAATTTCAACGACTATTCGTACATTCACGCGGTTTGTTGGTTCCAAGTCAACGTAGCACAAAGCCACAGTATAAATTGAATTGTCCGTTCCAATAATACGTGTTTTCTCAGATGTTGCATTGGATATGGTTAAAGTAACTGACGTATGTTGTTAACATTTAGGTACTCCCGATCTTTTATCAGTTGATTTTTACTGTCTCTTTTTCACTTAAGGCTGATTTTTTAATAAAATATCTTGGTAATGACAAAATATCAATGGATTTATGAATTGATTTTAAATCTTACTCCCGCATAGTTGGTGCAATTTAAAAAAATCTTTTGTATATAAGAGTTGCTTTGAGAAGAAAATGATGGACAAAGCTTAAAAAATACATTAAATGAAAAATAAAATTGAAAAATCACACCCCAGTTTTTAAGCTTCATTAATTACAAATACTTCATAAATTATGGTTATTAAATGCAATAACTTAAATTATCCGAATTATCACAGCGAATATTTTTTCTCAATATGTTATTATATGTTATTATTATTTAAAAACATTGATTAGCAGTTATGGCCCTGAATTGGTGAGTTTGATTAATTATCGCGTACTTAATCAATAAAACACGATACACAATGTTTCATTTCATGCAGTTGCTTCTCGCATCAATTTTATGTACAATTCTTGAATACAGAAGTTGCGTTATGTCGGAAATTAAATCAGCTCTGTTGATGTATTTAATTTTAGTGACATTGCTTTGTTTCAAAATCAAATACACATTCAATTGTAAGATATGCAATTATACTTATTCGATCAGTTAGGAATTATTGCAAATTACTTAAACTAATTTCCTTTTTTCTCAATTTTCAAAATCCAACTTTTTTGTTTTGATTTATACATTTATCTTTTTATAATTTGTTCTACAAGTATCATTGTAAGCAAAAGCCTTATAGGCGTCTTAATTAATATAAAAATATATTTTTTAGTGAAAACTTCACCGGTTAATGCAAAATAGTAATCATTTTATGAATTAAATTTGTGTACATCTGAATTTTTTTCTAAATAAATTAAAAACAAAATGTAAATTTAGGTAATAAAAATTAGCACGTATCTATTATAAACTATACAAATAAATATAATAACCACGTAGTTTTATGTGATCCCTGAGGCGTATGTGCGGTAACACATTTTGAACACGGTCACGTGTTCAAAATGTGGATATCTGAAAGGAATGCAAGGCTGATGTAAAAGTAATTAATAGGATTAAGAAAACGACGCTTAAATTTTTTGGGCATACTCGTATAGAGCGGATGAACAAAGTGAAGAGGGTGAAAAGTTATATGATGCGAAAGTGAATGGAAAAATAAGTCAGGGACGCCCGAGGAAGACGTGACACGATCATAATAACAGAAGTCATAATTACAGAGTCAGAATAACAGAAGAGTATGTATGAGACAATGTATGATTGTGAATGAAGCAAGGAGTCTGTGCCCAGACAGAGTTGTATAGCAGTTCATCCTTTCCAACTACTTCTGCGGGAAACGGCGTAACGGTAAGTAAGTTAGTTCTTTTTATGATTCAACTTAAGTTATAAAGGTTTGTACGAGTATTGAAATGGCTAAGAGCGCCTTACCTAAAGTGTAAATACTATTCTTGTTATTAAAACTATGATCTGAACACTGTTAAATACCGCATAAAGGGTTGCATTTTGTACACTCAAAACTTGCGTAACTAATGCGAATTCAGTACAACTTTAGGGATGCAGTGCGCCCAGTGAAGCCTGCCTTGACGATTACCAAGTTCCGAGAGGACAGGTCACCAGAAAATAACTTTGTCGTGTCAAAAATTACACGACAAAAGTTAAACTTAATCTCTTATGCCCTCCTTAGATAAGACTAGAGAGCATAACAGATATAATGTTAAAAAAAAAAAAAAAACACAATATGTCTATCGGCCTTCGTGATCGAGTGGTACGACGCTTGACTACAAATTCAAAGGTCGCGGGCTCGAACCCGGCAAGCGAAAATAGTTTTTGTTCAATTAATATGGGTCATAACACCTTCAATTAATACAAATAATATAAAGTATATTTGTACGTTCTGGAGTGGTAGATAAGGATCGCCCTGGTGAAAAACCACTATTCAGAATCAAAACGTAGCTTAACATGGCTTGCAATGTGTTTGGTGATTAGATCTGAATAGCCAGGTACTTCCTAACCTTCCTCTTTCCCATATCCTTCCCTCTCCACTGCCTTCAGACTCACAACATACCGCTATCGGGGGTGCCATAGTGTCACTGGCAGAATAATACTTACAATAGAATCAAGAAAACGTTTCAGACTATCATTCCTTAAATTCATTAGAAGATTATCACCATTATCTGTTCTTCACTACGAAAAATTAAAAATACCTCCGATATACTTTACTTTAAATTTGATCTCATTGCCTAAAAAAGAAAAAAATAATAATACAGAAATAAAAAAAAGAAATAAAAAAAAAAAATTAAGTTGTTCTAAATTTTAAGTTATTATGATATGGTGATTGTGTTCTGCCAGAAGTGACCTGCCAGGTTAGTATGTTGCTGTATATTTATATAAACTAAGAATTAATATTAAGTAGAAGTTAAGATTTGTACAGCGCCCTTGAGGTGATTTTTCACAAAAAAACAAATTATCCAAATATTATTATTATTATTACTATTGGCAGGTCACTTACGAGAGTTATATATACTCCAAGTATCACCCTGGTGAAAGACCACCGTTCAGAATCGAAACGTTGCTTTAAATGGCTGTGAGCAGTGGGGACTCTTGTGCAATATTCATTATCAAATTTGAAAAAAAAAAACAATTTCATAAAGTGCTTGAAAACCCCTTTCTTCTTCAGGACTAATTTAAAACGTAGTCTACCTCTTTCAAAAATTTTACTGTTAATTTGCATGAAAATATTTCTATCAACATAATTATGTTTTTGGGTGCTAATCATTTACTCTATATTATTTTTATGTCACTATTATTTTATGTTATGTGTCATACTGTTATGTAAAAGCCCATGGGGGCGTATATAATTAAATAAATAAATAACTTTCATTGAAATCATTTAGCCGGTATGTATTTAATGGGTATCATACTTTGTTGTATTTAAATATGTAATTATTTCAGCTCACCCTGTACTAGAACTTGCTCCACCCGGTTAGATCGTGTAGTTACTTAGAACTTATCCCGTCTTTGAATATTCAAGTCCCTCTTAGCAATTTCTGCTGGCGATAGCGGTTTCCGCGAGGACGCATTACGCTCGGTCTCTCCCCTTAACCATTATGGCGAGTGTGCAAAGAAGAAAGAGCGGAAGAAGTGTTTGCTGGTAATAATAGGCAGTAGGCAGAAGTGGGGTTTCGTGACTCTTGTTACGATTTTAGTCATTTTTCTGAACAAAAAGTATTCGGAAAGTCCATACCTTTTATCTTAAGATATCCTATTCTAAGTTTTCCATGGTTCCCTTCGTCCCTAAGCAAATAAGGAATTTAAAAGAAAAAATATATATTGAGGCTGATCATGTCTTCCGCCGTTACACTGTTTATGAAACCACTAATTAATTAAAACATAATTTTTTTCGTAGAAAGCAATCACTTTGTGGTTTGACATATTTAAAACATGAAAAAATAACTTCGTATAAGACCACGAATATTTTTATTTTTTTTAATGACCGACTGGTTTCGCTAAGCTTAAACATGATCAGGGTACAAAATTAAACTATTGAGTTTACCCTGATGATGCTTAGGCTAAGCAAAATCGGTCGGTCATAAAAAATATATATTAGTAGTATTATAGAACGTTATTTTTTTATTATATTGATATTAACTGCCATAACGCAGTTTTTCACAGGAGTAGGTAAAGAGGATAGACCGCCATCAACTCTGTCTTGGCACACACTCCTTGCTTCCTTTACATTCATGCATCGTCTCATACATACTGTTCTGTTATTCTGACCCTTGACATGGTCCGACTCAAGAATTTAGTTCACTTGGTCTTGTCATTTCGTAAACGGACGGCCCCGACTTCTTTTAGCATTAATTTTTGCGTCATATATTATTCTCACACTTTTTTATTTTGTTAATTTGCTCTACATGCCCAAATTATCTAAACGTCCTTTTCTTAATCCTTAATTAAATTGACATATCAGCCTTTTATTCTTTCCGAATATCTGTATTTTTAACACGGTTATACATGGTTAAGTCGCACATATGCCTGAGGGATCTCATTTTTACAGAATTTAGTCTACTTTCTTCTTTTCTCTCCCAGTTCCATGTCATGCTATATAATAAAATTTGCCTGCTTTAGAGGATAAACTGGTAATATCTACGTTAGAAAATAAACATCAAACATAACTAATTGATACGTTCCATTATCGAATGTTGCATAAAGTGATGTTTTATTTTGCTTAAGTAAGTGCAATGTATGCCTTTCACGCCAGTAACCAAATTACTGTACGGAATATCACTAAATCAAAGATTTGTGCTGTACCGCAAAAAACGAAAATTCGTTCTTCCTAACCAAGAATAATTACGACTTTTCAAGAAAGAAATGTGTATAAATTCAAAATAAACTATACAACTTGATTGCATTTGGCTTAGAAAAAAATCGATGAGCTTTTAAAACTTAAACAACAGCAAATATTAAGGTTTATTTTATTTTACGTCGAAGTAAAACACAATTAAAAGGACTAACTTGTACTGATTTCTTTATATAAAACCATACATTTAATAATAATAACAGTGTCAGTGTAAAAAAGTTTCACGTACGATGGGAAATTTAATTGTAAATTGTTTTGTCTAATATCGACACAATAATAATTTTTCATTTAAATACTAATTTGGAGGCAACTGAATGCATGGCAGACATCATCTACCTGCGTCGGTGATTTGTTTGACATATTAATCAAGTTGTCACGAATGCGTACTCGTAATTCAATGCGCCCCGCAATGTTTCGCACAAACAAACACAGCAAAGCGTTGGTGAAATTAATTAACAATGTTAGGAACGCATCTACACTCACAATATCAAAACACAAAGTTACAGAAAAGGACAACGTTTTGAGAAATGTTTTAATATGGATTTTATTCGACTCTTTACAGATGGGTTCTGTATGTAGGAAGACACATGCAATATACATCAGTCAAAATTTAAAACAAATTGTGAGCTGATTATATAAAAGGGCATTGAATGTTTTGTTTTAAACATTTTAACTAATTTTCAAATCAATCGTTATTATAAGGTATCATAGGTAGGAGTAGCGGTTACCTAACAAAATAAAAATATGATTGTTTACTGTTGGCTCGTTATCAATGTATTCTGTACGTTCTTGGATCTGAAGATGCGATAAAAACACCGAATGTGTTTTCAACTTCAAATAAATTTGAAAAATAGTGGACTGTAAAACGATAAAAATACTACCTGATGTAAGTGTTTAGTTATGGATGTGAAAAGATTATTGGAATGAAAAGAAAATGGGAAACTATTCACTCAGCGATGTAGTTGAAGTGAATGTTCTTGATTCTTCTCACACAGTTATATTGTTAATGAAACGGATCACAACAAAACACCACACCTCATTTTATGTTATTTTGATAACAACAATAAACCGACGAACAAATGAGAGACCAACAAACGAAACAAAACACGTTTTTTCACATTAACCTCTTCTGTTCCGATTGTTACTTGTTTCGAACACCATGTTATTCCATACGGAATTCGATATTGCGAAATGGTTGGATAATGTGGGAACTAGATAAAAAAACATGAAGGTGAGAAACCAATATATTATCACTTCAAAATACAACATACGTATAAACGTCATTTGGTTCATGAGGGTGTCTTAAGGATATATACATAAACAGAGACGTGCACTCCATAATAGCAGATTAATACCCGGTAGGGTAGGATACTGTACTCGTACAAAAAAATGTATAATATTGAATAAAATAATATGAAATTATTGAAAACTACAATAACGTGTCAAAAGCAGTAACTACATATGCCCAAACGCTGCCAACGTCACAGTAGATTATTCTATGGTCACTAGGACAAGACTACACTAAATATGTATGCTGTCAGCTGTGCGCGCGTTCAAGTGGCTTATTTGTGTGAGTATCTTTGTTAGTGTTTAGGCAGTGCTTTTACAGAACAAATCTAGTAGCAATCGGTGACATCTATTGGTACCTATCTTTGTTATCAATTAATCTAATGTTTTTCCTACTGTCTATCCTGATCGAAAACTCTGTATACGCCATTGTGCATAAATAATGGTTGGTCGCTTAGCAACTTCTGAAAAGTACAGAAAGAGCGGTGATTTTCTGTTAATTTTTAGAAATATTATCAATTAAAAAATGCACATCTAATTATGTCTGATTCGGAGAATTATGATGTATAATTGGCTACGACCTTGAAGTAACAATATATGGAGGGAGAGCTAATTATTTTTACCCAACCTACACAAACTTGCGATAAAGCGCTTTCTCCAGGTTTTCACGTCGTACACCATGAGATAGAAAGAGACAGAAAATTTCACAGACCGCTTCTATATACTGTCGCAATGATCTTAAGCTCCTGGGTCACCGCGGGACTCGGTCTACATTTTTTACTATGCCACTAAACTTGACACAACTAAACGGTTTTTGAGGTTTTGTGCTATATTTTTGTTGATAAAAAATACTGTGAAAGAGTGGCTATACGCATAAACAAAAACATTATGTCGATATGTGATATGAATGGATGTATAAATACCCTATCTTTAGTCTTAGCCACGCCCAGGCGAGACCGAGTCAGGTTAAAACTTAGCTAAAATCATCAAAAACTGACTTCACTGCCTTGGATAGATACCACTCTATGTACTCTAAGGCTGCGACCGTACAGTGTCATGACTCAAAAAATGACCCTTTTTACCACTCTTTAAAAGTGGTGTTGATTTATAATAATAATAGAATATGGCGACACCAATTTTATAGAGGCGTATCTTGTCAGATATCTAGATTAATCAGTGACAGATTTCAGATTGATACGTAGGGCATGATAAATAGTGTTATGATGTCTTGCGGTTTTAAAAAAGTTTCATTTATCAAAAATGTAAAATTTTTAGGCTTACTCATTAGAAAAACTGCGTTGAAGTAAATATTACAAAAGTCATGAAGTCAAAGCTAGTTCTATAGCTAATACATGTGGAATACACAAAAAACCAAATTCAAATTTACTCTTTATGACTAAACGTCTTTTGAATTAAACATTAATTAAGAGAAATCAAAGATTTAACTTGTACATTAAGTAATTAGCCATGACAAAAAGTAAGCACAACAAAATAATTAAAAAAAAAAGTTATGTCTCATTATTTGTTTAGAACAAAAAAAAAACAGTTATTTCACACGTATTTATTCAGATTTCCACAGAAAGCATTTACTTACATAAAATGTATTACTTATTGTTGTTTCAAACTTTTTGTCACATTTCAGTGAAAAGCCCCATTTAGTTTTTTTTTTTTTAATTTTTTAAACGGTCCCCGTTAAACTTAAATTGTCGATTCGTCTCAGCTTTTAAAAAAAGCACAATGGTCTTGTTCTTGTGTTTGTTAGCTGATCAAAACTTGTTCGAAAGCTGCAATGGGACTAGAATAGACGATTGACGGGGACTATAAAAAAGGTTTAAATTATACGATGTCAAATGTGATAAAATTTTGAAACACCTTATCAGACAAGAAATGTAATGCTACAAATAGAATTGATTCTTGTTTTTCAATAAAATATCATTGCCAACCATTTTAAATAGTAACGTTGCAATTATACGTTACCTATGTACGCTCGTGGATCTCATTGGATAGTATATAACACTTGGCGACTGTGTCCTAACCTCATAGATATATATTAAAGAGAAAACTAACCCTTAACATCCCTCTCGAGCGAACAGCTTGCTCTAACCTTGGCCCGACTTCCACCTACTCTGATGATAATAGTTTATTACGTGACATACATTGGTCCCAAGTGTGATATTAAAGGCATAATACAGGTGTCCGATTTAAGCTCCGAATCAGTATTTATACGCCGGCATTAACGGGTTAAAAATAAAACTTAAATGGTCGATTCCGCCTCTCGATAAAAAAAAGTTATCAAATTTTCAAGAAATTCGAAAAATTTATTTCAACGTTTGTTAAAAAAAAATATATTTTCAGCTATCAAACAGAATGCAGAACATACACTCAAACCAAAAATATTCAATTTTCAACTATTGGAAAACAACTGCACAAGTAGAACGTAGAAGCGAATATACGCCAAAAATACATTTGGCAAAACACGCTGACACACAGTATTGTAAATTATCATTTATTTTTGCATGTGGTGAACATTGAGTTTTGAGTTTGCAAACTATTTTTTTCGATAGTTGCTGTATTGTCAACATGCAAAAGTTCCGAATAGTAACATAACAAAAATGCGAGTAAAAGAGAGATTCGATATGTAAGTTTCAACCAAATCCCGTAATGTACCACAGATTTAGAACGTCAATTTTTAAATTTACTCTTATGCCCTAAAAAAATATGATTGTGTCTATCTGAAGTGACTTGCCAGATAATAATGCTCCTGTTTATTATATCTGTACTTAATAAAAATAATTATTTATATTACTTATAAATTTAAAAAACCTTGAGGTGTTATTTCACAATAACGGCGCTATACAAATAATCCAAATATTATTATTACATCTAATTGTTTCCAAATCAACCTTTCTTTAAAAAAAAACTGAAATAATAACAACGTTAACTCTGTGTGTTATGTTTGTTTGGGTAAAGCATATTTTCGATCTAATTTTTATGTCATTTTTGTTATACGAGTATTGAATCATTCGTAACACTTCTTAATTGTTGTATCAAAAAATCCAAACATATTTTGTAAAATAGTAGTCTTTTTGATTAAACTTTGAAGATTTACATTTCTCAAAAATTAAACATTTTTGTCAAAAAAAATCCCATCCAATTATTACTAACCGACTCTTATTTGAAGAGCATGTGAAACATTTTATTATTCAGTTACAAAATTTGCTTAAAGAAATGAAAAGGAGTTTTGTTCCGATTAGTGATTATTTAAAAATGGACGACTTGAAGGTAAATTAATGTTTACAGCTATGTGCTTTGAAAATATTATGATCCATATTATTAAACAGGAGAAGAAAGAAAAACGTCAAATCACTTTCCCATTAATATAACTAAATTTTGTAAACATGCAAAAAACATATCAATGAGTTTTCTTATCACTTTAACGCTTCTGTTTTTTTTTCAGATCATGAACATTTTACTACAAGGTCAAAATTTTTAACAGAAAAATACTTGTCCTTTGTTTTAAAATACACATTTCCATAAAAAAGCACCTCAATTCATATTAATTAAATCTTAACAGCCCACAACTTTTATAAGGGTTAAAAATTGCTGAATCTTGGAAAAGGAGTCCTCTAATTTTTTATATAGTAAAATGAAGAGTGATAAGGTGTAAAAGGCAAAAAATAGGACATTAAAGGCTTTGCTCTCGGCGCTCCTAATGCGCTGAAATTAAGAATGTGCATACATTAGAACCTTTTGAAATTGAAGTTGAAATTCTCGTAGCGGGTTCATAGAATGCTTAGGAAGAGAGTGGAGAAAGTTTATATTTTTTTAAGGATAATTTTTTTTTAATAAATTTGTATTTATATTTATATAACCATTTACAGTACCCATCATTTCCACAAAAAACTACTTAAAAATATCAATAAAATATAGTGTTTTTGTATTATCCTTATAATACATTTTCCGGTTAATTATAAATATAATATACGAATGTTATAATATATACTCGTATATATATATATATATATATACCGATATCCATTAAAACCTAATGGAGTGAGAGAATGGACGAAAAGGATACAGAACATTTTCTTTCAAGAAGCTCAGGTACAAACAAAACCAGGTCAACAGCAGGGGCGGCCCGTGACTTATTAATGTGCTAGAGTGCTATTATTATTATTTATTTATTTTTTGTAAGAAGATTTTTTTAGTTCTTTTTTTAGGGTCATTGAGCCACCAAAACTGAAAACAAAATTCAGCTACAACAGCATCAATAACGTCATATTTGACAATCTCAGCACTCTAACACACCTAAAAGTCACGAGCCGCCTCTGCGCAACAATAATAAATAAATAAAAAAGCTCGTGTTATAAAAGTGGCAATCATCAAAGACTCTAAAATTAGCGAATGGCTTTTTACCGATGAGCAAATAACTATATACTCATGTTTTACCCGCTGCCGTAGAGGCCGAACCACATCATTTATTTTTATTTAATGGACCTTAAGATTAATATATTGTGAGACTGCAAAAAGGCAGCCACCTTTGTGGTTCTGTTCGCAACTTTATCGACAGTTCTCTAGTATTCTGTTTGGAATTACCAAACCTTTTCATAGATTTGTGTAACGTCCTTGATGTGATTTTTCACAAGAACGCCGCTATACAAATTATTCAAACTTTTTTTACTATCTATAAAGTAATTTACCGATCCTACAGACTTATGTTTACAAAATCAGAACCAAATTTCTCTGCACATTCAACCCCAGTAATATTTGACAGAATGATAATAGCAATATTCCTCCCCTATGATCCTGATCCCTCATTTAATATGCGGAAGATAGACCTTTTCTTGTGTTCTGCATGCACGGACACGTGGAGACAGCGTACCTTCATAAAATTAGATACCTCCATCTCTGTACTCCAAGAGATCTCTTCCTTATAATGGGAGTTAGGTTGCATCCAGGGGAATGTTATCCTATTACCACGTAAACGTGAATAAGCTTGGGGGAATTTAATATTACAGAAAAAGTACAAGAGTTTGATGTTGCGGTACTGATTATTTTTCTTATTTTTTCTGAAGCAGCTAAAAATGATCATTTGAGATTTCTTGCCTAGTTATTTTTTTACAGTTCTTTTTGTCTATGATTTTAAGGTTAACGCAACACCTCGTAAAGTTATTCCCAGCATAAGCCCTAAGTGTTGTTTTTACTCATGGCACATTGTCAATATATGCCAAATCGAAAAACAAGAGTATGCAGAAAATTTGTTAAACGTGTAAAGCAATTTTCTGCATTTTTTTTTGGACTTCGGAAGTTTATATTTTATTTCGTGTTATTATGCAAAAAAGCTTCCTTTACGATAAAAAATACACAGTTTTCAAATCCCATCGCACTAGATAGTAATTCAGTAGAAATCTGTAAAAGTAAATTAGATTTTTTATTAAGTTCCAAGTGACATATACTCTCAGTATGGCCTTGGTACAAAACCACCATTCAGAATCAAAACGTTACTGAAAATGACTTAAGCCATGTTTTGTGACTAGATCTGAGTTGCCAGGTATTTCCCAGTCTTCTCTTTCCCACATCTTTACCTCCCACTTCTTTTAGTTTAACAGCATCCCCAATTGGGGATGCCATAGTCTCACTGGCTCCAGACAATTGGGAGCATTTGAGATTATTGTGCTGTACTCCAATAAAATAATTATAACAAACACATTATTTTCAAGTAGTTTTAGAGGAAAGGCAATGGTTAACGGATGTTTGAAATTCCGAAAATTTTGTAATTTTACAAAAACTTTGATTGGATTGGATAAAAAGTGTAATCTGTTTATCAAATACTGCAGCTACAAACTAGAATATAAGTATTGTTAACGGTAAATGAAGTAGTAATAATGAAATCTTAGATGTACGTCACTAGTTATAATTTATACTCTGCTGTAAGTTACGCGCTATAAGTCCTTATTTTAAGTCACTAGTTGAAAATATTAGTTGAAAGCCATTAGTAATAAATTTTAACTGTAAGTTATTAGTTATAAGCTAAAGTGATAAATTATAGGTTAGTTAAATTAATTTGTAAAGCTGTAACGGCGCTATAAAACTTATCAATTTATTATTATTATTATTAAAAACAACTAAAAGAAATTCGTATTTTCAATCTAAATCTGCAAAGCTTTGCGTGAAAATTTTATGCAGAGTATAGCCGGTCTTCTTTTCATAAATATCTAAGAAACAAGACTGTTCAAACATGCCAATAACAAAATTACAAGCCTAGTGCCGCCAACCAGAGACAAATGCGAATCATTTCTAAAATATTCAGAATCAATATACCGTTGAAACAAAAAGGTTTTGGGTCAAAATCAATGGTAATGAGGATGGCGATGAACTCGAATATAACTAACTGAGTGGTTACGGGAATTACAATTAATATTTTATGCCATTAAAATTCAGCCCAATTACTCTGCTTTGGGTTGAAGCATGCTAATTCAAGTTAGGTAACTGTTCTGGAGACTCAATTTTTGTGCTTTTGACGTTTCATATCTGAATTTTCTAACAATTTTCAAATATCGTTTTGAAAATAAACATATTCAAAAGGAGTTCACATTATTGAAAATGGTAAATGAAATTTTGAAAATATTTCTGGAGATTAATAATTTAAATATGAAAACATATTGCTTATTGGTGCATTATATTGAAAATTAGGAATAAAAAATAAAAAAAGAATTATTATTAAAAATCTTCAAAGAATATGAAAATAGAAAACGATACAAAAAAATAAATAAAATATTGGGTTGTGACCAAAGCTCAAACCCGGAACCTCCAAATTATTCTACACGGATATAATTATTATCCATTGTTAAAAATAAAAAAAATCTATCCATGACGCCAACTATGTTCGTAATTGTGTTCGGATAGAATTTAGCTTACGATTATAAAGATGGTTGCCAAAATTTTCAAAATAATTGAAAAATAAAAATATCAACAGTTTTAAAGAAGTCTGTGATTGTTAATGACGCTTAATGAATTGGTTATAATGGCGGAATTGGAGAACTCTATAATTTTTTTAAAAAATGTAGAAAGATTTTTCAGCAAACAGTATTTGAGTTTCTTTTCAAATTCACCACCTCACATTATTGTTGTGTTTTAAAAAAGGTCGAATTGAGAAAAGTGAAAAAAAATAAACCAGATAATTTTTAAGTATGTATTTGGAATTTTTTAAATGGTTTTGAAATAATGAGAATTGAGGCTCGCTTAATGATTCCTTTCCCAAATTCAGAAATCACATATTGAAATTTGTAGGTACCTACCTATGCTGCTTTTGATTGTTTAGATGTCATTAGTCAACTTTTTTGCAATAAAACTAGAAAACGTTTTGTAATCACTTCTGAGGTAGTCCACAAGACTAAAGAGCTTAATTCAGAAAAAAAACGCCGAAAATTGGAGAAAAAAAGCCTATTGTGCAATTAACTCTCATTGTATTCTATCAATTATAAAAATCTATTTGTTAAATAATTAAACGTTGCAGCATTAGTTGAAAGCAAAAACACCATGACCGCCAATTTGCCTACTCTGCGCTGTTAAATATGCAAAGATTTCGAAATAAATTTAGGTTTTTCTGATGCATGATATTGTTTTATTAAGCACTCGTAATCGTAAAATAGTTTAAGATTAAAACTATTACCAGACATTTTTGACAATTCGCAACACATTTCTTGACAAAATATGTCAAATTTATGATGCCTGTATAATTTAATTGATGGGTTGGTAACGGAAGATACAAACATAGATGTTGTAAAGAATTTAAAATTTGGCAATTATTGACATTGTAATAGTACAATACTGAGTGTTGTTTTTTGAAAATGTCGCTCTACCCTACTGACCACCAATTAAAACACAAGACGTTAAAATAATATATCCTGCATCTCTATCCCATATTGTTTTCGATATAAACTCGCCTCCTTACATTAAGGTTCAATTATTATCAAGGTGAACGGTTTTTCCTCTGCTCAGCTAAAAAAACTTCGCCTAGTTTATATCCACCATTAATATTAACAACATGAATATTTACAAAGAAAGTATCGTAAAAAATTATATGAAACAATAACTTTGTATAAGACCACAGATTTAATTTAAAAAAATATGACTGACTGGTTTTGCTGAGCGTAAGCATCACCAAATTAAAGTAAACAAACAATACATAATGTGCAGTTATATATATATATATATATATACCTGTATATACAGAGGGAGAACATAATATTAAACAAAATAAGTTTGCAGTGAGATATCAATAGAATAACACTTTAATTATAACATAGGAACAAAGAGAAAGAGACAGATAATATGAATTAAAAGAGGAAAAACGTTAACTGTGAAGGTGATTAAGGAAAAATGAGAAATTATATGAGTTTGCGGGAAACATACCTAATACTGGACAAATTTTGCGGATTATTAAGAATATGACTTGTAATTTTAATTGCATTCTTTATTTTTTAGGGCTTCTTAATTAATTAATATGTTTCCATGACTATTTTTGTGGAGAACACGGGCACCTGTGACTTAATTGAAGGTACGATCTGTATTAATAAAATTATTGTCGAATTCTGAAAAACCTAAAGAATTCTACGAAAATATTATCATTTTTGATTTTTAGGTGCAAGTACTTATCGCGTTATAAAACCATGTTTCAGGAATCAACTAATGATACACGGGTTATACATCAATTTCCACTTTTAAAACAAAAAATATAAAGACAATTCCTGTCAGACCATTTGAAATTCAAAAAAATAAATAATCTTCACGTTTTTATATATTTCTTTGTTTGTAAATTAGGTAATTTTTGTTTCATCTAGAAAATTTTCATTAGTCTAAGTGGTTTCTATCAACCTTATCTGCTATTTATACCCAATATTGATTTAAGGGACACATCTGGACAAGGGTCAAAGAGACCATTCTCGGGCTATTGCACTGCATTTAAAACACAAATATTTAAAGATTAAAATATTTTCTTAAAAATCGAAATTACGTCGAAACCAGTCACTTTAAAATTATTAAGAGTTTATTTACTTAACCTATACACAACAACGGTAATTTTAGTGTAATTTTAGAGAAGTATTTTGTGAAATATCCTACTTATTTAGCGAAAAATAACGAGAAAGACTAAAACACGTCAGGCAGCTGCGGCAGGTTACATGGTGTAAATTATATTTCAAGACAAGAAAAATAAAAGTCTTTATTTTAGTAAAGTTAAGTTCAGTCTACCCAAAGCTTTTGCCGGTTGGAGCATCGCAAGATACCCAATGCTAAATAAACCCTCAAGAGATCGAGACAATTAATTGGGTTGAACTTTGAATTTCTCGTTTTGGGGTAGAGGCTGGAAAGTTGGGTAAGTTCGGGTAATCCGGAATTACCTCCGATAAAAGTAATAACACTTTGTTAGGGAAGATTAGTGAAGCGGTCCTGAGATAGCGGTGTGAAACGCCAATATGTTTTTTACGAGTCTGGCGAGTGTAAAAAACTTAGTGCGGCGTTATCGGAAGAGCTGGCACATTTAATGTATCGAGAATGTGATTTGTATTATCTATGGCAATTTGTAATTCCTTGAAAATCGTTCGAATAGTAATAATGACTACACTCTTTTCTCACTTTACTGTTGGATTAAGGTTTTTCAAGGATATTTCACTATTATTTCGATAGCTTTCGGCACATACGTGTAAGATAGGCTCTTCGTGTTATCGCGTAGTTAGAAGAAATATAAGCTAGGGCATATTCTTTATTTTATTTATAAGACTTTTAACCACCTATGACCATCACTCTGAACTGAAGAATTATATATATTTTTTAAAGTGGATACCATAGAAGAGTCCCAACTGCTCTCAACCGTCTAGAGTCAGTGAGACTTTGGCATCCCTAATCGGGGTATATTGTGAGGTTGAAAGTAGTGGGGAGGGGAAGGAGATGGGGAAGATGAAGGTTGAGAAGTACCTGGCTATTTAAATTTAGTCACCAAACACAGCTAAAGCCATTTCAAGTTTCAATTCTGAATGGTGGTTTTTAACAAGGGCGATACTAAGAGTATTTACCGCTCTGGAACATGCCGCAAATATACCACACATAATTTTATATTAATTAAATATGCTATGACACATGTATATTTAATAAAAAATATTTGCGCACGCTGGGCTTGAGCCCGCGACCTCTATATGAAATATTGTTTATCTTGTTAAAACTTAGGATGTCAACCAAAGTATGTGTCCAAGCCAGATTTTACGTAAAAACCTGGTGTCTAAGTCAAAAAACTTATCATTCCGCCCGGGAAAGTGCAAATTCCACAAGTTAAAAACGGATATCAGTTCAAAATATAAACTGAAGTAAAGTGTTCCAACTGTGATTCTTTTCAAACAATTTTTCACTAAAAAAATTGAATATGTGCACATTATGCACAAGTTGTACGCAGCGACTGAAAAAACGCCTCACATTGAGAGTCCGAAGATTTTCACAGTCAAACGAAGAAGAGGCTTATGGAAATATACAGTTCCCGATTCAGAATCCAGCCTGTTCTATCATAAACTCTTTTAGAAAAAAACACATTTGAGATCCTAGTGTTTTACATGTCTTTGACCAAGTTGTATCTACCATTAGTAAAAGTTACTCTATAAAATATTTCTTCCATAATTAATTGGGTTCATGGTATTCGGTCAGAATTCAAATGAACCACATAATTCGACTTTTAAACTCGATAATGTTGGAAATGAAAATGTTTGGAGTCAAAGAAAGTTTATTGAAAAATAAACTTTATATGACTTTTGTATCATTTTTCATCACGAAACCGAATTTATTTGAATAAAAAATATTCTGAAATATCAGACTATCTGGGTTAATAAGGAATTGATATTGCAGTTTTAACTTGCAGGGAAAATAATATTTTTAAACCGAGAGTGAGTATTAGTTTCTCTGTAGGGAGAAATTGATAATACTGCTGGTTCATGCAAATTCAAAACTGCGGTTAATCCATTTGTGCCACAGCATTAAGTAAGTTAATTTTCTGATAAACAAATGAAAGCAAAAACTCGTAGTTCTAGAAATGTTGCCCTTCTGCAATTTAATCAAAATTAAAAATATATGTTTTATCCATATTAGTACTGTATTAAAAACTTTAAAAAAGATTTGTGGCACGTTTCAGAGTTGAGAATCGAAACGTTGCTCGAAATGATTTTAGTCGTATTTAAGGACTGGATCTAAATATTCCGTTATTTTCTCACCTTCCTCTTCAGTACCTCCTTCCCCTCTTCACTACATTCACCCTCACAACATACCTCAATTGGGAATGCAATAGTCAAACTGGCTCCAGACGGTTGGGAGCAGATGCAATAGAACTCTTGTGCGGTATAAGACTAACGGTTTTTCAAACAAAAAACTTGTTTCCTTACCATATCAATACAAGGAAATATTATTTTAAGTTTACTAATCGTTTCAACAATACACGTGAAAGTTACCAATCCTAGAATCCAGCTGCTTTCGAGAAAGTAAGATAGATGAAAAGTAAATACGGATCTACTAATATTTCAGATTGATAAAGTACGAATTTGTCGATGCCTGTTTCATGGAAAAAACGGTTTATTATAACCCTCCTTGCACTAATTTAAACTGCTTTGCTGTAATAGGCATCATTCGAAGGCCGGACATATATTTGTTTATTTTTGTTTTATTTAGTGTTTATATAGTACAAAAAATACATTTCTTGGTAAATCATTCACTCCCAAGGAGTAAAAAAAAACTACATATTTATTTATGATTTTTTTATAGTTTTTTTTCTTGTTCTTTACTGACATCTTCATTAAAAAACACATGCAACATATTACTGAATAAAAATATGATCAATTTTGACGAAAATAACAACATTAAATTGGAATTAACTTTAAAGCTTTTATGCTTATTGTATTTGATTATTATTATTATTGAAATAATATCAAAAATCTACAAAGTAAATATGAAACTGAAAAAACTTAAGACAATGGATAACGGTCGCGATCGAGACTAGAACTCGGAACCTCTACTCTATCCGGGAGTAACGCCACTGCCAATTGAGCCACTGAGATCTTATTAGAAACCGGAATTTTAATCGATCTCATACTTCATTGAAAATTATTAAAATCATTTTTGCTCCCGGATAGAGTAAAGGTTCCGAGTTCGAGTCTCGGTCGCGACCGTTATTCTTTAATTTTCTGGCCCTTTCTGTTTCATATTTGCCTTGAAGGTTATTGATATTATTTCATAATAAATATCGTAAATGACAACATTTCGATTAAAAGAATATACCTATTTCAAAGTTGCTTATATGCTTCTTAAACCCTTCAAGGTCAATGCTGGAGATGTTGAGAGACCTAGAGATGCTATGCTGAGCCAGCACGCCCTTTGTACCATTTGGAATAGATAAGAGATCGTAGTATCAACCCTGGTGGTATTTATTTAGTACAATTTTTTTTTGCATTCCAGGAAAAATGGACTGGCAATTGAATAGTGTGTTATTTTATACACCTTTACTATAAGGGCCCATTCCTCGAGAGACGGAAAGGCTGATAAAGATATTGAAAGAAGGGTGAATGCAGGAAACTCCATTAATGGAGGACTTAACGCTGTTGGGGCAAATAAGAAATTGTCCAAAGAAGCGAAGCTAGCAGTCCACAATGGAGTGCTTATACCAACCCTGATGTATGGCAGTGAGGCATGAAACTGACAGAGGAAGGATGAAAGTGGACTGAATGCTGTGGAAATGAGATCTTTGAGACGGATGTGCGGTAAAACCATGTATGACCGTATTACAAATGTGGATATCCGGAACGAATGCAAGGCGGATATGAGCGTAATGGATAGGATCAAGAAAGGGACGCTTAGATGGTTTGGGCATGTAGAGCGAATGAACGAAGAAAGGAGTGTGAAAAGAATATATGATGCGAAAGTGAATGGAAGAAGAAGTCGAGGACGCCCGAGAAAGACATGGCACGATCAAGTAAATCAAATACTTGAATCGGGTCATGTGAAGAGTCAGAATAACAGAAGAGTATGTATGAGACGATGTATGAATGTAAATGAAGCAAGAAGTGTGTGCCAAGACAGAGTTGTATGGCGGTCCGTCCTCTCTGCCTACCCCTGCGGGGAAAAGGCGTGATGGTTAGTTAGTTAGTTAGTTAGTTAGCCCATTCCTCCATGATTAAAGACTTTGGTAGCGCATCTCAGCAAGTAAATCAATCGGATACATAAAAAAGTATTTACATGAATACAAACCATGGCATGAAAAAACATAACATTTTTTCAAGTAAAGGAAAAGCTAGAATTTAGTGATAAATTTAGTAATCAAAATTGAATTTCTAAAATATTATTTAGCAATACCCTTATAGCCAATCAGTTATGATAAACATAATAACCCAATTAACATAATAACAATGAAATAAGTTTGAGCCAAGCCTAGTTAATCTTTTCAATTCAAGTTGTTCTACTTGCCGAAATAAATTAAGCTTCTATACTCATATATTTATATTTTGTAATTGATGTGTTAAAAATGTCGACCACAACTTTATAGGTATTACCTACATTCTGTATACGGCGAACGGGATCGCAAAATTGTGGGTACATGAAAATACATCAAATATAATAGTTCAATCATTCAGGTTTTTAATCATTGAATTTATTATTTTATATTTATATTATGGGTATACCGTCTAGGCCAGTGAGACTATGGCATACCCAATTAGAGTTTGGTGTTAGGCTGAAGGTAGTGGAGAGGAGAAGGTGATGGGGAAGAAGAAAGTTGGAAAATACCTGGCTTTTCCGATCTGGTCACGAAACACGGCTAAACCCATTTTGAGCAACCTTTTGCAATCTGAATGGTGCTCTTTCACTAGGGAAAAATTTACAGAAAATTCATGTTGCTTTATTGATGAAATTCGCTTTACCACAATCCTTTTCAATGTCTAGTTTCGTGAAAACGTAGTATATTTTTTGCCAGTAAACACATCGGTTAGTGAGCTCCCCTTTTTAATATAAATTTCTACCTTATTTTCCTTTCTTATTTTTGGTTATTCAACAAAAATATCACCTCAGGCAGCTTTTTTGGCATCTAATTTCTTAAACAGATCATTTGACAATCTGCTTCTAGCATGAACTTCGATAGCAGATGGCAGATGGCGTGTAACTCATAATAAGTTGAGAGATTATTATTATTCTAACCACGTAAGAACTAAGAGAAGTAAAAATGTTTAAATTTCTAACTTGGTAAAGAGGTTTATCAAATAATTACCATTGAATTTTCAAAATTTTCCGAATCGTCCATGGAATTAAACTTGACAAGTTGAGCCATTCCTTCGTTAGTATTCTAATAATATGTGATTCATCTTCACACGTACATTCAAAATATAAAATAAGAAAACATGTATATTGGCCGCCATTTTTATCTGATCTAAGGGGTAATCACATGTAATTTCAAGCAACGCAACGTCACTGTAAAATTTTAATACAAGCGATTCTACAAATGATTGACCTGCAATTTTTCAATATTAAGATTTCCAGTGAATGCAATTTTTATATATAATCCTTTAAATTCCATGAAAACCATACCAAAATGTCAGTAAAAAGTGAAGTTGAAAACCACTAAACGCATTTTTGAACGTTTTACCTGAAATTTAAGTTTGAATTTCATAAAGAATTTAAGATTACTGTTTAAGATTTTTGTCACTGGAAACCTCAGACATTTTTCTAACTACTCTTATATAATAAACAAATAAAAATATTGGTAGTTTCGATTGTACTAGAAAGTAAAAAGAAAGTGTGTGTTTTGATGTGCCGACCTTTAACTTCCCCCTATAAAAAAAACTGTTTCCTTGTGTGAATAGCCAATATTTTTTAATTACTTTTTTTACTTAATTTATGTAAGGTGTTACGTGAATGGTCCTTAATTGTATAAAAAATATTTTTCAATTAGTAATGAGTTTTGATAATATTTCTGAAAACATCAATTGTCAGCCATTTTTAACATACTAGCAAAAATTAAAAAACTTATCATTTATTGAATTTTGTTTCCGTTATTACGATCACCCGACTTTTTTTTTGTTCTTACACTATCTACCTCGATAGGTTATTAGAACCTGTTCTGAGATAGGTGAAAGTAAGTGCATATGAAAATAGAAAATATAAAAGCAAAACATATGTACATATTCGTATGTTTATAGAGTTTTATCACTAATTATTTAATTAAAATACAATAAAATAAGATATTCAATAAACTATTTAAATAATCATTAACTGTATATGCATTTTGTTATTATTATTATTATTTTTTTACTTTCAATTTTCTTTCTTTTATTTCAATTTTTTTTCTCAAGCTATTTTTTCATTTTTTATAATAATAATGATATTATTTTTAATTTTTTTAAATTTCAAATTAAATCGTTTTGATTATGTGACTAACAAACCATTTTCAATAAGTTATATTTTATTATTTACTTAACGTCAAAAATTGGACATAAACGGCCCATCTCGAAGAGCACTTGTTCGCACAAAGAGCAATCAAGAGGGATTGTCTCCTAGATTTTCAAAATTCCTCCTTGAAAAATATTTGCGAAATGGAAATACTTTTGAATAACATTAATACTTAGACGAAAAGTATTTTAAACAACTGAATCCTGCGTTGTCATGGTTGGGTTGCCGTCAGTTTATATTCTATTTCTCTGAAATTTAGAAAGACATTTTGCTGAAAGTTTCAAGGATTCGACAGTTTGTGAAGCAGGTGGTATTATATCATTTAAATTGGCTTCGCCCAATGATATGGGTTGCACTAGATAAGTGAAGTTATCTAAATGTGTTTTCTTTCATAAAAAAAAAAAAAAAAAGTTAGTGTATAGGTAGATATCTAAAATAATAAAAAAACAAAATCTCTCCAGTAAAATGTATCCTTAAGTCCTATAAAGGTTTGTTTTCCGATACCAATACTGTATTTTTTGTATCATGTTTATCAATATTCGACCGCCTCTTATAAAACAACCTTTTCTACTGTGTTGGTCACAACGCATTTGAGATTAGCAAAAATAAGACTAAACAAAGGGAAATATAACTATTTATAAACCCTCCGAAATAAGTTGAAAATGGAAAACATAACACCGAAAACTAAAGTTCAAAATACAAAACTAGCTGTTTTTTAGTAGGTAGAACAAAAACATGTAGGTTAAAATAACAAGTTAAAGTTCACGTTATATTTTGGGGAAAATCTCCTACATATGAGATCGGCTAACAATAAACAAAAACTAAAGACATATCATCGTTGGAAAGGCAAAAAAAGCTTAAGCGACACTTTGGACAAAAATGAGAAGAATACGCGGTTTTGATCAGTTTCTTTTCTGCATCGAAAGCTCTGACTCTCGTTTGATTCTGAAGTATTTTGTGGCCCTTCAGCCATCTCAAATATATTTACCACTTGGGAGAAGGCTTGAGGCTTTTCTTAACCTTTTTTCACTTTAGGTAACTCAGTGAGAGCATTGAATTACCTGAGCTAACTTTTTTTTTCAAAATTCAACTAGGTACTGATGACTTATGAATTTTATTGCTAAACAAACAAAAAATAAAGTGCTCTGGTGTAAACTTTCTACAACGGCGCTTCAGCGCTTTTGCCATTCTGGCGACGATATGACATCTGGAACCCAATAGATTTTTAGCAAAAAGTTGTTGAACTCAACATAAAATTATGCGAGTGTGAGATTTCTATAGCCGTGCATATACTCGTTTAATTATTTTTTTAGAGTGAGTGTGAATAGGAGAATCAAATGTACTAGTCTTAATGTCTAACTTTATATCGAAAAAGTAAATCTTGCTTTGTCTATGGCACTGGATTTTCTCTACCTGCTCGGGGAACATTTTATTAAAATTATTGTTAAAGATTCTGGCGATATTCCGATCCTTTTTCATTGCCAAAACTAAGAAAGTTTCGAACAAGTACGATATTTTACTATCGCATGTGTCGCAGAACGAATTGTTGGCAAGTAACAGATTCAAACAAAGGAAATCTAAGAATTTACGTAAAACCGAAATTTTCTTCCGTAGGTACCCATTATATTAATGGACCAATTCTAACCCTTTTCAGTGCTTTTTCCGTCCATGCCTTTATAATATAAATTCACTCGCCTTGTAAGAAAATTTATTAGAAAGAATTAAAATAGAAATAAGTTAAAACAATACAAAAACAAACAACAACAAAAAATTCATACAATAATTAAATGAAAAAATTACTTTGTATCAGATTACAGATTTGATTTTATTTTTTCATGACTAACCGAGTTTGCTTAGCCTAAGCATCATCAGAATACAATATTGAATTTAATTAAAAATCAAGTAAAGATGTAAGTTAATTAAAAAATAAGTTTAATTGTGTAGCCTGATGATGCTTAGGCTAAGAGAAGTAGGTAATAAAAGTAGGTCAACTGTAGATCATAAAAAAATAAATAAAATCTGTTATTTTTTTCATTTCATTTAATATTTAAAACCACTAAGTAATTAATCCTAAAAAAAATATTTCTAAAATATTCATTAATAATCTTTCCGGAGTGAGTTTTTTTAACTCCTTGAGAATAATATGCCAAACAAAAATATTTTTTTAAATATTTTTAAGTCTCCTTTTAGTAATTAAAAAAAAATCATGATTATTTTCGTACTCGAATTTATTACTAAGTATTTATTAAAACATCAATCGAATGTTAAAAAAGTCCAATCATGATCGCGAGATACAATCCTATTGTTTACTTGAACATGGCATCACATAGCATCAAGTAATGGAATAATTCATACTTTATCAACAATATTCTGAATACAACAAAAATAATCAAATGTTTCCATATTACGACCGGTTAGTAGCTGAGTGGACAAACGCGTCAGATTCCCACCTGAGCTGCGTGGGTTCAATTACTCTGTTAGCTAAGAGCACCTATTTAGGGATACAACTTGACATAAGTATTGATCATACTAAACGCCTTAAAAGAAATAATTGTTAATTGTCATTTAATGGGAAGGTACCTAAATGATTTACCAAGAACAACACCAGAAATAAAAATATGTCCTAAAGGGAATATATTTTTGAATACATCATTTTATTTTATTTTTTATTTAAAAAAAATTACCTATTTTCTACACCAGCGACAAAATTTTTGTAAACGTAAATGTTTCGTAAAAGTCTGAGAATCGATCAAAGATCTGTGGTTAGTAAAAAAACCGTAAAATTTGTATTTTATAGCTCTGCTATTCTCGCATAAATATCCGTATATTTTTAATGATTTCCATATTTTATTTTGAATTAACATGTAGTTAATTCCATTCATTGAACATTTTGACTCATACGGCTTTCCCTAGGTTGCTACAAATTGTTTCAAAAAATGTTACAAAATGCGATTTTATTTTAAACAGCAAGATAACGTGATATTCTGTCTAGTGCTTAAAAATAACTCTGGATAATACTCATTCTTAACTCTGTAAATATTCAAAAAAATACACAAAATACTGTTGAAATAAGAATAACTTATTTTGATATTTTAAGATGCCTTTTTAATGTAATTATTTTAACACAATTAAATAAATGTTTTCTGCATATCATTTCTTTACAAATTGTTAAAAAACTGAAGTTTATCTATATTCTCTTTAAAAATCAAAAAAACTATCAAAATAGTTTCAAAATACTCAATTTTAAGAATTTCACTTTGATTTTTTCATAAGCGCTAGGATCAATTCTTTTAAAAAAAAACCGCCTTAGCAAAAGTTTACGGTGTTATAAAAAACCGTGGTTGGTTTTGTAAGTTACATGAATTTTGATACCAGTGATATTCAACATTCAGAAACATTGGGAAGGTAGTCAACGTTTTAACACCCTGGAAACATAACAGGTATGTACAACACATGTTTATCTATAACGTCTACTCGGCTATCAAAACAGTAATAATGAGTATGCTTGTATTGGCCGTGCAAGGCAGACTGTGTACTATGTATGATGGAATTCTTAACAGAATTTAAAAGGTTCACTTGGACTCTTATGGGACTCTGTAGCCTGAAAAAAACACTATCTAATTTCCGACCCCAAGGCTTGCTTTTGCACAATTGTTTCTTTTGGAGAATATTTTTCATTCAGTCGTCTTGAATTAATAATCAAAATAAAGAATTTCAAAAATTTACTTCATTCGGTTCCAGAGAGCCTGAGTAAACGGCTTCTAACTTTCAACCCCAAGGCTCGCATTTTGCTCGCAAATGGTATTTTTTTAATAAATGTTAAATTTGGAAGATTTTTTCATTGAATAGTCTTACGTCCATCATTTTTAATAGAATTCCAAAGGCTTACTTCATTCGGTCCCAAAGAGCTTGAGAAAACAGCATCTAATTTTCGACCCCAAGGTTCACATTTTGCCAGCAGAGTTGTATTTTTTTAGCAGATATTAGATTTGGAAGATTTTTTCAATTAATAATTTTAAATTCACCATTATTAATAGAAATAAAAAGGTTCACCTCATTCAGTCTCATAAAGTCTGAAAAAAAAAACAGCTTATTATTTTCGACCCCAAGACTCGCATTTTGTCCATAAAATTGATGATTTTTTTCACAAACTTTACTTATGCTATTTTTTTTCAATGAATCTGTTGCAGTTCACCATTATTACAATAAACCTAAGGTTTAAGCTCATTCAGTTCTATTGAAGCCTGAGAATACGGCATTGAATTTCCAAACCATAAGTTCTTGTTTATGAAAAAATATATAAAAAATCTACCATAACACAAGAATACATAACCAGCGCCAATATATTATTAACACTAGAACTAGAATAAAAAAATTATGAAAAACTATACTGTTCATAGATGGCAATCGAACAGCATGGATTAAATCCCTATTCTCTCATCTTATACTTGATACTGTGTGTTAAAAAGAGACAAAATTATGCGAAAACAAGCAGTGCAAATGTGTACATAAATAAGTTAATGTATGCATTCATTTGTGGAGAGTGAGAATGAGGAAACTCAACGTGGTTTGTAATGTAATCTACGCTCACTCTTATACGTAATAGTATGCCAAGAAATATTACCAAAGCTCTACATAATATGGTTTGTACATCTGATGGGTAATCTCTCACCAAGGCGGTACTGAGAGCATAATTATATGTTAAGTCTTGAACGTGGTGTTAATATTCGTACTTGTTACGTTAAAAAACTCATATCATAAAAAAATATACATTACCAGCCAATTTCAACGAGCAAAATGTGATTGCAAGTGTAGAGAGATCCACTCTGTTAAAAAAAAATGCTGTCGATTAAAAATAAAGACGAGGAAAAGAATCATAAACCAAAAAAAACTCGTAAGCCTATATTCAAATAATATACAAATCTCCACTTTGCGGGATGCTCACAAGAGGGCCTTAAAGCAAATGGGGAGGATTTATTGTTATATTCTCATATTTCACAGGTAGTATAATATATGCGTGGAGAGTGGCGGTAGGGGTGGAACACCAGGGGCTGCTTTCAGGATCGATTACTTGAGGTGGAATATGACTGTTAATAATGCAGCCTTTGTGAAAAATAGAAGATTCGGTAGATATTGGTAATAACTTTGGAGTAACAATATATGGAGAGAGAGCTTATTATTTTTACCCAACCTGTACAAATTTGGGATAAATCACTTTTTCCGGGTTTTTGCATCGCATACCATGAGAAAGAAAGAAACTGCAAAATTTCTCAAATTATCACACCGCTTTAAAGTATTGTAAGGATGTTCTTCGTGTCCCGCGTCAAAGTTGACTCTGTCAACACGTTTTGATATGCGACATAAATTGACATAAGTCAACGGTTTTTTAGGTTATATGCTATATTTTTTTTACAATATTGTGCAAAAATGGTAATACGAATAAACAAAAATATTATGCCGACATGTGCTACGAATGGGTGTATAAATACCCTAACCTTAGTCTTAACTACGCTCAGGTCTAGCCGAGTCCGGCAAAACTCAACAAAACTGACTATAGCAACGCTCTCTCTTGTATATTATTGCTCTGAGGTAATAACAGTCAGTGAACAGTGGTGATTCGTGGAAATGAGAGTACAATTATAATAAAATTGAAATGAATTAATTCAATAAAATCTATGTTCAATTTAAAAAAAAATCATATTTTTACAAAATATGAAAGAAACGTGAAAAAAGCCGATAACTTTTTATACTCAACAACAAACACGATAAAAAAATATTTCGTGAACTGAGAAGAAGAAAGAAGTAAACGTCAACTGAGAAGGTGATTAAAGAATAGTGAGAAATTAGTGAGAGTTTACGAGAAATATACCTAATATTGGGCTACTGGACAAATTTAACTGATCATTAAGAATATGACTATTAATTTTATTTCACATTTTATATTTTTTGTTTTGTTTAATTTTGCACCCTGATGATGCTTAGGCTAAGCAAAACTGGTTGGTAATAAAAAATAAAAATAAATCTGTGGTCTTAAACAAAGTTATTATCTAATTTTCATTTTCGTTATTTAATTTTGTTTTTCACTTTCATCCGAGGCGCAGACAGATATTATATTATTAGAAAAACATCTGGCAAATTTCATAAAAAATCGGATGTCACGAGCACAATCAATGGTAAATATTATTGAAAGGTGCACCGCTCCAAAAAAAATTGAGATTTAGGTCTAGAAATAGGGAGGAAAGTACATTTAACCATACGAGACAGCTTATGAATTTGTCATATGAAATATTCTATATGAATTATTTATCCATACGTGCGTTTTGGATTTCGATCTTACGTACTGGTTTTCAGACAGGTCGATTATTAAGTAAAGAGTTTGAGTGGTACGTTGTTCAGAGAGTAGTAATATTAGAATTCATATTAATTGTGTGCATCGTTGACATACGCTTTACAGAGAAAATCAACACTCATCAAGATGTATACGTTGTGATAAAAATTATCAACATATTAATAATTAAGTAAAAGTTTGGTGTTTGTCCAAAATCTAAAGAATCTGATTTAGAGAATTTTATAAATATTAATACTAATCCAACAATGCAAAGGGCAAATATTATAGATTGGAGATTAAATTTTTAAGATAAGTGGGAAGACACAATTTTGAAGAATGTAAAAAAAGCTGTAGACATTGACAAAGTTTGGATTTGGCTTCAAACGCTAAAAAAACATTATTAAAATAAACGACATAATAAAATTAAGCTGTTCGAGAGTTATAGGCATTGCAGCGGGTGTCATATTGATTGCACACATGAGTAATAGATACTCGAAGTATCGCCCTGGTGAAAGACCATCATTCAGAATTGAAACGTTGCTTGAAATGGCTTTAGCCGTGTTTGGTGACCAGATCTGAATAGCTAAGTACTTCCCAACCTTCCTCTTCCCATTTCCTACCCGTTCTCACTATCGTCAGCCTCACAACATACCACAACAATCAAGACAAGTGGGAGCAGTTGGGACTCTTGTGCGGTATTCACTTTTAAAAATAAAAACACATTTCAAAAAATTTTGTCTACTTCAGAAGTTTTAAAAAGAGTTCATTTTTAATGAAAAAAATTTCACAGTTCCACTGTGATGTTACGGCCACAGTCAGTGAAGTGAATATTGCACTGAGAGTAAGAGAAGGTACAGTAGAAAAAAAGAAGAGTAAAAGCCATGTTAAAAAACCAAACTTAACAATGTCAGGTTTTGGTTTTAAAATATATAATGATTTAATACAGATGGGAGAGGGAAAAAAATATAGCTTCAAATGAAAAATTGTCAATGTTAATGGAAAACTGTTACATAAACATGTATTAGAAATGATGAAAAAAATTCGTACATTTTTTTAAATGTAAAAAGGTTTGGAATAAATTCACATAACAGTGAGAATTCGCCCCATGAACTTGTAATCGAAAACCAAGCGCTTTTCTTAAATCATCACTTTCCTACACTTTCAATTTTTATCCTCCATTATACGGGCACTACCCGCTTTACTCGTTACCTCTTTCTTTTTATAGCTTGTTGTATCAGGTTTTACATAATAGGCTATTTAGATTTTTAGATTAGAATTTGCTCACTTTCTTAAGAAGGAACATTTTTAACTGGACATATATAGCCTGTTCAAAAGAAAAGGTAAATTTTGAATTTTCGCGGGCTGTGAACATTCGATTATCGATTTTATTTTTGTTATGTTGGTACACGTATGTTTATCATATGTTAGCATTTAGTGTTATCAGCCATTTTGGATTAGTGGTTTGTTTTTGATAACTGGAAAGGTTAGTCACGTTTTTGTGTGTTCTTCGATTTTTTACATTAGAAAAAAATGGATCAAAGAATAAAATCCATGATTTGTTTTTCCACAACTCCAAGACGCTCATCGTCATTAACATCTTCTCGGCCTTCTGTAAAGCGCTTGTACCACTTATAAACACTTTTTTGAGACAAAGTAGACTCCCCGGATGCCACAGTCAACATTTTAAGTGCGTTGGAGCACTTTATTCCATTTTTAACGCAAAATTTAATACGTATATTTTGATCCATTTTTTTCAAAAGTAAAATATCGAAGAACAGACAAAAACGTGACTAACCTTTCCAGTTGTCAAAAACAAACCACTAATCCAAAATGGCTGATAATGCTAACATATGATAAACATATGTGTACCAACATAACAAAAAAAACGATAATCGAATGTACACAGCCCGTGAAAATTCAAAATTAACCTTTTCTTTTGAACAGGCTTCGTACGTATAAACGTGAACGAAATATCCGAATTTATATTAAGTATTATACAGGTAAAAATATAATGCTTAACTAAAATATTAATTTTTTGATGCGCAAAAAACATTAAAAAATTAAAAGTACTCTCAGAAGTCAATGTGTTTACGGTTTCCTCATTTCGACAAAAAGAGTATGAAAACCAAATGAGAAGTGGTAAGGTGAAGATTAGGTTGTATGAGTATTCAGATCCAGTTTCTTCTTGCTGTCTTAAAATCTTCCACTCACAATTTTTTAACCAACACCATACCGTTTCTTCGCAGGGGTAGGCAGAGAGATTAAACCGCCATACAAATTTATCTTAGCACACACTTTTTGCTTCATTCACATTTATACATCGTTTCATACATACTCTTCTGTTATTCTGACTAATCAGATGGCCCGATTCAAGTATTTGATTCAATCGATCATACCATGTCTTCTTCGGGCGTCTCCGAATTCTTCTTTTATTCACTTTTATATCATATATTCATCTCACACTTCTTTCTTTCTTCATTCGCTTTACATGCCCTAACCATCTAAGCGTCCCTTTTTTGATCTTATTCATTACGCTTACATCAGCCTTGCATTTTTTCCGGATATCCACATTTTAAACACGTTCATACATGGTTTTACCGCACATACGCCTCAGAGATGTCATTTCTTCAGCATTCAGTCTTTTTTCATATTTCCTCTGCTAGTTGCCTCAATGCCAATAGTAAAAAAAAAACAAATAATTGAAACCAAATTTGTTTTTTCCTATTACGGAGATTAGGGATTTAAATATGGATTTTAATATGGATTCAATATGTTTAAATAATTGAATCACCTTCTGTGTTGCCACTCATACATTCTGACTCAAAAACAATGAATTGCTGTTCCTCAATCATCACTCTACTAATTATGGTTATCATTCTCCACTATCAAGAATGTCGAGACTTGTTTATTCAAGCCAAGGTCTTGAAATTTTTCGTACCTGATTTTTGTCATTCTATACGAATCTATCAAAACTTTGACTTGAACTTAATTATGACTTGAATGTTCTTTCTTACGTGTCTTTTATCCTATTTTTGTCATTGGTTCATTTAATATTATTTATGTGCTGTTCTTTCTCTGTTGCTCTTTTTTCCCAATTCATGTTATGATTGTTTTTTACTGGACAATAGTCCATTGGTTTATAAATAAATAAATCAATGTATGTTTAATGTCTTGAACCGTATAACTCCTGTATCTAAACGATGATACACGAAAAAAAGTGGGTTAGACCTTTTTAAGCAGTAAATTGTTGTTCTCACTAATATAGCTGGGAAGGTAGACGTCCTTCGTTGAACTGGTATGCTAGAAACACAATGGATTCGGTAGTGTCAGCATTTCTAGCGGTACAGCGTGCAATGTAGATCATAGTTTCCGTGGCTTGTGCAGTGGACGTAATACACTGATCCTCACAGAATATTGTATTATTTTTAATATTGTCTTGGCTCAGCGTTATTTGTAAGATATAATTTATCATTAATTTAGTCAGATGTTTAACAGGCTATTGAAAAAAAATAAGTACGGAAGAAGATAGAAATTACGTTAGAAAAAATCTAGCTTTTCAAATATGGTAACAGAAAACTCCCCTCCACTTCTCATATTTTTAAATTAACGGGTGACTAAGATTTGAATCAAAGAAAAATTGTCTAGTTGTAGTAAAGTAATATGTAAGAATAAGAGGATTTGCAACAAATGCTTATATAACAAACTGTGTGTATAGTTGTAGTACGAACGGTCTACATAGAATATTAAAACAGTGAGCCGAATTTTGTGTATTAATTTTTATTTATTAAAAGGTTAATTAAGTACAAAAAATACATTCTTTGTTTATTGTTCCCAAAGAGTAAAAAAAACTCATTTCAGGAAGAGAAAAATAAATGATATTTTTATAAAGACATGCAAATTCAAAAAAGAGAGTACAAAAGAAAAGGGAACAAGCGAAAAAATAAATAAAACAGATTAATGAGATAAACATCATATAAACAATTAGAACGATATTTACACGAGCAAAAGTTTTACGGATAGAATTTTGAAATAAATATTTGATAATGTATTTGTATTAGTAAAGAAAATATCCACTGTCATCAAAAATAAAGCTCAAGAAATACGTTAGGCGCTATAAAGATTCCTTAAATGAAATAAACTGTTCATTTTATTTGCTGAAACATGGCAATGAAAACACTTCGATAAAACTAAATCGGAATTAACACCACCTGCTTTATATTTTGCTTTCCTCTCTGTAGATTCTCAATTCACATCTCAAGGAGGATTGTAATTTTCACTATTCAAGACATAGAGAGTTAAGTTCATAGAATAGACAGTTGATATATTGGATAAGTACCACAGTAAAATAACATAATATTACATAAACTAGTTGAATAAACAAATGATATCTCCTGAATGTTTTTGCGAGCTGAAAGTATTTGCATTGTTCTAAAAAAGTATAAATCAGGAAAAGTATCATAACACTATGATTCTCTGTTCAAACGTTTAATCTGCGCAAATCTTCTGCATTTGTATCTCTAAAATTTGTAATTAATAGTTAAAATCCATTTCTAGAACCTTAAGGCAGTCACTTCTTCACAATTCTTTAATATCCCAGCCTGTAAGCCACTTACGGACCGATTTTTTTTGAAGTACAATGCCATTTAGCAATTCAATTCTCTTCACAGCACCATTAGAAACATACAAACCAAAAGCTCTTTTAAAAGCAATATCATTATTCACCTTTAAAACCAAGTTTTATTTAGTTCTTAATTTGTAGATTCTATATCTTCAAATTTGTCATTTACCTATACTATTTTTATATTTATTATGCATGTACTATAATTTCGATATTAACATGTTAATATGTAGCTAAAAAAACACTTTTAAAATTTGTCATCCCAACACAGGCTTTTATGCCCACTAACCAAAATGTATTGTTAAGTAAAATAATAAATTAATAAATAAATTGTGACAATCTATCATTTTTGTTCCTCTATAGTTTATGTTTAAAAAAAAGTCAAATACAAATCAGAGAAAGTATTATGACGCTATAGGGTTCTTTGTTCAAACGTTAAATCTGGGAAAAGCTTCTGCATTTTTTGTCTCTAAAATTTGTTATTTATAGTTAAAATCCCTTTTAACACTCTAAATTTTTTGTTCCTTATAAGACTATTTTTTTTTAACAACTCAATTCAAATTTGTGATAATTTATTTAACTTTTTAACTCCATCGTCAAAAGTTTTTAAGTATCAAAGCTAATGATATTTTCTTTTTGATATTTGAATAATTCATCAACTTTAACGCGTCTTCCACGAGTTTCAAATTTGTGACGTGAAACTAACGCTAGAACAATATTTGATTGTCATTCTGAAGTTAAAAGTATCTCTGATTCAGTCAACATGTTTGTGGTCAACAATCAAATAAGATGTGAGTATCTTATAACCCGGAAAGAAATTACTAAGTTCTGCTGCATAAAAATACATCTAAACCTAGACGAAAGTAAAACAGTTGACAGAAAAGCAAAAAAAGTCCCTGTGAAAAAATACTTTTAAGCGTTATTTTTCTTCCCTTAAGTTATGAATATGGGTACACGATTCCACAGAGAAATTGAAATATTGAGAACGATACCCCCCTCAAGACCTGTAAACAAAACGTTTTTTCACATTACTTTCATGGTCGTTGGATTATTTAATACTTACCAGCTAATGGCTAACTACAAGAACGCTATAAAGATTTTGTTTTATGAATTAGTGTTTTGCGGATTTGAAAGTTTTATCTTGGCCATATCGATGATTCTAAGTGTACAAATTTTACAAGTTGTGGTCATTAGCTTTTCAAAGAGAAAACCAAAGCAACTGGGTGTGAACATTTTGGTTTCAATTATTTTCCAGTCTCCGATTTCTATGGTTCTATGCATCACACCTTGATAATTGTTAAAGGTTTCGAAATTTTCTCACGAAATCTGAATATTTTCGTTAAGTTCCATTTGCGATATATATTTTACATCCATGAGCAGCTGTAAGGAATTGAATTGAAGAGGGTTAATGAAATTCTCCCGAATCGTATTTTAATGAAACCGAGGCATTACCCTTCTTCTTATATTATTCCGAGATTGGTTAGCGTGTATTTATTTTGCGTTGAAACGGGTTTGAATCTGTACAAAATTATGTGTTACCTCTTCTGATACAGAATTTTTGTTCTTTAACTATAAGATAGAAAAATTGAAACATTGGCATCAATGAGCTCGGGCATCAATAAACTTGAGCATCAATGAGCTCTAGCATCAATGAGCTCTGGCATCAATAATAATATTGGGATAATTTGTAAAGCGCCATTTTTGTGAGAAAACACCTTAAGGGTGCTGTAAGCAATAAGCCTTTGTAACAATGAGCTCTGGTACCAATGAGCTCTGGTACCAATGAGCTCTGGTATCAATGAGCTCTGGTACCAATGAACTCTGATACCAATAGCTCTGGTACCAATGAGCTCTGGTACCAATGAACTCTGGTACCAATTAGCCCTGGTACCAATGAGCTCTGGTACCAATGAACTTTGGCATCAATGAGCTGTGGCAACAATGATCTCTAGTACCAATGAGCCCTGGTACCAATGAGCTCTGGTACCAATGAGCTCTGGTACCAATGAACTCTGGTACCAATAGCTCTGGTACCAATGAGCTCTGGTACCAATGAACTCTGGTACCAATTAGCCCTGGTACCAATGAGCTCTGGTACCAATGAGCTTTGGCAGCAATGAGCTTTGGCAACAATGATCTCTGGTACCAATGAGCCCTGGTGCCAATGAGATCTGGTACCAATGAGCTCTGGCATCAATGATCTCTAACATCAATAGTTCTGGTATCAATGTGCTCATTTATAATATTACTCCAGTTTATTCATTTTGTTAATAAAAATATTTTTTTATATTTACTCTCTTATGGATCCTTAAAAAATATTATAAAATTAATTAAATTTGAAGAGTATACATAAAATTTTATGTAAATCACACAAACAAAAGATAATTTTTAAATAAAGCATCTCAAAGGGTTTTAGTATAAATTTACATGCAAAATTGTTAAAAAAATTCAGACATTTGAACTATCTCAACGAAACGTTATGTGTTTATATTATTTTGTAAAATGTATACTGTTTACTATAAAACAACATGAAAGAAAGCGCCCCTTTCGGCCATAATAAATTATGTTAATTTCTCACACATAAGGGAATCACCGCCCTTAAGGATTCGCAACCCTGTCAATATATTTACCCACCCCTCTGAAGGCACCCGCGCCGGACTTGGTAGAAAAGTCGTGTCGGGGCGGTTTAGGCCTGGGAATTTCTCGCTAACCACATACATCCTGTAATCTGGTGGTTCCAACTTAAACTTGATACATGTGTTACAATTAAATTTATGGGGGAAGTTTTGAAGGGCTTGCGGTGCGTTACGTTTTATACGGTTTCAGCTGGTGAGGATAGTTTTTATTACTTGACGAAAATATTATTTGTTCCAGTGATTAAGGGTAGTTGTTTTCGTTCTGGGCTCTTCCTTTACATTCTTAAGGTATGTAGAAGCTGAGTATCATTCGGGATATTCAGTAATCAGATATGATATCTATAATAGCAATAAGCTGTTAACATTTCTTCAATGACATTTTAAATCGAAGTTAAGCTAAATGAAGACTACGTCAAAGTATACAACATTATAAAATACTCATCAGGTTTGTGATGACATAAATCAAGGTGATAAGTCCTCAATAAGAACAAATATGTCAGAGTGAGTGGACAAACGCATCCGATTTGCACCCGGGCGTTGTGGGTTCAATTCCTCTGCTGGCTAAGTCCTCCATCATTGCAAAATAAATATTTTCCGTCTATTATGATGGCAGTAGAAGTTTAAAAAATACTGTCAGGTTATTTGTAACCAAAGAATGTTTGTCTTTCTCTTTAAAAAAATACATTTCTTTTTTTTTTTTTTACACGAATACCGCGCAAGAGTCTCAACTGCTCCCAACCGTCTAGAGCCAGTGAGACTATGGTATCCCCAAATTGGGTATGTTGTGAGGCTGAAGGTAGTGGGGAGGGGAAGGAGATTGTGAAGAGGAAGGTTGGGAAGTACCTGGCTATTCAGATCTGGTCACCAAACACGGCTTAAGCCATTTCAAGCAACGTTTCGATTCTAAATGGTAGTCTTTCACCAGGGCGATACTTAGAGTATCTACCACTCTTGGAGCCATGCAAGTAAATAGTGCTTGAATCACAATATTCAACTGTTAAAAGAACCATCAATTATAAATCTAGGATGACCCCGCTGGGCAAGGAATGTAGGAATAATAGAAGATAACGAACCATAAAATATGTTCTTTGCAGTAGGCTTGTGGGACAAAGAGTATTAGGAGATTTTATCTTAGGCAGCTAGAAAGATTTTTTTTGGACTGGAAGGAAGCGAGAGAACAGAATATCGGCAGGTCGGAAGACGTTTAGAGCCGGTTAACATTTTCAAAGGGCTTGGCGCCCAAGATAATTCTCAACGGGAAAAACCCGATTGACTATTGTGTCTTTTTTAAAGTGAGTAAGTCGGTACAAAAAAAAACTGTAAACATAAGAACTAAGTAGTTTTAATTTGTTATCATTTCCTTAGGAATTTTCATGTCCACGCTTTGATCAAAGAGTTTTTTGTTAAATACTCGTATATATATTTTTTAATATTTACTCCTTATTCTGGTGCCCTCTTCTGCTGAGGGCGGTTATACCATCAGCTCAAATCATCACTAATCTTTACCCTGCAAGTTGGACAATCTGCACCCCGAAATAACTCTGCGGAACTGTACGCGTACCAGTCCATTAGATTTAGAAGCCATGATGTGTGGCGTCTTCCTTTGCTACATCTTCTATCGGTTTCTCTCTGGATTTTTTATTGAAAACCTAATTAATTATTTGAATCTGCTCATAAAATACACAGGATATTGGGTTATCAAGTAGATATTTTTATAACTAACACAATTTCATAATGTGCCGATGACCGGTTAGTTAGCTGAGTGGACAAATTGTCGTGTATTGATCGCGTCGATATATATGCATCGAATTCCCATCTGGGCGTCATGAGTTCATTTCCTCTGCTAGCCAAGTCCTCCATCATTGCACAAGCAACATCTTCCGCTCATTATGATGGTGGTAGATTTTTTTCAAATATTGTCAGGTTATTCGTAACCTGAAAATGTTTGTCTTACTTTTTAAAAAAATGATGTTTATTCATAAAAAGAAAACTATTAAATTAATTATCCTTTCTATCCAAGGTGTTTTGAGCTTTCAAAATTAATAATTGAATGAAAAACTTTTTTTGGATTTCAATCTAAGCATACATATTAAATTTTCGAATAAGTCGCCTTATTGACTATGTGAAATAAAGCTTATGCAAAAAATTAAAATATTTGTGAAAATAATCTTGCCTAGGTGCTCTCTCAAATACGTAGGTATTTCTTTGAGGGCGTATGAATATGGAAAAAAGCCAATTCACGTACGTCGGGGCTGAAATAATATGGGCAAATTTAACTCCCTCGAGAAGAAGCCGGTATGATGGAATGCAAATATTATATGGAAGGTATTTCGTGAGTCTCTTTACGAATATTTTTAAGCCATTGACATGGAACGCGGTAGATCAACATAGCTAAATGCACTTTGTATTTTCTAAAACTGTACAACCGAGAATACTTAGGAAAGCACCGACCACAGCATCGGCGCCATATTGCCAAGTTGCAGCGGCGAAAATCTTGACGTGTGTACCGAGCCTTATATAATCGGCTTCGAGTCCAATATTATCACAAACACTTAAAATAAAATGATATATTGTTTACATATATGCAACACTTTCCGAAGTGGTAGATACTCTCAGTATCTTTACAGTATAAAGCAAGCTGTTATAACCCTTTATTTATTGATTTATATATAGGTTAAACTAGCAGGTTCTATTAATCAATAAACATATTAAACCGTGTATTGTATATTATTCATTCGTTTTTAATGGTTATTCATTTACTTTTGCTTAGCTTTTACTCCATTAGCTATGAACTATTGTTCTCAAATATGCCTTTAAAAAAACCACTCATGTATGTATGTTTTGGGCATCATGCTTGTTATATGCACTTTAATAAAATAAAAAAAAATCTCTTTCTCATGTAAGATTCGTATTAGTATATTTATATTGTTAAAAAATTGTATTTCAAATAATCTTTTGTGTATTTTTTTGTTTGTTTAAAATAAAAACAAACATTCCTGGGTTCAGGTTAACCTGGAATCAAAACAAAAACTCCCACTGCTATTATAATAAGCGGGAAATGTAGCTTGTGCAATGAGGGAGGACTTAAACCAACGATGCCCGGGTGGTAATCCGATGCGTTAGTCCACTCAGCTACTAACCGGCTAAAAAAGGTGCTTGCACCGTAGACTAATAAATAAATTTACATTTCTCTTCCCCGTCTCCTGGCTTTCCCAACTCTTTTGGGATCTCTCCCAAGCCTCACGAAATACCCCCCCATCGATGCCACTGTCCTAAAATATCCAGGCAGTTGGGACTCTTGGGCGGTATTCACATGAATAAAAAATTACCACTCTGCACGTATTTTTTTTTTAGCAGTCATGACGTCAAAACGTTCAAATAATTACGTTTTTTATTACTATTGATAACCATCAATTGTAATAAATAAAGGAACATTAATACAAACAGAAGTGAGTTCGGTGGTTTCATCAAAGTATCAGATAGATCACTAGCTTCCTACCATTCTGCATATCTTATATGTTTCTAATATAATCTGTACCCTGTACTATGGCCAAATTGAAACAAAAAAAAATAAAACCAAAATTAAAAAGATGATACTTTAATATAAGATAAGATTAAAGAGATGTACTTATCTCGGAAAGCCTTCACTCAAAAAACTTCTTGCCTTCAGTTCCGGAGTATTTTAAAAGGGCCAGAGTGGCAGTTACTTTCAGTGTAAGTGGTGGAAGACAGCCATTCAAAAATTTTTGATGACCAAATTTGAATAGCTAGATACTTCCTATTTTTTATCATTCCCATCTTTATTTCTTCCGCATCCCATTCAGCCGTACAATTATTATTTTTTTCTAAGAAATATGGCGGATGCAGTAATGTTTTTTAAAATGGCTCTTAACATAGTTGAAAGCTCTGACCTTCTTCAACGTATGAAATTTCATAATCCAAGTTGCAACATTAGACACTCATAGTGAATCAAATACTAAGTAAGAGTAATCAAAGAGTGTGTATGAGACGATGCATGGATGTGAATGAAGCAAGTATTGTGTGCCAAGACAGAATTGTGTGACGGTTCATATTTCCTTCCTACCCTTGCGGGGAAACGGCCAGACGGTCAGTATGTTAGACTTTATGTATAATATTTCTCTTTTTGAAACAGTTAATTCGTGCCTTGTGACTTCTGTTTGTACTAAAATTGGGTAATATTTTAAAATGCTAAGGGCAACTTGATTTTTTTTTATCTCTGAACATGAAATAAATCGTGAAGCATACGAGTGGATAAAATACCTGTCTTGTATACAACTAAAAAAGCTTTATTGAATCAAATAAGAAATTCCAAGAATGACGCCAATCTCTCGAGTGGGTAGCGCAAGAATTTTATATCATAAAATTTACATGAGAAAGTACCTTACGGTAGTTGGGTTAATTTGATTTTTCTTTTACGTCAAAAATTTCACCTGTTTTTTTTTGCGTACATTTAATTCATACAGAGAACATTCTTTCCTCTCGATTACGACTCTAATGAGTGTATTTTTTTTCATGTTGGCTGACGGCGTTCATATTCGTGTATTATAAATTATAAAAATTGACTACAATTAATTCATTTTTGACAATGAAATATAAAAATGTGTAACAAACAATATTTTTTTGCCAACAAGAGACACCATGTAAGGCTGATTATGAATAAAATTAGTACATTCAAATGGAACGTAACGCTTGACTTTAACAGGAAAAATTAAAACTTATAAATGTGCTTTTAGCACGTGTTTCTCAAGCACAGTTCTTTTAAAATTAGATACTTAATATTTTATGTTTGATTTTCTTGCATGTTCATCTAAAATTTAAAAAAAAAACCGCTTTAATATGGAATTTTCGCTAAAAATAATAAAAATTCGAATATTAAATACCTTTTTAAAAATATATATGTATATTTTTATTTTTTTAAAGAAAGACAAACATACCCGGGTTACGAATAACCTGATAATATTTGAAAAACTCCTATTTAATCTAATAAGCGTAAGATGTTGCTTGTGCAATGATGGAGGACTTAGCTAGCAGAGGAAATGAACCCACGACGCCCGGGTGGGATTCCGACGCGTTTGTCCACTCTGCTACCGACAGGTCGAATATGAGTAAAAATCATCTTCTTTTAAAAAGAACCACTCTTTTGTGAGCACCGTACATACATAATGCCAGACAGATGTATTTTGAGAATAGCGCTTTTAAAAGTAGCACTCACTCACTCACCTTTGAACTAACTTAGTGCTGCTAAAAAATATACAAAAATTAGCGGTTTCTTAAAAAATATTTGTACTGTTATTTGTCAGACTTTACCTCGAATTTAATTGCAACGAGTTTTTAAGACACTTATTTATTTGAGCACTGTAGTATGCGGTGGTAATCGAACCCATAAACTTCTAACCAACAGTCATATGCGGAGATCATTATTCTACAAAAACCATCAGTCAGAATTAAAACAAAAAAAATGCTGCAGATATGGGATCACTGAGACGTTTTTGTGGTAAAACCAAATATGATCGTGTTGCAAATGTGAAGATCTGGAAAGAATGCAAGGCTTATGAAAGCGTACTAAAAAAGATTAAAAAAGGAACCCGTAGATGATGCGAAAGTGAATAGTAGAAAAAGTCGGGGAAGAAGAAGACATGGCCCGATCAAGTCCATGGCCCGAGTCTGAAGTCAGAAAAAACAGAAGAGTATATTTGAGAAGGTGTATGAATGCGAATGAAGCAAGGAGTGTGTGCAAAGACAGAATTACGTGGCGGTCCATCCTCTTTTCCTTCACATGCGGGAAACGGCATGATGGTTAGTTAGTTAGTTAGTTAGTTAACGCGGCGAGACGGCATGAGACCTCAATCTCCGCCCATTTAGGTATTACAACAAAATAAAAGGCTTAAAAAAAACATCTTAATAATAAAGATACTCTCAGTATCTCTTTGGTGAGAGACTAACAATCGAAATAGAAAGATTGTAAATCTACAATCTTTATTATAAAAAGCTATAGATTGACGAACAAATGAGCATTTTTTTGTACTGATATGCACACGTGTGTACTTACGTAGGTGTGTCGATCTTTACATTAGCAGGATTTATTGTAAAAAATGTTAAAGTAAATTTATATGACGATGTTGCCATATTAGGTAACAGAAGTAAGAGTAAGTAATCTATTAAGTTTTTACCATAGGCTACACTGTTGTTTTGAAGGAAGACCAACAGCGTGCTCTGAAAATGGGACACTTGACAATATTTCAGATCATATTGACCGAAATATGTCAAATTAACATTATTTAAGTATTTCCTTTTACTTAAATAAACATTTGGAATGCCGGATTCCATACAACTAACTTCCGTCGTACCTTGCTGACTGTAATTTCGTAATAACTCACTTGGGTTTTACAAAATTATGTTTCTGTCAATTGTGCTATCTTTCTAGATAATGAGTCTATGTATTTTTTTAAACTGTATGTTAATAGAATACGTAGTTTTTCTGGAATAACTAGTTAAATTCTGAAATTGTTTTTTAGCAGAAAAGTTTGATTAAGAAATGTGAAGATTTTTTTGTTGTTTTATTGTATTTTTGTGTCGGAATTAATTTCCTCCCAAAAAAAGTTAAATTGCACAAGGTTTTCTTAAAATACAAACAATTTTGTTATTTACAAAATTGTTAATTTTTAGTCGTACGTATGTAAGCAAACTTCAAATAATTATCACTCAACTTGTACCGAACATAACAAATATACTTGTAAAAACATAACAACATATCTCAATAAATTGTTTTTTTTTTTTTGAAAAATAATAATGGTTCATTTTAATATGCGAACATGTTTTAAAGGAAAAAAAAACCCTGAAAGGATAATGATGCATGCCTTGGACCTGTAGGACCCTCCGGCACACTAGAGGTTAAGCACTTCCCACACGTGCAAAAATACATATTTTCTAAAGTACGTATGATCATAACTCAAAAATTACAAGGGTAAAAGACGCCTATTAGGGGTCTTAAAAGTTTTTTGTACTAAAATGTGACACTGAGATTGTATTTTGATGTCAGGACTGCCAAATATTTTTATAGAATTTTTCATAAGAAGAAATAAAAAAAATTTAAAAATAATTCATCCTAAGCTAAATGCTGTAAATTGTAACGTTTTTGGTGGTAATTATTAAGTTTCAATCATTTCCATGTATTTTCATTACCATCCACCCCATAAATTCTGGAGAGTAGTGTAATTGTAAAATGTTGTCATTCGTCTCTTTTTATCTCCCTATAATTTCTTTTTACCAAAGATACGGCGAAGAATCCTGATCTCTCTACAATCCTTCACTTTCTTCTTCTTGAGTTGCTGCCTCATTAAAGACGTTAACCTGTACTCCAAAACTATCAACACTATATTTCTCTGTGCCACTCATGTCTTTCACTGGCCAATAAGCCAGAACTTCCTTAGGTTCGATTTCTAAATTTATCGAGCAACGTGTCCAAAATATCTTGAACACGTTGTAGGCAGACAGTTGACAACCTATTTCAGACACTTGGCTCTTGCAGAATGGATATTTTTTCGGTTTATTGTTATAAAATCGGTAAATATTAAATTATTATACAATAAACCATATTCCGACAAAGCCACATTCTGGTATCACCTTCTTCATGTTTTTGATTAAATCAAAACCATCTTCGTTTTGCGTACGCAAATAGATTTTATTTAATTAATTTGTCTCGTAACACATTTAATTAATTTAAAATATATGTAAGAATAAATTTGCGGCACGTTCCAGGGTGGTTATTACTATAAGTGTCGCCCTGGTGAAAGACCACCATTCAGAACTGAAACCTTGCTTGAAATGGCTTTAGCCGTGTTAATTGACCAGATCTGAATACCCAGGTACTTTCTTACCATCCTCTTCCCCATCTCCTTCTCATCCCCTTTAACTTTAACCTCATAACATGTCCCAATTGGGTATTCCATTATCTTACTGGCTCTAAACGGTTGGGAGCAGTTGGGACTCTTGTGCGGTATTCTTTATAACTAAAATAAAATGAAAAAAACCCTGGTTTTAAATGCAGTTTCAACTTTATCAGGATTTTTACCTTTTTCCTAGTAGGCAGTTCAGATTGATCTATAATCGTAAAAAAATGATCCTGCTAGACTAGTCTGCTTTTCCGGAATACGAATTTCACCGAGAGAATGAAAAAATAAAAATAGATGTAGGTACATGTAAATATTTAAAGAAACACGTATCTTTTTTAGGGTAGATGGAGATTGGATTTGAAGACAAAGGCACGGTTATGTCGAAGTCAGTTGTACGTGTAAGCAAAGCGACGTAAACAAAGCTACGGCGTTTAATGAAACTACTATCATGAAGTTAGTTATTCGGAAAGATAATTTCAAGTTTTCACTGTTAATACTTCTCACGAGGGAAGAATTATTTTTCGGCGTTATGAATCCATTTAGAGTCACTAACACATCGAAGGCGAACGAAGAACGTAAGCATTCAGAGAGACATTTCCTCCGTCGTAGGAAGTTGTCCCGCGAATAAGGCCTAATATATTATCTCGTGGCACACCCGATAGTAGCAGGCACGTCCCGAGCGTTGGCATTAATTTCAATTTCCCATCTGGAAATAAACTTTGCGCCCCCCAGTGTTTGTGATAAGGATGAAAAAATACCAAAGCCTTTAAGTCCTGAAAGTATTTAATTTATACCGCGCTGTGTTTGGTTTATCCCTGCAAACTACGGTGCCTAGTAACTTTTAAGTAAATTATTCATTTTACTGGGTTAGGTGGCAAACAGTGTGAATCTGATACGAATTTGAAAGCATCCTTGGTGTAATGGTGGGCACACGTGTCTCGTTCAACCTTATTAGTGTCGCAAAATGCAATTATTCGTACGAACAATTTACTTGGAGGAACAAGAAAACACTTTTTTACTATCTCTAAGTTGAATTGCTCCATTTTCGTTACTTACCCATGGTTTGGAAACGTTTTTTTTGTTTTTTTGTTATATGAATACCACACAAGAGTCTGAACTGATCCCAACCGTCTAGAGTCAATGAGACTATGGCATCCCCAAATGGAGTATGTTATGAGGCTGAAGGTAGTGGGGAGGGGAAGGAGATTGGGAAGAGGAAGGTTTGGGAGTACCTGGCGATTCTGAATGGTGGTCTTTCACCTGGGCGATACTTATGGTATTTACCACTCTGGAACGTGCCGCAAATATACTTGTTATAGTTGTCTCATATCTAATAGAAAATGGTGGGTGGAAAGTAAAACAAAACCTTTTCACTTGTAATTTATTAAAATAACTAAAAAAAAAATTTATATTTAAATATTGCTTACAGTAATAAAAAAAAACACATAATATCAATACATTGGAAACAATATAATATATCTTCGTTGTAAGTTCAATACCGCGGGAGAATCATTTGTCAAAATGCTTAGGGGGGACAATAAACGTTTCTATTTTACGTGGTCTTGCTTGCTTATCGACTTAAGCCGAGTGCACGCATTTAATTGGTCAATTTCAAAATTTTAATGCGCCAACCAATGCGGCTTGTGCCGTTCAACTGAAAGCTCCAAAAAAACGTATTTTTAGTGCTTACACCTCAGAGCAAAAATATACAAGAGAGAGCGCTGCTGTAGTCAGTTTTATGAGGATTGCCAGACTCGGCTAGACATGGGCGTGAATAGGACTAGGGTATACTTCCATTCATAGCGCATGTCGACCAAATGTATTTGTTTATTCGAATAACCACTTTTTCACAGTATTGCTATAAACATAAATATAGCTTGTAACCTAATAAACCGTTGAGCGATGTTCATTTATTTTGCGTACCAAAACGTATGGGCGGAGTCAAAGGAGACGCGGGACACGAAAAACATTATAACAATACTTTAAAGCGGTGTGATAGTTTGGGAAAATTTGTTGTCTCTTTCTTTCTTATTGTGTACGACGTAAAAACTTGGAGGAAGTGATTTATCTTAAATAAGTATGGGTTGGGTAAAACGAATTAGCTCTCTCTCTATATATTGTTACTTCGAGAATGACACTGACGATATACAGAATTAACACAGTAAATTAAAAATGATGACTCAGTTTTTGTATTAATTAGTTATTATTAAATGTCCGAAAAGAATGCAAGGCTGGTGTGAGCGTAATGAATAGGATCAAGGAAGGGACGCTTAGATGGTTTGGGCATGTAGAGCGAATGAACGAAGAAAGGAGTGTGAAAAGAATATATGAAGACTTGGCGATCAAGTAAAACAAATACTTGATTCGATCCATTTTTTTCAAAAGTAAATCATTGAAGAACACACAAAAACGTGAATAACCTTTCCAGTTGTCAAAAACAAACCACTAATCCAAAATGGCTGATAATGCTTACATATGATAAAAATATGTGTACCAACATAACAAAACAAAAAAATCGATAATCGAATGTACACAGTCGGCGAAAATTCAAACTTCACCTTTTCTTTTGAACAGGCCTCGTATAAATAGTAAGAATAATACGATTAAATAAATAATTCATTGTTCTGTGATTGGTTCAATCAATAACATCCGTCATTGCTATTTATCCAAATACCTATCTCACTAACCATAACGCCGTTTTCCCGCAGGGGTAGGCAGATAGGATGAACCGCCATACAGCTCTGTCTTGGCACACACCCCTTGCTACATTTACATTAAAACATACTTTTCTGTTATTCCGAATCTTCACATGACCCGATTCACGTATTTAATTCACTTGATCGTGCCATGTCTTCCTCAGGCGTCCCCAACTTCTTCTTATATTCACTTTTGCGTCATATGTTCTTTTTATCACTAAAAATGTAAAGAGTCGGTCAACTAACTAACTAATTAACTATTACGTCGTTTCTCTACAGGGGTAGGCAGAGAAGACGGACCGCCATACAACTCTGTCTTGGCACACAATCCTTATATCATTCAAATTCGCACATCGTCTCATACACACTTATCTGTTATTCTAACTCTTCACATGGCCCGAATCAAATATTAAATTCACTTGATTATGACTGTACCTGACTTGTTCTTCCATTCACTTTTGCGTTATCCATTATTTTCATACTCCTTTCTTCGTTCGTTCGCTGTACATGCCCAAAATCATCAAAGTATCCTTTTCTTGATCCTATTCATTACGCTTACATCAGCCTTGCATTCTTCCGGATATTCACATTTTTAACACATAGTTTTACGCACATACGCCTCAAGGATCTTATTTCCACAGCATTCAGTATACTTTTATCCTTCCTCTAGCGGTTTCATACCTCACTGTTTCAGGGTTGGAATGAGCACTTCGTTGTGGACTGCAACTTCGCTTCTTTGGATATTTTTATTCATTTGCGCAATGATGGTTTATAAAACGCATTATTTATTTCCACAGTGGATAGTTTTAAAATAAATTTGTAGTAGCTGAATAAGGAACAATCGAAGATTGTTTTATCTTAGATTCAACATTGTTTTTCTAGATGTTTATTTAAATTGATAAATCGAAGTATTTTTTTGGCTGCTACTTAGACATTTGAATTTTAGAGAAAATAAATAGTAGAACTTATATTATATTCATATCAAAGCTCAACAACATCGTTTTTATAAAAAGCCGGACAAAATGGACCTTCTGACTACGTCGATAAATCAAAACCCATAAATTCAGACTTACTTCATTTTCTACTAAATGTATTTAATAATATTCTATATTTTAAGGTTTCGTTTAGTTAACTAAAAAAACTGGGGCTTGCAAGATAAATTAATCATATTTTCGTACAAAACAATTACTTGGTTGTTTGGCATTTTTAATGAAAATGTGATGATAACTTAGAATTTGCCAATCGTCTTATTGAAAAAGCTCATACCTACAATTAAAGCATCGGTGCTCATATTCTCTATAATAACGGTCATGGCAACAGATAAAAAAAATTTAAAGCAATTGAATTGAAGAAAGCCATTAAAATTAGTCATATTTTTAATAATCAGTTAAATTTGTCCAGTAGTGCAATATTTGGTTTATTTCCTGTACACACATAAAATTTCTTATTATTTTATTACGTTCACAGATGACATGTTGACACTTTCATATCATATGATCTCTCTTTTTCTCTCTGCTTCTTTGTTATGATTTAAATGTTGTTCTTTTGTTTTCTCACTGTTATCTTATTTTATTTTATATTGTGTTCTCCTTCTGTATGTACGATTATATATAACCACCCTCTATGTGTTTTTTGTTAAGTATAATTTTGTATTTTTACGATAAGCGAAACCAGTTGGTCATTAAAAAACGAATAAAATCTGTGGTGTTGTACAAAGTTATTATTTCATTTTAACTGGAAATTAATTATTTTCTCACAAAATCAATACATTAAAAGACCGTTATGAAGTTTTATATCATTTTTTGGTTGAGCTTCTAGGTTTCCTCTTTCCTACAAAAAAGGTCCAATCAAGGCTCAGACTCACTCTTCCATATCTTTTACAAAACCCACCTCTCAGCATCGTCAAATATAGAAAAGGGTAATGACAAATATCAAGAATTGTTTTTTTAACCGCCTGATGAGTAATGGTCACGCTTTATTTGACAACTTCGGGGTGAAAAAAAGGCAATACATCCGATGGACTAATTTAGCGATGGGAAAAAGGGAAAAACTTTAAAGTTTTGTCAAAGCTTCACAAACTATAAGTTCCTTTAAATGCACTCTTCACGATTAACACTTTAATCCATGAGAACTGCAACCGGTTTCTAAGCACAAATCGTTTGGGGGTTTGCTCGCAAAATTCTGAAAACGAAAATAACTGGAATCGGTTCCTCGCAAAAAATTAAATATCGCGAAAGAGGGGGGGTTTGTAACGAAAAAAACTGGAACTGATTCCTCGTTTTTCGCCGATACCACAATACGTTCGAACATTGTGAATTTTGTAGTCTTTAAAGTAGAACTACAATTGAAGTGTAAACTGCCGCAAAATAAGGTCGTTCTTTGTAGTATTTTTAGTCAAACTTCAATTAAATTATTCACACTGAGAAATGTGTGAAGTGTGAACTGCTCCAAAATGAAGAAGTTCTTTGTAGTAGTTCGCACAGAGCGGTTACAACGCTAGACCAACTGATTTATTCGAATCTCAAACATAAAAATTAACATCTTTCACACTGATTTATATGCAATGATATATACTCGTAAGTGTCTCATTTATGAATATGATCATTTTTAGTTTCTCCATTCAAATTCCACAGATCTCATGTTAACACCAACCCTAATAAAACTCATTGTTGAAATATGTTTTCTTTATTTTGAGCTTGATAAAACGTTGGTTACTAGCTAAGTTAAAAGAAATTCACTTTAAAAGGAATAAATAACTCATAAATCATGACAGACAAACAAGCGCCTAGTTCACCGATTTCGTTGGGGAGGGGCGGAATGCTTAAACAAGTTTTTTTGCCATTACGACATAAAATTGACCATCTTTAAAAAAAACCTGTCACTTTGAACGAATGTCTTTGAGACTTATATGAATGTTAGATGTAAACAAAGTTATCGTCAATCGAAGTGTATTTAAAACGTTAAAGTAAAATATTCATCAAAATCATTCGATGCGTTTTAAAACATATATTATTTGTGATTTTTTATTTACGAAACTACTTTCGAATGATTGAAATTTAAAAAAAAAAATAGCAACAAGTTACGTAATTTAGAAGCAATAGAAATAAGCTTAAAAGCCATTCAAATTATTAGTATTATAAATTATTAATAATCATTGAAATTTGTCCAGCAGTCCAATATTAGGTATATTTCTCGTAAACTCATACAATTTATCACTATTCTTTAATCACCTTCTCAGTTGACGTTTTGCCTATTTTATTGCATATTATCTGTTTTTTTCTCGCTGTTATTTTGTTATAATTTAAATGTCGTTCTCCCTTTGTATGTACGAGAGTATTTAACCACACACTACGGTTTTTTTTAGTTCAATTTTATGCCCTGATGATGCTAAGGCTTGGTGAAACCAGTCGGTAATAAAAAAATTAAATAAAATCTCAAGTCTTATACAAATTTATTATTTCATTTTAATAAAAAAAAACAATTTGAAACTCACCTGAGACTGGTTTTTCAAATCGTTTCAGTTTGTTCAAAATATGTGATGAAAATGAATCACAAAATGGAATAAAAGTTCGTATATTTTCCATATTTTTAAGTTTATTCTTTATATCCTGTAGAATTATTTTTACCGTTTATGAGAGCTAACGTTGTCACAAGCAGCTAGAATTACAAAAGTGGCTTTTTAAAAGCTCTGTTAGGAAGTTATTTCACACTCGCCTTGTTTACTTTCAGCAATTTTTCATGTTTTTTTTTATTTTCATTCAACAATCTAAGAAGTATCTCTTTTGATGAGAACGCTATTTAAAAAAAAATCGGAATTTTTCAGGTATGGAATTGAAAACCGCCAAGAATGTTGCGAGTCAATCGTAGTCACTGTAGAGAAGATTTTGATAGGTTTTGCGTAACATAAAAGAGTTTTAACCGTTAACATCAATGCCATATCAGTTATTAGAAACATAAAATTCAAAAGTCATCAAATTTATGAAATAAGTAGGGCAAAACTAAAAATATTTTTTTTATACATATTTTCCCAATAATTGACTTAGCAGCTATCAGAAAACTTTAAGACTTCAAAATAAAATCAATTAACTCAACATATTTGAAGATGGAAAAAAACTCAGTTTTTGATAGATTTCAAAAACTATCAACTCGATATTTTATATTTTTATCGCAGATCCGCGAAGCTTATTTTTCATAGATCCAATAATTAATTTTGACAAAAAATAATTTCCATCCATTGTTAATTTCACCCGAAGAAATTGCAAAAAACTTTTGACAAAGTTGAAGGGTTGAAAGAGTTGTTGGGAAAGTTTTGCCACCCCTCACATAAATCAAGCCGTCAATGTCTTTCTTCAATACTTCCTCACGTAAGAAATGCTAGCGGAGGGAAAAAATCAAATGAATTATTAACTAGTGAAAACCTACACGAGTCCTAAAAAAACACTGAGAAATATATCTATACTATGTACGAACATATCCATACATACGAGTACATCAATACAATGAACTGTAGATGATAATAAATCGAACCTTTATTTATAGTACTCTCAAGAATATCACTTCATCTGCCGATCATGTACTTTATTTCTCCCTCTGTCTCTCTCTTTCTTCACCAAAGTTATGAAATAACCCTAAATATCCATACCCACCACTAAAAATCTTTTGCTTTTCTTTCGCACGTAGTAAAATCATCACGATTCTGGGACAAATTGGCCTGTCAAACGTCACCCGTGTAAGTGGTATTTTCAGTGATCACCAGCTTGGGGTTCTGTACATTTGCCTTATTTTAAAGCCTTTCTCTATTTTTCATTCCCCGCTAACTTAATTTTATAATTTTTATTAATAGACGACATATTCTGTATTCATAAATAGCGATTACATTCTAAAAACCCATTGATTTAAATTATAAAATGAAAAAAAAAAACGAAAATGCAAATTTCCATGTCTTAATTGATAACTTTTATTTTCTGTGTACCATTCAAAAAGCCTTTACCAGCTGTCAACCTGAATGTTAAGATTTTAATTAGGAAGGATTTAGTGAATAAAAACTAAAAATGAAAACGTTAGAATCGATAGAAAATTATATTTATGTCAGGGTAGCCGTACCGCGATTTAAAATTTTATTTCAAATGTAATCCTGAATTTGTAAAATAAAGCTAAAGCTCACCGCTATCTCCCGGAGATCGATGAATTATCATAAGAAAAACTTTTTTTTTTATGCCAGAACTACTGCATAGGTATAATAATAATTTAATTAAAAACAAAAATAATGATAAACAGATTTATTTAAGAAATTTTCACAAAAAAATAGTAATAAGAGTATATCCTGGAACCATTTGAAAGATTCATTCATCAATAAATAATTCTTTTTACTATGTTTTATTGAAAATAAATGAAACCGTATCAATAATTTTATAAGAAATATGTAATAAAAAAATTATCACGCATTGGATAGTAGGTCACGTAATGTATTTAAAAGTTAGACCGTCTGAACGGAAGATTCAAGTATTATCAACTTTTTAACTTATAATAGATATAAAATTTATAATATATAATTTGAATATAAATTTTATAAAAAAAAAACCTAACATAAAAAGCACATACTCGTATGTACGAGCATGTTGATGAGTGCCTTAAAGTGGGAAAATGACCCTTTTGCGGTACCTTATTTGATTTTTGTAATAACCTGAACGATATCCTCATTCATCACTCTACTAACTATGGATATATGTCTCCAATGTCCAGAATGTCAAGACTTGTTAGCTCAAGCCATAGTCTTGAAATTTTTGGTAACAGTCTAAATGATTTTTGTCATTCTTTATGACTCTACCAAAACTTTGACTAGACCATGGCTTGAATGTTCTCTCTTATGTTTATTTTGCCTTATTTTTGTCATTTTTGTATATGCTATTCCTTCTCTGTTGCTCTTTTTTTTCCATTTCGTGTTTTAAATGTAGTTTTTGTAATTGGACTTAAGTCCGTTAATTTATAAATAAATAAAAGAAATATATCCAAATAATATGGCACGGTATATCTTTAGTTATAAATTAAAAGTTAAAGAATGTTTCCCTCGTAATTACCACTATTACCTGAAATGCTTTTTTTTAATTTCATGCAATATTGTTCCAATAAATAATATTTTGGTGACAAAGTTCATCAAATTTTCAGAAAAAATAGACTAACCAAGGAAAAACTTTGCTAAAAGAATTTGAATAAGTCGATTATTCGTTTTCCAAATCATTGAATGAATTCCATTTTAAAATAACGCCATAAGTCAACGTTTGTAAAAATTGTTACCTTCGTCGCATTTTTAATCTATTTTACCCTTTTTTCCAGATCCCAGCACACATCATTTGTTTAAGCACTGTCTTCGAGAGATGGATGAGTTCCTCTTTACGTTTTGTTGATAAACTCGTCTTCGTGTTTTCAAGTGGAGAAGTAGTTTTCCAACCCAGGAAATCTTTTCTTTCGCAAACAAATGTTCATTCTTTTAAGATTTATTTTCCGAGGACAATGTGCAAGATCATTCGTCGTTAGTTTGACCTTGTTTCGTCTATGAAAAACAAAGAATTTTAACAAATTTGCAAATACATATTTCAGTGGCATCTTCGAATGCTTTTAAACTTTGTCCTGAGTGAAAACAAAGTTTCAGTATCGACATGGTGATAGACTACCATTCAGAATAAAAATGTTGCTTGAAATGGCATAATTTATTTCTGGTGACTAGTTCTAATTACTTAGGTTTATACTTCTCAACGTTACTCTGTTCCATCTCATTCCCCTTCCTATTGCTTTAAGCACACAATTAAATGTGTATAATTTTAAAATTTTGACGATTAACATGAAAAATGTACTAGAAAAATGTACAATATCGTCGTTGGAAAGGCAAAATGGCTTAAGCGACACTTTCGTCAAAAATTAGTTAAAAATATGGTTTTGAACATTTTTTTTGCATCGGATGCAATGACTCTTGTTCGATTCTAAAGACTTTTGTGGCCCTTCAGTCATCTAAAATATATTTACCATTTGGGAGAAGACTTGACTCAAGCAACACGAGTTTGGGACTTTTTTAGACGTTTTTTGACGCTTCAGGTAAATTAGTGAGAGCATTGAATTACCTGAGTTAACTTCTTCCAAAATCCAACTAGACACTTAAGACAAAATATTAAAAAATATTGAGTGATTGGGTGTAAACTTCCTAAAATGGAAAAATTGCTTTTCCATCAACGATATATATAAACATATAATGGTACAATTTTTAATTACATAATAAATATTTCAACACACAATATAAGCCAAAAAATATGGTTAAGACATATAGAGATGAAAGATGAAGTTGATGACACCTCAAAAATACAGTTAACAAAATACATCACACGCCAATAGTCAGCATACCAGCAAACGTGGAGCATGGGACATAAAGTATATATCAAACCAAAGATATATTGATTATCCTCTCTGCATAATGATTAGAAAGTTAGACAACTATAAAGCAAGGTACTTGTTTGGCGGCTTTGATCTTACTAATGGTGAAACAGAAACCTGTTAACAACACAAAATGGATGCTACATTATGAAAAAAGCAACATCGATATTCCCACATCCTGATATATAAATAACACACTGTAATAATATGTTTAGTAGCGTTGGGAAAAATTATAATGTTTTGTGAACGCTTCACAAACTGCTAGTTCTTTAAGATGAACACTTCAATTGAAGTCGGACTCGCAAAAAAGAGATTTTTATTTATCCGGTTATTTATTCAGTTCCTTGATATTTTTTGATAAGTACTAGCAAAATGAAAAGAACTGGAACTGGTTCCTCACCAAAAGACACGTACTAGTCGGTAGAGAAATTTAAAAGTGAAAAGCACTGGAACCGGTTCCTTGCCAAAACAAAAGTACTAGTCGGTAGAGATTTAAAAACTGGTTCCTGGCCAAAAAAAAGTACAAGTCGGTAGAGATTTGAAATTTTGAATTTGAAAAGAACTGGAATCGATTTTACGCCAAAATAAAAGATACTAGTCGGTAGAGATTTTAAAACGAAAAGAACTCCCAAAAATACGTTTCTTTAGATCAAAATACTTTGAGGTCGAACTTCAATTGGAGTACTTCCAACTTCAACTTCGCAACTGAACTGCTGCAAATTAAAGTAGTTATTTGTAATCTAACTTCCTTTGAAGTATTTGTTCAATGAAATGAAATGAATGAAGTTTGAACTAACGCTAAATGAAATAGTTCACACGGAGCAGTAACAATGCTAAAATAAACTACCAACTTCAATTGAAGTATTTGTTCAATGAACAATGAAGGAAGTAGAAACTGCTGCCAAAAGAAGTAGTTTTTTGAAGTGGTTCTTTCGGAGCGGTCACAACGCTAATGTTTAGGTTTCGCAGTGATCAGGTGGTGACGCAAGGTGGCTGGTTCGCCGGAGGTAATATTAAAACATACACCCACCCTGATACAAAGCACTAAGCCTAAAACAACAAGGAAAGGGATGTTGGTGTTGGAGGGATGGGACCCTCCCTTTGAAGGGTGTATGGATCGAGTTTCGAGGGAAACACATGGTTGATACGTGAATAGCGAACATTGCCTAAACCTTGAGTTTTACGCAGTTTATTTACAGATTCAGAATGATTTTGGTAATAATACAAAACTATGGCAAGTTGAATTTAAAATATGTGAATATTACACTTTTATGAGATGCCACAAAGTATTGCCTCGATGATTGTAAATCACTGACAGGTGAAAGTACTGGGAATAGCAAAACATCTTGATAATAATTATAATAACTGTGAATAATACCAATTTTTTAAAATTTTATTCCATTTTTTTTTTTTTTAAATATTTTTTTTATTTCAAAATAGTGGAATAAAGTTAAAAATTTGATATTATTAAAATCATTAAAATGGAGTTCCACCACGAATTAAAAGTTTAAGAGTTATGAATAATAACGGTAAACTTATATAGCGCAGTTCTGTGATATTTTATCTCAAGTGCGCTTCATACTAATAAAGCTAATACGACTAACTAACAAGGATATAGTAGTACATTATATGTATACAAATTAAAACTGTTAAATAATGTTATTTTATGAATAATAATATTACACTTAGTCTAAGTTGTTTCAAACTTCTGTTACGATTGACATCGTCACAATCCATTGACATTTAAAAAATAAATTAAACAGTCCCTGTTAAATGCCCATTTCAGGCTCATTCAAGCTTTCCATCGAATTTTGAGCATCCGTTAAGCGTAACGGTTATACTTTTATATTTCTCGGTTTATCACAATTTGATAAAAAGTTGAAACGAGCCAAGAAACCGCGTTCAACGGGGATTGTTTAAGTGTCATAAAACAAAATGGCGCTAGTCGATGATTTTGACGATGTCAAATGTGACGAAAGATTAAAACACACCATCCTTAGAAATTAAGTTGTGAAACCTTAACAGACAGACCAGTAAGTTGAAATAACGAAGTATTCAATGATATGTGTTTCAACATGATACTTGACTTCACCCGCCGCTTTTCCTCCTTAGATACCTCAATTTATTTATTATTGCGTAGTTAGAGCACTTGTTACTTCAACATGATTTATTTCTTCCTACAGACTTTATTGTTCTATAAGTGTTTTATTGAAATAGTGTTCGCTTCAAATCACTTTGACAGGGTTTTTTGACCAATTGTCTTAAATAATTTTTATTTGCCTACTTTAGTCAAACTTGAGTTTAAAATTAATAACAAATAATTGAACGAATTAATGAATGTGAAATTGGAAAACTGACTGTTTTTTTTTTTAAATTTAAGACTAGTTTTTGATAGCTAAGAATTTGTCTAAGTTGATTTGAATAAACGTTGGGCCTCAGAGGGTATTTTTTATTAGTAAATGTGCTATGCACAAATAAAGAAGTAAACATAAAACAAAATAAAAATAAAATTAGAGTTTGTCGATATCAGAATTGGGTGTACCTGTGGTTCCAGTTACCGGCGACCGGCGAGGAACCGTTTATTTATCTAGTTCTTTTTGGACCTGGTGCCAGAAAAGTTCCACGAAGGAGATTTTTTCGAAAAGTACTAGCAAATCGACAAAAGTTTCTCACCGAAAAAAGAACTAGTCGATAGAGATTTGAAAACAAAAAGAACTGGTTGGAACTCGCTCAAAAAAAAACGGGCAGAATGGACAAAGGATATCAATATTTTTATTTGCGAAAATTTGGAACCGGTTCCTTGGAGAAATAACATTGACGGTTCCAGTGACCGGCTAGAAACCGGTTGCTTTTAACCGGGACAGGAATATCGACCATTTCTAATAAAAATGGATCCTATACTGAGCATGATTGCCGAAGCGGGAGCTGTCAAAATATTAATGATTTTTCTGGCGGGAGAAACATTTGACAAGCGAAAAAAATAGAATCGATAGAAAAAATTGCTAGTTATTCGATTAAAAATACCCGACTTGTTTTTGATTTCTTATGTCTACGGAAAAAAATCACTAAATTCGTGTTAATTTGAATTAACATTAGGTTTCAAAGGTTAACTGAAATGAAAGTAACTAAATATAAAAATGTCTGCTGAGTTTCACCCGGAGAGAAAAGAAACAAAATAAATGAATAAGAGAGCGAACAAAAGTTTTTTGTCAAATGTGAACAGTATCTGATAGAATTAATACGCTAAGCCGTTTTCTAAACATGATTCGGCACTAATCTATGCAAAAACAAAACGGGTAATTTTCGCTCATACGTAAAAAAGTTTGAAATTTTATTCCGATTACGCTGCTTTACGATGTACTCACTACGTCCCTTTCGACGTGTGTATCAATACTTAACTAGTATATTATAAATAGGGATACTTGCGTATTCCGACAATTAAAAAACGCAGTACTTCCATACTTAATAAAAACAATTTGTCTATTAATACGTTATACAACACGGATATATTGATTCAACCAGAGGTATTTTTGTGTGATTCGCATTAGGTTATCCTGTTAACGTAACCGCAGTATCTTTGTAGACGTATTGTCTACAAATGGTTTTGATTGTTTATTATGATTATTAGTTTGTTTATAGTAAATACCACACAAAAGTCCCAACTGCTCCCAATTGTCTAGAACCAGTGAGAATATGAAATTCTTAATCAAGTTATGTTGTGAGGCTGAAGGTATTGGGGAGGGGAAGGAGATGAGAAAGAGGATGGTTGGGAAGTAGCTGGCTATTTAGATTTGGTCACCAAACACGGCTAAAGCCATTTCAAGCAACTTTTCGATTCTGAATGGTGGTTTTAGTTTTGAGTTTTATTTTAGTTATTTGTACTTTAAAGTTTACAGAATAATTAACATACTTTTTGTCAATATAAACTACAAATAATTTTTGTCACATGTGCTACTTGTTATTATATACTAATTGATTTTATATGGTTCTTACAAACTATTGTAGATTTATTAATCGGTGTCATTTTTATGATTTCCGGCAGCGCATTATAATGTGTTATTCCTTTATAAAATAACCTGTTTTGCGTATTAGATTTATTATTTTTTAGAAATCTGATTTCTTTGCACGTCTTTTTACTATGAGGTCTTTCACCAGGGCAATATTAAGAGTATATACCACCCCGGAAATATGAATTAAATGTGTTACGACAAATATTGAAAAAAAAAAATTGTTTGCGTTCTCCGGGTACGAACCCGCAACCTCTAGATTCATTGTTGAGCATCTTACCACTTAATCACGAAAGCCGTCGTTAGGCAACGAGTGAAAACGTAGTGATGAAACAGTTAATGATCAAGATTATTACTCATTAACTAACTAACGAACTATCTAACTAACTAAACATCACGCTGTTTCCCCGCATGGATGGGCAGAGAGGAGAGACCGCCATATAACTCTGTGTTGGCACACACTCCTTGCTTCATTCACATTCATACATCGTTACTAATACTCTTCTGTTATTCTGACTTTTCACATGACCCGACACAAGTATTTTTTTTTATAAATAAAGACAAACATTCCCGGGTTACGAATAACCTGACGATATTTGAAAAACTCCCACTGCCATCATAAGAAGCGGAAGATGTTGCTTGTGCAATGATGGAGGACTTAGCTAGCATAGGAATTGAACCCACGAAGCCTGGGTGGGAATCCGACGTTTTTGTCCACTCAGCTACCGACCGGTCTACTTTGATTTACTTGATCGTGCCATGTCTTTCTCGGGCGTCCTCGACTTCTTCTTCCATTCACTTTCGCGTAATAAATTCTTTTCACACTCCTTTCTTCGTGCATTCGCTCTACATGCCCCAACTATTTAAGCGTCCCTTTCTTGATTCTATTCATTACGTTAACATCAGCCTTGCGTTCTTTCCGGATATCCACATTTTTAATACGGTCATTTACTTATTACTCAGTATAAAAACTAAATTAGGTGTCCGATGGAGAAAAACAATTCAACATCTCAATATTCATAATGTTTCATAGAGAAAACGAAAGATTCATTCATTGTAGACAAAAATATCGGAAGATAAAAAGCCATATGTTTGTATGCTCGAATACTTCCAACCGTCTACTAAGCAATTCGTAGTTGTAACACGATTTAATGTCATTCTTTAGAAAACAATTTATCTGGGCTTTGCGAAAACCAAATTGAAATAATGTTTTGAAAGGTTGATAATGTTTTTATGTTCCCTTTTTTTATGAAATAGAGGATTTTCGCCTGTCAAAGAGAAAATTGATTTATCAAAAATTTATTCCCCATTGCTTCCTAAGCATTTTCGATCGCTCCATCTTAAATCTTATTTGTATGCAAAACTTGATCGAAAAAGGTCCAAAAGGGGAAATCAGTTGATTCAAAATTGATAGCATGCGTATTTTATACACAGCATTTGTTACGATCGACCTTTTTGCTAATTTTTCACAAATTATAACAACTGAGAAACAAATTTATCTGTTTTTTTTGTAGAATACTTTTTCATCCACTGCTCTATCCTAATAGATATGACTTTCATCAGAAAAATATTCAGAAATCAGTTGATCAAAAATTAAAAGCATCCGTATTTTATACACAGCATTCGTTACGATCGACGTTTTTGCTAATTTTTCACAAATTATAACAACTGAGAAACAAATTTATCAGTTTTTTTTTGTATAATACTTCTTCATCCACTGCTCTGTCCTATCAGATATGACTTTCATCAGGAAAATATTCACCTTGCAAACTACATCCCGAAATAACCAAGCGAATGTGAACTTTTTCTAGTAATATGAGACTTAAGCGACTCTTCGATCAAAAACGAGCTAAAAATGTAGTTTTGATCAGGTTTTTTTTCTGCATCGAAAACTATGACTCTCATTTGATTGTGAAGACTTCTGTGGCCCTTTAATCATCTGAAATATATTTACATATACAGTGAAAGCATTGAGTTACCTGAGTTAATTTTTTTTTTTAAATTCAACCCGGCACAGAAGACTAATGAATATAATTGTAAAAAAAAACTGTGCTCCTCTGTAAAATTCCCTAAAATGGCTCTTCAGCCCTTTTGCCTTTCCGGCGATGATGTTTACTGCGTTTAGGTCTAAGGCATTATAACACATTTTTTTGCATCAAGTTAAGGTCTAGTGGTTTGCACCACTGTCTTATTGTAGACTGTCGCAAACGATGCTAAGTACCATTATCATTTATTTTTATCGCTACCGCTTTGAGTAATCGCCCCCATTAACCACTGATTCTTGGCCCGGGTTTGCTGACCAGATCTGACTAGCCAGGTTTTTTCCAACATTCCTCTTCCCCATCTCCTACACCTTCCCAATACTTTGAACCTCATAACATACTCAAATTAGGGATACCATAGTTCCACTAGCAGCTGGCGGTTGGGAGCAGTTAGGACTTTAGTGCGGTATCCACTATAAATAAAACTCTTATGCAGTATTCACAAAAACAAAAAAAAACAAAAAAACAAAATAATGAGATAGAGAAAAAAAATACACCCAACATATTATAATAAAACCATATTTTTAAAATGCACGATCCTTCGTTAAAGAAACATAAAATTCGTTATTTTGTTGATGTGTTCCATAAACTATGAAAATTGCTTTCTTGCGGTATCTTCTTTTGACCTTTGTAATAAACCGAATGATATATCCAGATGACGTGGCGCGGTATATCTTTAATAATTAATTAAAAGTTAAAGAATGTTTCCCCAACAAGTAATTACCCAAAAAATAGTTGGGTAACTACTAACCCGCTTTTCCCGAGAGAAAGCCTCCCAGAATTCACAAGCAGAAGCGAAGGTAAACCTTGGAACGTTGGCAACAGAAAATGCTCAGATAGTCAAACTTTGGAAGAACTATATACTTAATGGTGCTTTCTTTTGTCCTGTTTATTTTTAATTGTGCAAGAAAATTAAATTTGATATTTGCGCAGTTCATAGTTCACTGAACTATTCTTCTAGAAATCGGAAATTTGTATGCTGACGACACTTTTTTAAATTTAAAAAAATGTTACACATAGTTCACTATCTTCTCTACTTCATGTCAAGTTTTAAAGATTTTAAAGGGTCTTGTTTTCGGAGAATCGCCAAATATTACAAAAAAAAAACATTAACACTTAAAACAAAAAAATCCTGCGATACTATCTGTATGCGCAAGGAAGAACTTAATAAGTCGATAAACGCAAATATTCAGGAAAGTCAAAACAAAACTTTGGAATTTCGTTTTATGTCTTTAAATCATGTCAAATGTCACAGTTCTTTATCAAAAAAAAAAATAGCACATTATTTTATTTCCTGACATATCTCGTTTTCCTTGATATGTAGCTATATAAGGAACAATTTTGCACACTCAACACAAAACTTGTTTATTTTTACTCATTCCGTTCTTATTTGTGCACACATCTATATGCCAGCTATATCTATAGAGGAGTTTAAGCTTAGGTCAACCAACTGAAAACTGAAAAAGACATTTATAAAAAATTGAATTGTGAATTACAACCGCAACTTAAGATTTTGAAACTAGCACAATTGAAAGTGGAATTTTGCAGTTGTTCCAGGTTTCAGACTGTGGGTGTGGATTTCTGTCAGCCAACCTTCGATGAGAAGGAGTACAGATGTACGCTGGTAAATTTTAACATAATAATGCAAAAAATCAATCAGATACCCAAAAAAGAATAAAACCAAAACCTGAAATAGCTTAATAAAGATATAAAATTATATAAAACGCTGTCAATCATCCAAATTTACCAATTAATAAATCTAAAAAAGCCTGTAAAAACCATTTAAATACATAAGTAATATCAAGTAGTACATAAGTTAATATATTATTATTAAGTGAAAAATAACACAAATTATAATCAGATACTAATTATTACAAAATAAATATAACTAAAAATAAAATTAAATATTGGCTTGAATTGGCTTAAATTATGGTTAAACCCTTGATCGGATTTGTCAGAAACCAACTTTAGACTATTTTATCCCTCTTTCTGCAGGCTGTATGACAAATGTTAGTTAGGTTAATTTACATTATAGTTAAGTGATCAAATAATGTACAATGCTTTCTGAAATGGTTCACAATTTAACAATGATACTCTGATGATATTCGTGTCCTTTCATTTACAAAGCTTATACATATGTTCTCTTCCATTCAGTCAATTCTAGAAATTATTTTATTTTTCCATTCAACCAAATAACTGGTTGGATGAATAGAAGAAGATTTGTTTTCTTTGCAAAAATGTAAACCATTTCTTCCTCAAAGGTTTTTAATTTCTGACTCATAGACAACGTGACAAATCCTCCGTGACTTTTTTGCAACCGACCAAAGTTATTAGGTATTCTTATCGCTCTGTACTTGGCGGAGGAAAACTGTGGAAAAATATATTACCTTCATTACGTCCACAACATTTGCCGGACAATAATATAACGTAGATTATTTGGCGAAGTTAATTGGAAATTTGGAAGTTTGGCAATTTTGGCCAAATTGATGAAATACAAAGTAAACAGATATTTTAGAAATTAGACATCGAGAGGGGGTGTGAAGAAAATATGATTCGTCAATTAGTAAGGAAAGACAATTTGTCCAAAAACAATTATCTTTATTTTCTACTCTAATCGGAAGTTGGAGAATATCGTTGACACCTGTCAACTTGACACTGCAACCCAGTTATAAAGCTCACCTTCTTTTAGAACTTCCGTATTTTTTGTGCATTTTATACTTGCGTAGATCACCGTGCTTCTCTAAAAAACACTTTTGACTGACAATGAGGCTACAGTTACTGAATAACCTTTTGTCTCTTTCAATTCATATTATCTTTATTTCTGTTCTTTTGTTATCATTTAAATGTTATTCTTTGTTTATTTTCTCATTGTTCTGTTATTTTATTTTATATTTGGTTCTCCCTCTGTATATATATGAAATATATGTGAAACCGGTTGGTCAAAAAAAAAAATAATATCCATTGTCTTATACATAGTTATTTAAAAAAAAAATCTTTATTAATAATGCATCATTGTATAGTGTTGGGATGAAAGGATTGGAAGGATTATCGAATGTCGGATTTTAATTACTTTTTTTACATTTATTTGTCCAACCATAACAATACAAACCTTATTAATGTTTTTATCATTTTTTTCTGCACTTATGCAACTCTCGTAATTTTCTCACTCATTTTTGTCTCACTAAGCAATAGGTTTCAGACTTAACAGGGGCAAAGAAAGGGTATAAGTGCTGTGATGAAGGGTGAAACTGGTCTGCTCTTAAATAAATAAGAATTATAATTATAAAGGTTTCTTTTCGTAAATTCATATTATTGTGATGATTTTTTTTAAATTATACAAGTTATTATAATCTAAAGCCTTAAGTTTTGTTATAAAATCAAGGGAGCATGGTAATGTACAAGATAATTATTCATAGATTGCAATTTACTTAGTCCTACCACAACTTTCTTCAGCCGCACAGCATTTCCCAATTTAGGTTGCTTTTATCTCACTTATTACGAGCAGATAGTGTTGAATTCCCATAATTAGTACAAGAATAATGATTTAAAAAACGAATACCTGCCAAATAATTTTTCCAACGAAGCTACATTGAAGTTTGAAACCCAATGGGTCACATCTGAAAAACACACCTGAAATAAAATAATAAAAGTTGGTCAGAAATTCGGAACGCAAACTCCAATTTTCCGAACGTAAAGGTATTTTCATGTTTTGATTTTGTGGTCTCGGTAGAGGTGGCACAGGGCTAATTGGGTTATATTCACGGAAATAATAGGTGAATTAGAATGATTATTACGTGGTCCGCAGCAGCCTTCGCGCTAACCGAAAATTATGGCCAGCCCATGCACAATAATTAATTGATTTATCGCTACATTTATTTACCGACTAACAAACAGTGCGTGGAATGTAAAACATTTTAAAGCCGAGAACTTCGACGACATTTTGCTTCCTAAAGTGGACAAGTGGGATTTTTTTTTTACAAAAAAAACAAAATAATATAATTTAATTAAGCTTCACGCTTCATTGAGATTTGAATTTTAAATAATATCAATGATATTCAAAGAATATCAATTAGAAAAATACTTCGTAAATAATCTATTTAGTTGCAACTGAGACTCAAACTCAGGAATAAAATACAGACGTAAAATTGTATTTTGATTGGGTTAGGATTTGATCCCGCGACCTCTTAATCCGTTGATCCGGGATCTTGACCGCCTGACTACGGAGGTTGTCACAAATATGCTGTTTTAAGATAAATTTTCTCATAGTTAGAAGTAATACAATAATACCGTCGCCGGAAAGGCAAAAGGGCTGATGTTGACACTTGACCACTTGAAAGTTTTTTTGTTTGTTTTACAATAAATTCTTCTGTACCTGGTTGGATTTTGAAAAAAAAGATTACTCTGGTAACTCAATGCTCTCATTGTGTTACCTAAAGAGACAAAAATATTGAAAAAAATTCCAAACTCCTATCACTTGAGTCAAGGCTTTTCCCGGATAGTGAATAAAATTTAGATTTCTGAAGAGCCCAAAAGTATTCAGGATCAAACGAGAGTCATTAGAGAGTATTCGATGCAGACATAAAACTTGACCAAAACTGCATATTCAACTCATTTTGACCAAATTGTTGCTTTTGTCCTTCTGCTTTTTCTGCGACGATATGTTCATGTTTGTATTAAAGCTGAAGAAAAATAATATGTCGAATGCTTACTTTCTGATTTGGTTACACGTGGTTTATGTTGACTATTACGATGCAAGTAATGATTGATCATTTCAGATGTATATTATACATACTTTTTATAATATAAAATATAAAAGGTACTAATGTACCATTAAAAAAATCAATTTACTTAGCAATCATCAAATGCAATAACTGATGGTGACAAGAAAAAGGTGAAAGCTTTCGGTGACTCCACAGTTGCTCATCTACAAAGGCTAATATTATTGTGTTTTTACCCTAAATCGACGTTAATTTAACTTTACGGTGAGAATGTCTACTGAAACCAAAACAATGTTGACTTCGCGCTACCGCAGGTGAACGCGGAATGGCATACTGAATATTTTTAACACCTGCCAAAATGTTTGAATATCCGGTCACAACAAAAGAAAAAATCTCTCATTTGAACATTGAAACCAATAAAATCGAGGCTGGATTATTTTTATTGGAGGTTACAATAAAAAATCAGGTGATATTATTTTTTTATATGAACAGTTTGATGTAAATTTTCAAGTCAACGCAAGGACTCAGTTAATCTATGGATATCCAATTCGGTAGAAAATAAATCCCTTGAATATATGTATGGAAAAACAAATTTATGGCGGTATTTAAATTGAGGAGGTTTGAAAGAATACATGGTCGATGAAAGCGGAATAAACATTATCAAAACATTTAGTACACGTTGGAAATATTAAGCGCAAATAGTTATTTTTTTCGCAGCTGCCTGACGTGTTTTAGTCTTTCTTTTTATTTTTCGCCAAATAAGTAGGATATTTCACAAATTACTTCTTTAAAATTCCTGTACTGTATGACAAATTCAGAAAGTCCATTCTTTTAATTTCGCTCCCATGCCCTAAATCGGAAAAAAAATAAATAATAATCATAATTTTAAGTTAATCATTGTGTCTATCTGATGGGACCTGCCAGGTGAGTATGTTCCTGTATATTTTCTTATTTAAACTAGAAATTAATATGTAATGATAGAAAGTAAGCTCTGTACAGCGCCCTTGAGGTGATTTTTCACAAAAACGGCGCTATACAAATCGTCCAACTATTATTATTATTATATAATCGTAAGACGGTTGCGCCCATAGAAAACATTGCACAATAAAATGCATGAAATACGTAGATCGTGTCACGTCAAGTATCGAAGAGAGAGAAAAGTACAAAGGTGATTGAAGTCTGGATGAAAATGCAGCAAACAATATATGGCGCATTTTATTTTCATTCCATCTTGGTGGAAATAGAGAGTCAGTGTGAATCTCACGCATCGACTTTTGTGCATCAACAACGCAAACCCGCCGGAAAACGGTTTTGGATGAACATTTTTTTAGTTGTTTTCTGGACGTAATTAAAACCTATATATACTAAGATAGATCAACTTGTTTGCCCTGCGTAAGTACATTCGTGTTAAGCACCATGTGACGTTTTACACACCGAAAGTCAGAACTTCCTAATACAAAAACACGCCAGTAAAAATATAAAGCGATGGAACTATTTAATGAAGCTGTATCTACCTTAGATGCATTTGAATACACATATAAACAGTTCTATCACTATCTCTTGGCATTCATAAAAGAATAACCGTTAGGTACATAACAACCTACAAACTTTTTCATACACATCCTAATATTTGGATGATTTGTATAGCGCCGTTTTTGTGAAAAATCACCTCAAGGGCGCTGTACAGATCTTATTTTCTATTATTACATATTAATTCCCAGTTTAAGTAAGAAAATATACAGGAACATACTTACCCGGAAAATTCCATCAGATAGTCACTCGCCCTGCTTAATTTAAATATATATAATTTTCATTATTTTTTTAAACTTGATACACTATTGTATTCTTTCGTTTATTTTGCTTTTTGATTTACCTTGAGTTTACGTTTACCTTACCCATTTTACATGTTGGTAGATAACTGTATAAGGAGGTGAATTAAATAAATAAATAATATTTAAATTGCGTTGACGAGGATTGAAAGGACAATAATGGAGGAGTGACTGATGTAAGAAGAGCAAGGAAGGGTAGACGGTGTTTCACCAGCTACATGCTTTTCCGTCAGCGGCGTGAGGCTTAGCAGTGGATGAAGAGTCAAGTCATAGACGGAAGTTGCGGTTGTTGCTAGCCACGTGGTTTTCCGCCCAGTAGGGCGACGCTGGGTGGAATCCGAAGAAAGTGCGGTGACCAGACGCGACCAATGGCTAAAGTGCTGATACGAAAATAAAGGAGCTCGAAGAAGACTCGGCTTAGCCCGACCTGCTGAGGATGCAGAAGCCGCCATCGAAGATTTCAACCTATCCAAGGCCAACGCAGATACGACAGAACGATGAAATTAGTTTAAGTGAACAGGTTTTGTGCGATTCATCTTTAACAATGACAATTCGAACCATATCTTCGCTAGAAAAGCAAAAGGGTTTAAGCGACACTTTGGTTAAAAATGAGTTAAATATGCAGTTTTGATAATTAAATAAAATGTGCATTGAATGCCCTGACTCTCGTTTGATTCTGAAGACTTTCGTAACCCTTCAGCCGTCTAAAATATATTTACTATCTGAGAGAAGGCTTGACTCAAGCGACATAAGCTTGGGACATTTTTTTAGCATTTTGTCGCTTTAGGTAACTAAGTGAAGGCATTGAAATACTTGAGCAATTTTTTCAAAATCCAACTAGGTACTGAAGACTTATGATTTTTATTGTAAAACTAAATAAAGTACTCTGATGTAAAGTCCGCAAAAGGGTGCTCCAGCCCTTATGCCTTTCCGGCAGCGTTATGAAAATTAGTTTATATTGAGATATAAGTAAGATTTAATAATAATTAAAATTAAGTATTATAATATACCAAGAGTCTCATAAAATGCTTCTCACCAATCAAATCATTATATATATAAATAGAACATATATACTTTGTTTTTAACCACTTTTTTATTTAATATTTTGTCTACCGGTTTCGGAAGTACCCTTCCATCATCAGGACAATATTAAATTAATCTTTAGATAATAACTTCATCTCTTCTGGAAGAAACATATGTGGAGATAAATTCTGTACACGATCAAAAAATGTATGTTTTGAAGTATCTGGAGAATGTATATTAGTATTCATTTTACAAAGATTTGTAATATATATATAATGTATATTTGTAAAAAGCATTAACTTTGTGGCTTGCCATATTTATAAATAGAACATATATACTTTGTTTTTAACCACTTTTTTATTTAATATTTTGTCTACCGGTTTCGGAAGTACCCTTCCATCATCAGGACAATATTAAATTAATCTTTAGATAATAACTTCATCTCTTCTGGAAGAAACATATGTGGAGATAAATTCTGTACACGATCAAAAAATGTATGTTTTGAAGTATCTGGAGAATGTATATTAGTATTCATTTTACAAAGATTTGTAGATTTGAACAAAGTATATATGTTCTATTTATAAATATGGCAAGCCACAAAGTTAATGCTTTTTACGAATATACATTATATATATATTACAAATCTTTGTAAAATGAATACTAATATACATTCTCCAGATACTTCAAAACATACATTTTTTGATCGTGTACAGAATTTATCTCCACATATGTTTCTTCCAGAAGAGATGAAGTTATTATCTAAAGATTAATTTAATATTGTCCTGATGATGGAAGGGTACTTCCGAAACCGGTAGACAAAATATTAAATAAAAAAGTGGTTAAAAACAAAGTATATATGTTCTATTTATAAATATGGCAAGCCACAAAGTTAATGCTTTTTACGAATATACATTATATATATATATTTATATTCATCCCTTTTGTTTCCCATCCCATAAAAGTAAAGTGGCGGTATGGCAGAGTGGAGAAATAAAGATCGCGGCAAAGATAGAGTATGAAACAGCAAAATTCATTCTTGACTGAGCTAGTATCCGGCCAACAACCGTCGAATGGTTACATCAGCCCTTTTCTTAAATTCATGGATTCATTCTATTCAATATTGTAATCCGTCTCAAGAAAGATTAGAAACAACAGAACGGTATATTACAATATATTTTTTGAACTTAGAAAGCAAAGCGATTATTGTCAGCAATAAAACAAAAATATTATACCATATAATGTATTAAACATTAGGTTTATATAAATAATGAACAAATTGCTACCAATTCATCCTAATCTAGAGGTTATAAATACCTTAGGGCCTAGAGTAACTTAAAATTGTACCAGTCTGAAGATGTTTGTTTCAGAGTGAAACCGGTCCGGTCCTTAATAAATAAAAAGAACTATGTTTTGAAGATTTTTAAAACAATACATTCAAATTATTCTAATGATGAAATTGCACAAACATTACAAATTTCTTCATAAGAAAAGCGTAGGAAAGACTTTAATTTAATTTGCTTTTTCAAAATTATTAATTGTATAATTAACTCACCTTCTTTAGTGCAACTCATCCAGTTTAACAGTCCTTGCCGTAGACTCAGAAACAATGAATTGCTGTTTCTCAATCATCACTTGACTAATTATAGGTATAATTCTCCACTGTCCAGAATATCGAGACTTGTTAACTAAAGCTATTTTTCACGACTGTAACCGAAACCTTGGAATTGAAAGTTCATGCAAATGTATATTTTTGTTCTATTTTTTCTCTGTTGCTATTTTCCCCCATTTTGGGTTATGTATTTTTTGTAATTGGAAAATGGTCCGTTAGTTTTTAAATCGATTGAAATAAAATTCCACAACGACATATCAGTTTCTAAATTAGAACTAAAAGTGTAGGTATATTGTACATAGAAACAATCAACTGCGATGACAGAGCTAAACGGCGCACGTAGAAGATAAGATAAACGACTAGGTTTCATTTTTATAGCCGGGCAGTCGCCTGCTGGTCATGACGTAGGCAAGATCAGTGTTGCCAATAAATTATTCTACCAAAGTAAGTACCTAAATTCATATTTATAAATTTATGGTAGATCCCACCATTGTGTGCTCAAAATTTTTTTTTATGTAAAATAACTAGAGAAATGTTATTTATTTACTTATTAATTGTTTTTAATTTTATATAGAGAATATTGCACAAAAGTTCCAACTTCTCCTAACCGTCTAGAGCCAGTGAAAATATGGCATCCCCAATTGGGGTATGTTGCGAGGCTGAAGGTAGTGGGGAGGGGAAGGAGATGTGGAGAAGAGGAAGGTTGGGTAGCTAATCATCAATATAAATGCCATCGATTGGTTCAAGTGATTGCGCGTTCATTCTGGTTTTCTTTTAAAAGAAACCTCTGCAGTAGTTAGTATCTAATAAACAAAACAAAATAAAACATAAAAATATACATATATCAAGTTTATACATAGGTACCGTGGTTCACGCTAAAACCGCCAATTTTATACGAAAAGATAGAGAAAATAGCAGAGCATATGAAAATCAAAGGAAAACTTAAATAAAAAAAAATTTCTATAGAGAGGAAAAAATCTTTGCGGCTGTTTTATATAAAATTATGTTTTAAATTAACGGCAAAACAACCCAAATTAACTGAACGATTTTTTTTTAGATCAAAAGGTATATATCTAGTACGTTTTGAGATTTTTTTTTAACTATAAATTAAAGGCTATGTAAGATTTTGATAATTCTCGAGTTTGGTCGTAACTCGAGCAGTTTTTTGTGACAAAATTAAAATTGAAAAAAAAAAACAGTCTTACTCCGACTTCATTAAAAATACGACGAAATATAAAATTAATGAAATAAATAATTGCTAAAAAACTATTTGGTCGGATCAAAAATTGAAATTACAAACGACAAATATACGTTGGAACAAACAATTATACCTACGAGTATATATATATATATATATATATACAGACACGAGTATTTTTAAAATAACATATCTTCGTTTATTTCAATTTAATATCGGGGAAAACTAAATATTTTATCGTAAATATTTGATTAATTCAATTACAGACATGGTAATAAATAATTTGACGCTGATATTAAATATTAATCTATTGGTATTCGTTTATTTCATTTTATTTGTTATTGCTTGTGGAGTTTACTTTGGAACAAATGAATACGACCACAATATATCAATGAATAATTTGGTCAGTTTATAAATAATTTATTGCGTTTGAAATGTCAATTTTGCTCCGTTGAATTACCATTGTCAAAAAGGTCGATTTGAGAAATGCTAGTTATGGCAATGAATATTTTACTATCAATATTATGTATTCAACGCTATTTTGCAAAGCACACCGTGATGATTGAATCGATGTTATGAACGTTGATTTTGTACTTGGAAGTGGATGGCTAGAATTTCAAAAAGTTCAAATGTAAGTTTTACAAGACTGAAATGCGTGGCCATTGTATTAAATAAATAAAAAAATGGATTTCTCAAAAACTCTAATCGCAGTACAAACTCTAGTGAGAAAATTAAATAATAATAGTGCTTCTGGCAGGGCAATACATTATCTTTGAATCTAAAACGATATAATTATTTATGGAATTAATATATTTTTAATCTGTTATTTCGTGAAATTATGTGTGTGTTAATATAATGAAGTGTTTTGCAAATTTGACTTTTTGATAAAGTTACACTTATAAAATTGAATTTGAATCGATTTCTCCCTAGGTTTCACCCTGCACAATGAATTGAAATACAAACGACTCGTGAAGTGAAATACATTAAATACTCAATATGGCGTTGTGATTTATTTTTAAATAGTTGAAAAATATATATTTCAAAGCTCCGAAATTTCACTCGAAAAAAAACCATGTCACCGGAGCCCACCGTATAAGAGATGCTCTTTAAAAAAAACATATATTTATACTGATATAGATTTACAAAAACATAATTTTTTGAAGTTTTAGACTAAAAGTGCACAGATTTATGTTGAAAATTCCCCCCCTCCCCCACCACCAATTTAAAAATGCAAATTTATTGTGTTTCATTAGAAATATCATTTTACAAAATATCGCTTCAGAAATAACCTTTTTTGTTCAAGACAATTAGAATGGATGTTTTTTTTACCTAGCCAATGGTGAGCAGCTCATTGTTTATTTGTGCTCCAAAAGAGATTAATTATGACAGAAATCGTTTGAATTAAACAGAATTTAAATGAAAACTACCCATTTCGCTGAAATTTGCTGTAACTTTTTAACGAAGTTTTTGTATTTCAATAGAATGGGATTGAAAAGTTAAGCTGTTACACAAAAACAATTTTTTTTACCGGAAGAATTTTAGTTGAAATCGTCGTACAATAAATAATAAAGCTTGAGACATGAAGATGTATATAAATACACATTTAGGTTAATAAACAAATTGTACTCAGACTAATAACTAGTGACTTCCAAATATATTTATATTCTTTAGGGTTTTCAAAAAACACACCTTTACAGCAATTGTACAGTGTCATGGAAACAGACATTTCGAGAATAAAATTTATGTTTAACAAATCACCGTTGTAATCTCTCACTCTTCAAAATTAACGAGGTAAATACAACAGCATTTACAAGAATCGCGTTACAATGTAGAATAGAGCCTTCTGGTTCTGGGAATACCTGAACAAGCAGACACGTTAAGCCCCTTTCCAGCCTCTCATTTGAGTATTTATTAAAAACTTCAAAATTTAATATAAATTAACCACACAAGCTGTTTTTTTTACTACAGAACACATAAATAATATAAATAAATAGAACATATATACTTTGTTTTTAACCACTTTTTTATTTAATATTTTGTCTACCGGTTTCGGAAGTACCCTTCCATCATCAGGACAATATTAAATTAATCTGAAATACAAAATACTGAGATAAATATACATATTTAGGAGTTGGAAGGAGAAGGAGTAATTGATGAAATTATGGGAATAACAGAGCGGTTTATTGGAAAAATATTTAGGATAGGACTATAAGATAAATTAATTTGATTGTTTAAAATATTGCATTTACTGTTTAATGATTTTCTAATTTCTAGTGCTTCTAAGTTATCTAATTTTATCCCTTTATTGCAACGGTGAAGAATTTTAACCCCTGTATCTCTATTAAAATCATGATTAGTAGTAATGAGGTGATTGGCGAAAAGACAAAATATTAAATAAAAAAGTGGTTAAAAACAAAGTATATATGTTCTATTTATAAATATGGCAAGCCACAAAGTTAATGCTTTTTACGAATATACATAAATAATACTTCAAGTACCAATGCCTATGTTTTTAGTTTATTAAAAAAATAAAAAATACATTTTTTTGTGTTATTCTGAAAGTTTCAGTTCTGACAGTGATGAAAATATCTTGAAATTTAATAAAATATGGGAGCGGATATAAGTTTTCAACGCCGGTTTTGGAAAAGTTAACCACGTCCCATCACAAAGTGACTATATTCCAAAGTAAAACCAAACGAATACATTTATTTTCGTGTTAATAATGATATATACTCATTTCCACTAGAGGCAGAGCATACAGTAGGGTAAATAGTTTGACGTAGCAACCCCCTGCGCATGCCTAGATTTTCCCCCCGGCCAGATTAGCTGGGAATTCTCCCAGTTCGATATGAATATTATAGTACACTTGTCCGGGCGCATTCCTCTGCGGGAATATTATATTTTATGGCGATTTGATGGGATTTTCACGCGCTATTCTTCTAAATAGATGAGTTAGGTTTTAATGAAAATGTGAATTTTTTTTTCTTTATCAAAAGATGCTGGGTGTAAATAAAATAAGGTGTTCTTAGAAAATAATATTTGTCTCTTTGTTTATTTAATATGCCTTTCCGTGACCTATCGCATTTGACTTTGAATCAAAAGGTTAAGAGTTCAACACTGCGACGAAAAACGTGCCATACATATATTTCGATTAATTTCCCTTTAAAAATAGCGGTATGTGCGTAAAATACTGTGCGATGTAAGAATACATATAAATATTTTTTAATACTTACATGAATACCACACAAGAGTCTAGACTGCCTGGAGTGAGTGAGAATATGGTATTCTAAATTTGGGGTTTATTGTGTGGTTGAAGAAAAAACAGGTAAGAGATGGGAAGAGGGAGGTTGGAAAATACCTAGCTATGTAAAATAACGTGTTTTTGAAAAAATAAAATTCACTATTCTAAAAAATCTTTGAAATGTGATCAACCTTCTCTGACACCTAGGGCTCTACAAATATGGAAATAATTATGGCTTTACGATTGCAAGTCATAAAATTCTCTCATAAAATGAGGTAACGAGTTAGTGTGCAGTTAAATTTAACTGGCGTCACAAGTGTCGACTGTACGTAACCTACAAACCTTCGTGAATAAGGATTTCTCATTGAAAGGGGCGACATCAGATGAACCCACCACTGAAGTGTAACCTAGTACAATTGAACTCGATTGTATTAAAAATACTTTTTTTTAAGGTCATAATAATCACACAATGCACAATGAGACGTTACTTTATTGTATGGTGACTCTCTATTTTTATATTGAGAAAATTTAACCCTTCCTCCGTGCGTCAAAAAAATGTTTTTACCGTATGGAGTTTCGAGTGTTATGCCAGTTTTGCATCATTCAACATTCGAAAACTGGCTTACAAAGACGTGTAAGCTGTTTTCAATGTGAGGTTGAATTTATAATTTATTTTAACGAATACATAGAGATTTTCATTTTGACTTCACCTTCCTACAAATAAGGGGTAAATGATTTTTTCCGCAATTGAATCCGAAATAATTTATTTTATTCCAAGGTGTCCTCCCATTTTTTGAGAATGCCTCTCACCGATTTATTTCTAGGGTAGTGTGTCATCTTGACAGATCAATAAACATATCGTCGTCAAAAAGCCAAAATGGCTGAAGCGCCATTTCGGTAATTTTACACCAGAGCATTTTTTTTTGTTTACAATAAAATAAGTCTTTAGTACCTGGTTGGCTTTTGAAAAAAAGTAAACTAAGCTAACTCAAGGCTCTCAATGAGTTATTTGAAGTGACAAAGAGGTAAAAAAAATCCCTTGTGTCACTTAACTTAAGCCTTCTCCCAAATGGTAAATATATTTTAGATGATGAAAAGGCCACAAAAGTCTTCAGAATTAAACAAGAGTCAAAGCGTTCGATGCAGAAAATAAAACTGATCAATACTGCATATTAAACACATTTGTGACCAGAGTGTCGGTTAAGTCCTTTCCCCTTTCCAGCGACGATATTACCACTAGTCCGATCTTGGCTATTCTTAAGCGATGGCTGTTAACATGAAAGCCTCATGTAGGGTTACTAGAGAATTTTAAACAAGATTTTTTTTTGCATCGGCATTTTGCGTCAAGAATAAAATTGAAAGCGTTATATTGCTTAAATTTCAAACACATAATGTGTTGACTATTTTAATGTAATATTTTCATTTCAAAAACCAGTAAGCGAATTTAAAAGCACGATAGAAAACAACTGCGCGCGGTTAACTAACCGCGTTTCACAGCGACCTACCGCTGTGTACTTAGTTTACGTACTTGCACGTGTGGTAGATGCACGTTTCGGTAGCATTAGGTTAATTTCGTATTTTTCATTTTTTTCATAAAAAAACTGCACAATTTACATATACTAGGGAAGATTACCCAACAATGTAATTCAGTGAATGAGGGCAAATTCTATAAAAAAAAATTACCAAGGATTGTTCTTCCTCACTTGAACTGCTAGTTATTCCTTCATCTAATGCCAGGTTTTCAGGACGTCCTTCAAGTTGTAATTCCATATAGAGTTGTGATAACTGTTCGTTGACCAACGTAGGCTGAAAAATAAAATTAAGTATTCTTATCTGTGTTTTAAAAACTTGTTGGATTAATACAGTATTAATGTTAACTTTATCATAATGATTTTGAACTTAAAACAATTATTACTGTACACACCTGGTTAATGCTGTTTAAAGAATTCAGATCAGATTTCAATACATCCTCCAATTTTTTTGTTGTTACTTGGTATCTATATACTAGCTCGGAATTTAAGCATACCTAAAAAAAATTCATTCATTTATTCTATGAAGCATCTTTTCGTCGTTTTAAAGTTGCCGCAACCCTAGATTTAAAGTTGAAAAGGAAGTATCTACGTAGCTAGGAGCAGTAGTTTTATTGGTCTTGGAACATAAATTATCCCAGTTTGTGAATCAAGTGGTTTTTAACGAAATTTACATACTAATATAGGTACTTGGGGCCTTGCTCGAGATTTTCAAATACAGGATGGCGACAAAAATTTGGCAATGAATTTTGTTTAATTGAAATCCTTACTGTGACAAAATATGCGTATTTTTTCACTCTTGAATTTTGTGGTCAAACTATTCAAGCTCCTGAATTCATTACTGTCACGAGCTGTTGAACTTTGAAATATTTTTTTAACCGTAAAAAAAGACCCCAAATTTAATGTATCTACTTTTTCTGCCAGATATTGGCTATTGTCAAGGTAGTATTATATGAGTATGTCACAGTGTGATGAATACTCTCAGTATCGCATGGTGAAATACTAACATTCAGTATCAAAAGTTTGCTGGAAATCGAAGATTTGAATAGTCAGGTATTTATCGACTTTTTTCCCCATCCCCTCTTCACTACGTTCAGCCGCACAGCATACCCAAGTTGCGAATGTCGTAGTTTCACTGGTTCCGAACAGCTTGGAGCAGCTAGGACTTTTGTGCGGTATTCACATAAAAATAAACATTTAAAATTAATCGGAATAACTAAGTCAAACTGCACTCGCACGAGTTAAATCGGTTTCGAAGCCACCGCGTGTAGCGTCTTCCACTACATCGTCTTCCACTAAAATTCCCCTTGATTATTAGTTTGTTGGGTTTCTTGGTATTTTTTGCTCTTCACGACGTCATTCTTTTACCCTATACAATTTTGAAATTTTAACGCATATGATAAATAATTTCAAAAATAATTATTCTCTCAATCGAGGGCGTTTTTAAGATATCCTTGTAAGTCTCTATGCACTTTATGTTGTTCCTTACGTTTTTTACTGAAAGTGAATGCAAGAAGAAGTGGGGGACGCCCGAGGAAGACATTGCACGATCAAGTGAATCAAACCCGTCGAAATTCCCACCCAGGCGTCGTCGGTTTAATTCCTCTGCTAGCTAAGTTCTTCATCATTGCACAAGCGAAAATTTTCGTTTATTATGATGGCAGTAGGAGTTTTTCAAATATTGTCAGATTTTTCGTAACCCGGGAACGTTTGTCTTTCTTTTTAAACAAAAAGAGTCAGAATAAAAGAGGAGTATGTATGGGACGATGCATGAATGTGAATGAAACAAGGAGTGTGTACCAAGATATAGTTGTATGGCGGTCCGTCCTTTCTAGCATGACGGTTGGTTTGTTATACATTTAAGCTGGGTAGAAAAAATAGTACAATATTATTATACCTCAGAACAGATTTTAATGACCTAGTGAGGTAGGTAATGTAACAAACAAAAAGTTTATCAAATAATAATTAAATATATATAAATAAATATACATGTATTTATAATATTTATCTGTTTAAGATTAGATAGTAACTAACTTTTCCCCTTGCTGCCCTCTTTAATCGGAGGTTGGCTATCATCAATTCAATCTTCACCCTGCAAGTTGTTCTCTGTAAAACGGACCTCGCATCAGTTAAGTTGATCATAGATTCTCAATCTTTTTTTGCCCACCGCCCACTTTGAGAATATTTTTTATTCTAAAGCCCCTCCCCCATTTTTTTTTACTTACCATCTGTTACGTTCGCGGTTACAGTTACCGGTAGCCACCGAGTAACCGGTTATTTATCCAGTTCTTTTTAGAACCGGTTCCTGGTGTTTTGTCGAAAAGAACTAGTAAACCGGGAACCGGTTCCTTGCCCAAAAAACACAAAAAGAATGAACAACGGATATCGACCGTTCCAGTGATTGGCTATTTTTTCCAACGCCCCCTAATTTTCCCTGGGTCTTTTACTGCCCCCCTGTAAGTCAAGTCAAACGCCCTCAAGGGGGCGTTATCGCCCACGTTGAGAACATATGAAGTAGATAAATGATAAAAAATAAACAACTTCAAATATGGTACAAACAAAATTAAAAAATCTCCTTTAAATATGAAAACAGTTGTATGAAACACGCAGTCAAATCCGTACATTTTAGTACGGATACATTCCATTACACTACGTAAAGATACATTGATTCCGTTTCTCGAGCCAGTCAGGCAAATCGCAACCAGCTTTATGGGGTATAGACGAGCCCCCTGGGAACGACGCATTGGATGTGCATCACCGGGGTGTCCCAGCTCTGTGCTTTGCAATATTTGCACTCATCTGTATGGCTAATAGGTTTGCACGATTAGCATTTCAGCTGTTTTGTATCAAAGATGGAGGAATAACAATTTATCCTGCATCTTTAAGCATGGAGATTAAACAAAATATCTGCTAAATAACATCATATATAAAGTAAATGTTCACAATTATCCTACTATTTGAGGCGTAAACATGCGTGTACTCAAAACAGCGTGTTTTACAAAGGCCAAAGACTTTTTAATAGCCTTTCAAAAGCCCGAAAAGAAGCCCCAAGACTTAGCACTTTTCGTAGGATTTGTGCTGAATATGTAAAGAAAAACCTATGATTTTTGTACATTTCTTTTTTTTTTTTTTATATGAACACCGCACAAGAGTCTCAACTGCTCCCAACCGTCATGAGCCAGTGAGACTATAGCATCCCAAAATAGGGTATGTTGTGAGGCTAAAGGTAGTAGGGAGGGGAAGTTGATTGGGAAGAGGAAGGTTGGGAAGTACCTGGCTATTCAGATCTGGTCACCAAACATGGCTAGAGCCACTTCAAGCAACGTTTTGATTCTGAATGGTGGTCTTTCACCGGGCGATACTTAGAATCTCTACCAAGCATGAAGATCAACCAAAATATTTGATAAATAACATGATATATAATATAAATGTTCACAATTATCCCATTATTTGACGCTTTCAAAACAAAACTTGCGTAGACTCAAAACAGCGTGTTTTACAAAGACCAATTTTTTTTTAATAGCGTTCTAAATCCCTAAAAGAAGCTTCGAGTCTTGACACTTTTCGTAGGATTTTTAAACATACTAATATTTCAATTTATATCTACTTATAAATACGTGTATAGTAAACTTTATGTGCTTCGTTCTACTATTGTGAAATGCATTATTTTTTTTCTTACAAGATGTCTGAAAAAATAATTTGCATACATCTGAATAAAAATACAAAAACAAACAAACAAATACATTCTCAATATATTTATTTAAATGTTGAACTTTAAGCTCTAGTAAGAAGTACAGTTAAAAAAATACCCCTTACCTTAAATAATATTTTAACAACTCGACTCAATGCATTCTTTAAAATACCTGCTTTACGTGCTATGCAATACATGAATGTTGTTTAGTTTTTTAAAGATTTTTTTACTACGTAGCAGAAATTATTTTGTTGGTCTGAAGCGGCAAAAATGTTCGAATGGTAAACGCTGGCATTATTAAATTTGCACGATTTCTCTGATTGTAAATTTTAGGTAAGCGCAATTTTTTTTAGCTTTCAACAATAATATATTTTCATTGAGAAATATCTATTAGGCAATTGAAAATAATACAGTTTGCCAAATTATTCACCCTAAAGTTAGCAATATGTATTTCAACATATAAAGTTTTACTAATTGTTTCTGTAACATACAAATACGTATATTGCTCAATACAAAAGAACATTTTCCAATGTTCCTTTTATTTTAATTTTAGAAGACACCTTTTAATAAAAGTAACGGCTTCATAGTTTACCAACACGTTTAATAAAGTGGAAGGTAATTTTAGTATCGCTGTGGTTAAACATTACATTTCATTATTGAAACGTTACCTTAAATGCGTTCATTTAAAACGTTAGCGAAAATACCTCACTTAACAGTTTATCTCTTTCCACATTTTTCTCTTTTCTTCTCAAATAATTTTACTACATAGCTTACAAAATTTCAGAATGATTATGGAATCCAGATCTTTTCGTATGTGATCTATTACTCAGACTTAAAAAAACTACATTTTACTTAGTATTTTAAGCTCCAGGCAGCTATTATAAGAACATATAAACGCACAAAAAATTACTAAAAACAGACAAAGCATCCAACGTTAGTATTTTTCAAGAAATCGCGTTTGTAAGAACCAAACATCTATGAATGACTTTTATACAGTATTTATAATTGCGCACACTTGCTTCTTCAACGACATTTATGTACAAAGAAAATTATCTCTAATTATGTTTTAATTTGTACTGTAGTTTTCTCGTATATTTGATATATTACTTACAATTATTATTTTATACATTTTCGCTTGATTTCTCTAAAAATACTCGAATATACTTAAAAATGTACTTACAAACGTTGTAAGGTAAGTGGTGTAGTAATAACCTCTCCATATTCTGAAGTAAAGATTTTTTTAAAAATAAGCAATACCAACTTACGATTCTCCAGACACAGCGTGCCTCAATTATTTGTATATAAGTATTCACTTATAAACACGGTATCACAACCACTGAAGAAATATAGTTCAAAACTTTTAATGGAAGCTTTGCGTTGACACATCCCTTTAATAAAACCTTTTTTATAATGCATTGAAGCTTTCAAAGCAAAATTTAAAATAAAAAGTTTTTAAAAAGCACAAAAAATGTTTTCTTTCAATTAAGTTTTTCCAGCACACCCTGTTGAGAATGCATAACTCTCTGCAGTACAAGTTACATGGTACAAGGTGCCTAGAGTGTGCACAACCTGCGTTCCCCGATAAAGTGCACTCTGTATGTTGGGGATGTTTGACCAAATAGGGTTGGCAAATAATATTTTTTAAATAATTTATAGCAGGTCGGTGGTTGTCTTGTGATGGAGGGTATTAATATTTATTTGATTTATTTTATTGTATACCTAAAACACGACAACCTCTACGATGATTTCAACGTTTTTTTTTTCAATTTTCACATTGTTTGGAACACGATGTGCAATACAACCTAAAACGTGTTAAACGGAGCCAAAAGTAATCTGGTACCAGGCCTGTAGGCACACCCGGAGAAATAATAATAGCCAACGTGCTGGTCGTACCTAGAGAACTTGAAATAAAATGTCAATGTTAGAACCAAAGAACATCTTAGATGTTTAAATAACAATGTTTTTTTTTCTGAATTCGCCAATCATCTTATCAAAAAAATATCATACCTTCAATAAAAGCGTCGGTGCTCGTATTCTTCATAAAAATGGTCATGGCAACAGATTAAATAATTAAGAAGCACAAGAAATAAAGAAAGCCATTAAAATTAATATTAATAAAAGTCAAATTCTTAATAATTAGTCAAAAGTGTCCGGTAGTCCAATATTAGGTATATTTCCTGTAAACGAGTAAAATTTCTCATAAATCTTTTATGACTTTCTCAGTTGGCGTTTTGCCTCTTTCATTTAATATTATCTGTATCTTTTTCTGTTTGTCTTTGTTATAATTTATAGTTTATTATACTCTTTTCTTTCTGTATGTACCAGTATATAAAATCACACATAATGTATTATTCGTTTAATTTTATGTTGTACCTTGATGATGTTTAAGCTAAGCGAAACCGGTCGGTCGTAAAAAATAAAATAAAATCTGTGGTAAGCAAAGTAATTATTGTATCATTTTTATTTGGAAGATAAAGATTACTTGAATCAAACATTTATGAATCATTGGAACTAGGTGGCAATATCAAGAAGGCGATTAAAGCTCTAGGGCCTTCGAAGGTAGGCTAGTATCCTGTAACCTTACCTGAACTTATATAACTTCACTTGAACTTTGGTCTTACATATATGCTTGTGGTAAAAGTTTTTGTTTTCAAGCCCGATGTTTATATTAACATGGATTGGTTGGAGTCCATTTCCAATATCTCTCTTCGAAGCTTTAAGTACAATGAACAACCCCCAATCCTGCGATAAGCAAGTAATTTAGCTTTTGAATATTTGTTGCAGTTTTAATAAATTTAGTAGAAGTTGAAGATATTAATAATATTAAATAAAAAACCCTTTTTCATTTGCGCGCTGTGTACGATCTTCTTCTTCTTTTGGTGCCCTCTCCTATCGCAGGTTGGCTATAAAAAGGGCAATCTTTACCCTGCCAACTGAAATATAAACTCAACAAAACTGTTAATTGAAAAAATATGTATTTTAACTTGATGATTTTCTTTATGATTGTTTGAAAGCATCTTTCTGAATTAAAATCTATTCATTTTTTCCAGGGTTTTTTTTCTAAACGGTGGTCAACGGCTATCAAAATAATGACCACTGTAATAAACCTGCAACTATGAAAAATAATCTGATATTTTAACTTAATTTTTACTGTGACTTTTCTTGATTTTTTGTGTATTTTTCTCTTTCCTTGTTAAGTTGTTATTGTATTTCATTAGGCAGAAAGAATAACACTGATTAGACACAAATGAAACAGTTTTTTTATAAGATGAAAGGTTTTATAATAAAATCTTCCTGAATTTTTCAACTTATATTGAAGGTAGTTTTCACTAAAACTTGATTATTTTGTACATTTTATTTGTTATTATTATTTTATTTTTTCTAAGCGAAAGATTGCCAACCGCTTCTCGCAATTTGAAGCACTAAGCGGATAGGAACCCTTATTTAAAAAAATAAATAAACGACTACGGAATTACGCAAAGTTTTTAGTTCTGTAAAATGATTCAAACTTTCTGTTCTCTTCAGATATTATTTAATGACAGTTTTAAATTCCATGCCCTGTCCACTCTTTACCAAGAATATTTTTTGAATAAATATAGTAAAAACATAACTGGTTATTTTAATATTTTAATAAGCGCTTAAGTAAAATCTTTAGCCTCGTTTGAACTTTGAATTAACCCACTTCGTTAAAATAACTGAATAAAGCTTAATTTAACATTTACTCGTCATACTTGAGTAATTAAGATTACATTATATTTTATTTCACACATCACGAAAGCAAGGGTGAGAGTGAAGATCATAAATTATTTGATGTTGTTAGGGTAAGATGTGTGGAATCGGGTTATTTTAGGCCAAAAAGGTTGAAAGGAATTCTTCACTGAATTTTCTACGCTCCGATTATTAGAAGTAGGAAAACACATCAATTATTTAGAACAGTTTGAGAATAGAAGAGAATATGATCAATAGTTATTATTTCCGGTTATTTGGATTCATGGTCATCGGCCATGGTCAGTGGTCGTGTATTGTAACTCATATAGACATTTATATTTAGCCTGCCTTCTCTCTCTGTTTTAAATTACAACTATGTGAGATAAGTCAGATACCCGCTATGTAATGTAATTATTGGTTGTTACATAATGTCATAATTAATGGCATTTGGCAAAGAGTAGAGTACAGCGTAAAATAAAGTTTGATGTAGCCATATATATTCAAATTCACTACCTAAACACCCATACTTATGATTAATGTTTCTTTATAGATTGTGTTTTTATTTCACCTCTTTGTGATTTTAGGCAACTGTTAAAACTCCTGGTTTAGAGCCGACTAGCTGGAGTAGAAGCTCTTCATAGATGCTTACAAGACTATCCAAAGTTTAAAGCACCATCTTCATGTATATACCTAAAAATGGTACTGTAGAAATTTTAAAGAGTGCCAAGAAATATTTCTCCCTCTCCCTGTGTCAACTGTAGTTAGAGGTGCATAAATGAGAAGGAACTCTTTTCTGCCCGGTGAGCCAGCTGCCTTTTGCTACTCTAGGGCTTTTTGTGTGTATGTTTATGTGCAAGTACTGAAAGTGAAATTTTGTAGACTGCCATTTTATGAGTGTCAATTTGTAACCAAGGATCAATAAAATAAAACTAAATATTAAGAGGAAAAAAAACGGTTGTATCCTCTGAAAAAGAGTCCTCATCAAAGCCCTATCATTTTATTTTGACTGCTTTAGGGTTATTCTGCAACAACCTACATAATAATGAAGCTTTTATGCAATACAAGCGTTATTATTCAACAAAATAAAAGATTATTATCTACAATATTGTTTAGCTGATAAAAATGGCCCGATAACAATAAAACTCTTTTCATGAGAGGAAAAATACTGCAACACAGCCTTTGTGATTTTCCACCCCTGCGTTTCTTGAGCAGTATTTCTGAAATAACTTTTTTAACGGCTGCAGAAAAAAATCTTGGAGGAGGGAAACAGCCACAGTGGCGAAGTTTGCTCCTGCAAAGTGGTGGTTGAGATTAAAAATGAAACTTTCATATATTTCTGCGCTCCCGTGTTTTCAGGATTACTATACTTTTATTTTAAACTCAAAAGGAAAACTTACGATTTGAGTAAGATTCACATATTCCATAAAGGCTAGTTTTATTTTCGGGAATTCAGATGAAATGAAAGCTGTGTACATATTACGTTTATCAATTTTCCGAAACCTTAATAAAGCAGCCGTATTACCTTCTAACTTTTCCGTACTAAAAATGGAAATTTTACCTAGCTTCTTTAACATTTAACATCTTCTTAAGATTTTATATTACGAGCCTTAAATTTTAACCAAAGGTTAAAAAATAAACTTATTCATTAAATACTATTTGTACACATGAATTATATTCTTACTTAATCATTAAAATAATGGCAAAAAGCTTAGATATATGTGGCAGATATGTAATAAAAACAATTAATTGAATTATGAACATTTTAAAATTATTTTTTACATTTTAGAGCAAATAATCAATACGTTTGTGTATACGATTGTTTTTTTTTTAAACATATAAACTTAGTTAAGTATTAATCAGTGTAAATAACTCAACGCAAATCGGAGGTAGTTATGCAAAAAGCATTTAACCCACAATTTGCCAAAAAAACATCCAAGCTCCAAATGCAATAGATTTTTTTACCAACGCTCATTGCAGATATTTTATATAAATTGATGTTTCAAGATAGTAAAATTAAGGATTTATTAGGAAATACATAAATATTTTTTAATGAATACATTGATAAATTATAAATTACCTCTTTATAAAAATATACATATTTTCAAACTCCTTTTTGTCAGTTCCATCTTTTTGAGGTTGGTTGCTTTCTGCATAACTGCGTCAAATGAAGGTAACGCTGGCGTTTCATCTAAGGATCGGAAGGAAATGTTTGAGTTTGATAACGAGTTAAAAAAATACATTAAGCCCCATTAGTATCTTACTTCTCTTTCATCGCAGACCTACGCTTATCGAGGGTTATCCAACATCTGAGTATTTTTGAACTAAGAATACATCCCAAAATAACCGAACGGAACAGTGTATGTTCCGTTTTGTAGGTTAAAGCTATGATTCACTATTTACCAAGTGTTCCGACAACACTAGCCGGGATTATCAAAAGGGTTGTTTTGTACTTGTCGCCGTAAGATTTATGCAGTTTTCTTCTTAACGTATCATGCAAATTTCTCGCAAGCGTTGACCATTCGATGACAAACCCTTACAATAGTAACCCTATTGTCCAGTATTTTGAGAATGCGCCAAAAGATCCATCATATCTCATAGTAAAGCGGTGGCCAAACTTTTGATCACTACGGGTGACATGCTTTTTAAATTATTGGCGGCGGTCTACTAACATCGTATGTGCTAAGTGATCATAAAAAAATAGTAAGCCAAAAATAACTTAAAATTTTAAATAAACCTGGATATTACAATTTATATTCAAAATTCAGTTGTTTTAATAACAGAAATTTAAGATTTTTCTACACAAACATAAAAAAGAGTTTATAAATAAAACAATATATTCTTTTCATTTCTCTTCTTTTTCTTTTCTTTTTCTTTTCTTTTTCTTTTCTTTTTCTTTTCTTTTCTTTTTCTTTTCTTTTCTTTTCTTTTTCTTTTCTTTTTCTTTTCTTTTCTTTTCTTTTCTTTTCTTTTTCTTTTCTTTTCTTTTTCTTTTCTTTTCTTTTCTTTTCTTTTTCTTTTCTTTTCTTTTCTTTTCTTTTCTTTTCTTTTCTTTTCTTTTCTTTTCTTTTCTTTTCTTTTCTTTTCTCTTCTCTTCTCTTCTCTTCTCTTCTCTTCTCTTCTCTTCTCTTCTCTTCTCTTCTCTTCTCTTCTCTTCTCTTCTCTTCTCTTCTCTTCTCTTCTCTTCTCTTCTCTTCTCTTCTCTTCTCTTCTCTTCTCTTCTCTTCTCTTCTCTTCTCTTCTCTTCTCTTCTCTTCTCTTCTCTTCTCTTCTCTTCTCTTCTCTTCTCTTCTCTTCTCTTCTCTTCTCTTCTCTTCTCTTCTCTTCTCTTCTCTTCTCTTCTCTTCTCTTCTCTTCTCTTCTCTTCTCTTCTCTTCTCTTCTCTTCTCTTCTCTTCTCTTCTCTTCTCTTCTCTTCTCTTCTCTTCTCTTCTCTTCTCTTTTTTTCTCTTCTCTTCTCTTCTCTTCTCTTCTATTCTCTTCTTTTCTTTTCTTTATATTAATGCAAACAATATGCTTGTAATTATGAACTATTATTATTAATGTCATATCTGAGGATGCGCTGGAGACATGACGTTGCATATTTTCGCGATTACAAAAGCAGGTTTGCTGGGAATGGGCGATTTCCGTTCATTGGCGTGTGTTCGCCTGTGTTTCTGTCTGTACGTGGCTTCAGATAAGCGGGCAACTAGGAATAGTTTTGCGGTCGACCAGTTGACTGCGGTTAATATTTTGGCCACTCCTGCTATAGGAACTTTAAATTACTGCCCTCGAAACATATTTAAAATTTAAACTAACTAATAAATTCGATTTTCCCGCAGGTCATTGTGTTTTGGCACACACTCCTTTATTTATTCTAATTCAAAATTGTTTTATCATATAATCTGGTTATTCAGATTTTTGTGATGACCCGACTCTGAAATCGGAATCACTATTTTCGACAGAGTAAAGTTAGCCTCTATGAAGTTAAGCGTACTGTACAGGGCCCGCATATATTTTACTAGTACACAATTGCTGACCTTGTATACATCGCAAGAGCGCTTCACTGTTGAATTCGTCAGCTACCTCTGGTCTGTGGAGCCCCTAAATACTTGAAAAAATCCTTGACTCTGTGTAGAAACAAGCGGTCCGTTTGATAGATTCTCCTATAAAAAAAAACGGATTGCAATCTTTGGAGTACAGAAGTCAGGTGGGAATACTGTCCTTGTTTACCTACCAGTATTTCAATGGAAGATGCTCCGAGGAACTTGCGTCATTGGTCCCTTTGGCACTGGTGCATAGTCGGAAAACTCGCCAAACGCGCACCCAACATGTTTACAGCGTTGCCATCAACACGTGGGAACGGGTCGTTTTTACTGCTCGTTCTTATATTCAACAGATCGGCTGTGCAACGATTTGCCGGCCTCTGTGTTTCTTTCTTTCTTTGACATGAACTAATTCAAGACCCAGGTTCACTCCTACCTTTCTTCAAAAAGACCCGCCACACAGTATCCCCAAAGATGACATAGGCCCTGAGTGAAATTATTTCCCTCAAGGCAGGAGGCCTTGGAAATACTTTTTTTTAAATAATCGTATTGTTCAGAAAACTAGGCAATGTTAAATTATCATTCTGCATTGACTTAAACTCATGGCATATATGATGCATGTTGATAAACGTTTTCGTTTTTTTTTATCGTAACAAAACAATAAACGATGTTAGTTTCTATTAGTTCACATTTAGTTGTATGTTCCATACATGTTTAAATGTCATACCTGGATAACAGACATATTTGATATTTTCATAGAAAGCAACAAACTTCGTGGTTTGAAGTTTTTAATAAAAACGAAATAAGGACATTGTATAAGACCACGAATATTATTTTAATTAGAAGCAAAGAAAGCCATTATAACTAATAGTCATATTTTTAGTAATTAGGTAAATTTGTCCAGTAGTCCAATATTTGGTATATTTCTTGTAAACTCATAAAATTTATCATTATTCTTTACATATTATCACCTTCTCAGTTGACGTTTTGTCCCCTTTAATTCATATTATCTGTCTTTTTTTCACTGTGACTTTGCTATAATTTAAATGTTATTCTTTTGTTTTCTCATTGTTTTGTTTGTTTTATCATTTGCTCTCCCTCTGTATGTATATATAACCGCAAACTTTGTATTTTTTGATAAATTTAATTTTGTTCTTTGATGATGCTTAGACTAAGCAAAACCAGTCTGTCATAAAATTTAAAATAAAATCTGTGATCTTATACAAAGTTATTATTTCATTTTAATTAGACATATTTGACTTCTGATCACCCATCTTCAACCCATAAAAGTGGCCGAGCTTCGTTTAACGTTTAGGCACCCACCTTTATACTTGTATCCATTATACTTTTAAACATAGAAAGTCATCAAACATCAGCTATCTTCAAAGAAAAATACTACAATATTTTTCTTACGAACTGCAAAATTTTTAGGTTGTTTTCTTTTTTAATACTACGGTCCACTTACAAGAATTGAAGCTACATTTTTTACAGCAAAAAGAAAGATTTCTTCATAACGCATGATGAAATTTTAAGAATAGACACTGTGTATTCAGCACCACGTACTTATTCCAACATCCAACGAGCGTATTTTACGTTCGCATGAGGTCGTAACTTTTTACGCGTTCTGCATACGCGGGAACGGAAAAGGCTGTGGATTTTCATTGCAATGATTAGAGCCTAAAAAAAGAAACGGAAATTAAAAAAAATATATAGAAAGAATATGAACAATTATAGAAAAACTTGTGCAAAAATCAATGTTTTAGATTAGCACAGAATAACTTTACCATTCAGTAACTAAGAATAGTTAATTGTAAAAATCAGTAATAAACCTAAGCCTCTAAACTCTCTTTGGTATTTTTATTATTTATTTGATTCTTATATTTTTCCTTATTTATATTATTATTTGAACAAATATGTTAATACGAATTCATACGTTTCATCAGGATTTTTAGACCCGCTTCTGGTAAATTGTTTTTTTAATCATGCACTGTTATACCCATATCTGAACTTTTTTCTCTCATGATTTATGATAACGATTATGATTTTAGATAGTTTAAATTTGTATAAAAAAATATATTATTTTTTCTTTATTAGATAGTCTTACCAGCTTAGTTAGTTGAGTATGAAGCGCACTTGAGTTAAAATATCACAAAACTTTGCTACTTAAGTTCAGTGTTATTTTTTTCTAATAATAAGTTTTTCGTCCAGAGTACAATAGACCAACAGAGAATGCCGAATTTAAGTAAAATAAGAAAAGAACCCCGAAGAATTATTTATGATTCTAAAAATCGATATTTTTCAATTAATGAAACATTTTTTTGTTTTACAGTCGATACGAACGTCGGCGGAGGCCCGGCTTTTCTACCCTTTACAGCAATTCAATTAACCCCGCTTCACTGGCATACGTGAACGGGATGATAGATGGTAATACTATTATAATGAATAATTCCTCGATACCGAGAACACAAACAACGTTCAAACTTCTCGGTAATATTGAACGAACCTTCTAGGTATGTCATTGAAAAAAAACACGTGAAAATGGTACGTGTTTGAAATAATAATAAAACATTTTAGGTAGTGTTAACTTACTAAGTAACCATAACGCCGTTTACTCGCAAGCAGGCAGAGAGGACGGACCGCCATAATAATAATAATAATAATATATGAACGATTTCTATAGCGCCGTTTTTGTGAAAAATCACCTCAAGGGCGCTGTACAGATCTTACTTTCTATCATTACATATTAATTCCTAGTTTGGTGGCCATACAACTTTGTATTGGCGCACACTCCTTTCTTCATTCACATTCATATATCGTCTAAAACATACTCTTCACATGGCCAGATTCAAGTATTTGATAAACTTTATCGTGCCATGTCTTCCTCGGGCGTCACCGATTTCTTCTTCCATTCACTTTCGCATCATATTTTCTTAAATCAAAAGCCTATTCTTATAGGCAAAGTTTTTTGGCCAAGTTATAGAACTCAAAGAATCAAATTTTATAATAAAAGTTTAAAAACTGGCACATACATACATACTCATACAAATAAATTGTGTACCTAATGATTAGGCTGCATACACAAACACCTACATACGTACATTTATGATTGTATACAAAATTACCGAATAAGAATAGGCACGAGCGAAAACACTCTTGTGATGGCAGCACTTGATTTCTTGCAGGGCCTCGTTTATAAACAATGGAGTTAATTTATGATGTCTTGAAGCGAAGCTTAATTCTAATTATATTATCATGTTATTGCATTTATTTTCTTTGTATTTTTCAATGTATTATGTGGAACTTATGGGATTACACTACCCTCCCTGAGATCTGGAATAAATGTATTTAAGAAAATAAAAGTGAGCATAAATTATTTGTTCCACCAGATATATAGCGGAAACAATATATTATGGTACAGAAAGAATGGGAAGTATCTGGCTATTATGATCTGTTAACTAAACATGGATGAAAAAGTTACATGCTTAGAGGTAAGTATCAAGCAAGTCTCTAACAAGGGCAATACTAATAGCATTTTAACCCCATTATGTTATTTCTATGATTAATGTTTGAATTATATTTCGTTGCGTTTTTTTTAGAAAAAATGGAATAACATTTATTGAAATGTTATAGTTATTTGATGTAATTTTTCAATTTAAACTGAAATTAATGAATATTAACTTTAGTTTTTGATTTACAGGAAGATTTTTAAAGTAAAATCTTTAAGCAATTTATTTTTGTATGTGGGGATATCATGAGGTATGAAAAGTAAATTGATTGAGGCAGGAGGAAAAAAAACAACGAGTTCGTGAGAACGTAAAGTGTTCTCTTTGTGACATTCGTTTTTGCTGTGCAAATATGAATTAGCCTTGCAAAACGTTACGTGTTTTCGTGATCAAATCCGTTGTCATGGCAGCCAAAGTTTTATGGTGCTGCTGTGAAAAAAATCGTTCAACCCATTTACAGTCCGCTGTGTTCTGACGTCAGGGATGACTCACGACGTTGGTTTATATATTGCGTTACATTAAAAGATTTATAAGTTCAACAATGTTTCCCACTATTTTAGAAGTTCAACATTGTCTTTTTACTTCGTGTTCAGAACGGGGTTTCTCTATACCATAAGATTTTTTTTTTCAGTGAATACCACACCAGAGTCCCAACTACTCCCAATCGTCTAGAGCCAGTGAGACTATGGCATCCCCAATCGGGGTACGTTTCGAGGCTGACGGTAGTGAGGAGGGGAATGAAATGGGAAAGAGGAAGGTTGGGAGTACCTGGCAGTTCAAATCTGGTCACCAAACACGGCTAAAGCCATTTCAAGATAAGATTATTTATTCTGTTTTTTTTTTTTTGATTTTATGGATTCTTTCATAATCCTCTACTAACTAGCTGGGGCTTATACAAATACCCCTCATAGTGTCTATCTAACTAGTACTGCGGCTCATTAGGCCTTATTACTATCACCATCTGATGGTTTTATTTATTTGACTGAGTTTATTTTTACATAGTGGAAGGAGTAATTAATGAAAAGAGATTAAATTACCCGCAAAGAAGTTAATTGAATAAAAATTCAGTGACGCTTAAGAAATAAATTGCACTGTCGAGTATTTAAATATTATATTCAGGTCATTTAAGGAATCGCTAAGAAAAAAAAGTTATGTAATAGACGATGTATAAGTGTGAATGAAGCAAGGAGTGTGTGGCATTTTTCTTGACTGCCTACTCCTGCGGAAGAATAGTGTGGTGGTGGGTGTCAAAAACTAAAACCTACATTGATCGTTTTACTAGTTTTATAAAAGTACCAGAAATCATTCCGCTCAAATTGCTATACGTATAGACGTAAAGCCTTCATTCTGTACGACTGATTCCCCCAGCTTCAACAATAAGGTATTTATCAAACTGCCACGCAAAACTTATAATTAAATTTAAAATTCACATAATTACGACACGAGAACGAACGTATGCGAACTTCAAATCAAATCATGAAGAAGAATTCGCACGCATACCTAATCAGTTCTTCGCAAACTTCTAGCACGCGATGTGTTTCCTTTCAAAACACCTTAACACTCCTAAACGAGGTCTCCAAACAGGGAGCTGGTACCCATTACCGTTTCGTAATTTAATGTGCGGGACGTCTCGTTCCGTAAAATATGGCGTCTTGTCTTTTTTTGATAGTTAAGCTTCGAAAGCCGACGAAGGCAAAAAACTTTATCTGCTTTGAACCTTTAGAATGATGGCATCCCAGATTTGGGGTAGGTCGCGAGGCTGAAGAGAGTGGGAAATAAGAGGAAATGTGGAAGATGAATTTAGAAGGATCTGGCTATTCAAATCTGGGCATTGAACATGGCCAGAAGCATTTTAAGCAATGTTTTATTTATGAATGGCGATCTTTTACCAGGGTCATATTGAAAGTATTTATCACTCATTTTCATTTCTCTGCAAAAAATCGAAAGAAAAAAAGATTTACTGTGATGAAATGTAAAAATAACTTTGTATAACCAAAGATTTAATTTATTTTTTATTAGCAACCGGTTTCGCTTGACCTAAGAATCGTCAGGGTACAAAATTAAACTAACCAACTAACTAACCATCACGCCGTTTCCCGCAGGGGTAGGCAGAGAGGACTGACCACCATATAACTCTGTCTTGGCACACACTCCTTGCTTCATTCACATTCATACATACTCTTCTGTTATTCTGACTCTTCACATTACCCGATTCAAGTATTTGATTTACTTGTTAACTTGCATACAGAGGAAGAACAAAATATAAAATAAAACAAGGAAGAGTGAGAAAACAAAATAATAATATTTAAATTTTAACAAAGGAACAATGAGAAAGAGTAAATGCGAAAAGAAATAGGCAAAACGTCAACTGAGAAGGTGATTAAGGAATTATGAGAAATTTTGTGAGGACTACTAGACAAATTTGATTGATTAATAATAATATGACTATTAATTTTAGTGGCTTTCTTTATTTCTTGTGCTTCTAAATTATTTAATCTGTTGCCATGACCATTTTATGGAGAGTATGAAAACCAGTGCTTTTATTATTATATCAAACCACAAAGTGATTTCTTTCTACGAAAATACATAATTTCAATGTTTAAAAATTGTTGTTTAAAATTAATGTGCTGAGATACTTAGATAAATATTACAGATAGAACAACATAAAATTGGACAACTGGACAAATTTAACTGATTATTAGGAATATTACTATTAATTTTAATAGCTTTCTTTATTTTTTGTGTTTTTAAAATTATTTAATCTGTTGCCATTACAAGATTTATTGTGTTTATCTCAATATAGAATCTGTTTAGCTCAACCAGAAATTTCACTGTTTTCAAAACCAGCCATTTACAATTATTTGTACAAGGATACTAACCCTCTTAAAATGTACTAATAAATAACGAATTATATTTAGTTGGGTTCCTTTACAGCTTACTTAACAATTAGGTCAAATGTTAGGTACAAAGGTTGCCATTAAGGAAAATTCGTACATAGTTCATAATAAAATTAAAAGTTCAACACTCTTTTAAAAATCAAAGCCCCCGTATTGGAATTTATGGAATTTTTTTTTTTTTTGTTAATGTTGGATTCTATGCGTAAACAAATAAGTTGATTAAAAGAATTCAAAAACTTTTTCTCCAAATACTTTATAGTAAATAAAACCTTTTTTGGAGAACACAAGTACCACCTGCATGGTTTTCAAAACATTTAAACTAATATTTTATAATTAAATTAGAATTAATTTATTAACCTCTAGTGTGCCGGAGTTGCCAATAGTCACCAAGCATTCATCATTATCTTTTCAAGAGTTTTTGTGCTTTGAAACTTGTTTTTCGCATATTAAAATTAACTATAATCGCTTGTCAACAAAATAATCGATCGATGGAGATATTTTGTGTTGCGTTGAGTTACAAGTTGAGTTATAAATATTTGAAGTTTGCTTTTATCACTGCGGCAGAAAAAAAAACGATTTTCAACGATTTTATTTTTATTTGAAAGGAAATTTACTAGAAAGGAATTCGTTATAACAGAGGTTGATGCTTTATGCTTTATTTTGATTTTACTAACTGAAATAATATCAATAATTTACAAAACAGCAATATACATAAAAAAATAAAACCACTAGGTTACAACCGAGACTTGAACTCAGAACCTCTTCTCTGTTCAGTAGTAACGTTTCTGCTGATTAAGCTACCGAAAACATTTAAGGTACCGTCATTTTTATTATTTGAATTTTTTTTTTCAAAAAATTATTAATAAATTTTTATCAAATATAACAATTTTAGAAAGATATTTCACTGTAATTTATTTTTACTGTTTCAATAATAATATTTTTATTATATCTAATACGAATTTTCGATTAGATATTAGATTGATTAAATTACAATAGAAGTGTAATGACTATTCATGATTCCACTTCACGTCTTTAAGGGAGTTATGTTTTTCAGGTATATTTTCAATCGCATGTAATTTAAATTCAACAAATTACAAGAAAATAACGTAAAATTCTGTGGAGTTGATTATTAGTATTGATATTTTTAACCTATCCAAATACCAGACTGAATATGAAAAAAAATTACACGAATGTTAGTTCAAATTTATTATTCTTATCAAAAGAAAATTTATGTTCATGTGTATTATTTATCATTTAATTATATTTTTAATTCAATGTTTGTTTACTTATTAATAGATACTAGATATGTTGTTTTATTTGGGTGATTTTGTATTTGATTTTTAACCCACAAGTATTAAATATAATAATTTGGATGTTTGAGTGCATCAATATACGAGTATAAAAAAACAACTAAATGTAAAAAAATATTACTTTCCTCGAGTTACATTTCAGCAAGCTTCATGCTGCAGACTCATTAACTGTTAATAATTTTTCATTAAATAATATTTTAGGACATTTTTTTCGTGTATAAAATCGAGCTCCTACTGTGTTTAAATGAGGAACTTGTTAATGTATTTTGACCATTTACTCTCGAAGGTAATGCCTAATTGGATATGTACTTATTACAGGCAAAATTGCCAGTGTGTTTTAATTACGAATTATTGTCATTTAAAAAATAAACTTTTACCATATCGTAATGTATTCTCTGTTGTGGTGTTTTGAACGACGTTAAAAGTTTGGTGTAAAAATAATAATTAAAATAATATTTGTAAAATTTGTATTCTGCCGTTTTTGGGAAAAATCACCTCAAGGGCGCTACTACTTGAAATACACGTACTATTTATTTAAAAGCTCCCAGAAAAGATTTTTTACGAATTTATTATTTTTTTATTAAACGCAAAAAAACACTGTAGAAAAATACTTAATTGTATATAAGCCACCCGAAGGTATATTCGTATGTATTTTTTATTATTAACGAGTTGAGCCGTTTTTTTTCAGCACAAAATTAAAATACTATCTCAAATATGTTTAAGAATTAAAATGGCCAATTGTTTTCATTCTTGAGGTAGATGTTATAAATACCACGGAGATACTTAAAAAATTATAAGTCTATAGATGCCTGTTGAAGGTAAAATTAGTACGGTCAAAAATAAATGAGTGGAAATTAGTTTTGTATCGTAAATTCAAGTAAAAAATGGTTTTCGCCACTAGTTATCGGTCTCAAAACAACAACACTCAGACCCGCCGTGAATAACAAAAAAGTACATTTTTTTTTACGTGAATACGGCACAAGAGTCTCAACTGCTCCCAACCGTCTAGAGCCAGTGAGACTATGGCATCCCCAAAAGGGGTATGTTGTGAGGCTGAAGGTAGTGAAGAGAGGAAGGAGATGAGGAAGGGGTAGGTTGGGAAGCACCTGGCTATTCAGATCTAGGCACCAAACACGGCTAAAGCCATTTCAAGCAATGTTTCAATTTTGAATGGTGGTCTGTCACCAGGGCGATACATAGAGTATCTACCACTTTGGAACGTGCCCCAAAAATACTATGTTTTCAAAGTAAAAAAAAAATCAAGCCCATAAAAACATTATTTATAGAACTAAACCTACGACTTCATGAAATCAAATATAACTAAATTTCTCTTATTATATACCTAAAAGGATTGAAAATATATTAATCAATGATTTTTGTATTGATCAAAAGATATATTCTTAGTGATGGAAAACATTATTTGGAATAAAATACCAAAATTAAAATAAAATGAGGTTATGATTATTTTTACATTTTGTTGTTATATTTTGCAAGCAAACGTAATAATCGTTTCTTTCAAAGTTATGCCATTATTAATATACTCCTCAGGATAAATAAAACCCGACTTTTCTTATTTTTTAAAATTGCAGATTTTGAGCGACAGAAAAAAATACCTGGAGTTTGGAATTTGAGTATGGAGCGGCTATTGATTTATGATGGATCAAAGGTAAGCCCGGATCTGCTATGACCAATGTGTACCAGTTAAGGGATAAAAGCTTTCACATTTATCTTTTCCAAATCATGTTTGAAAAAATCAAATTTTCGATTACACAATACAAGGAATAAACTTACAAAGCCTTTTTTTATAAATAATTGCCCATATAAAAAGGGTGAATTGATTTCCATTAAAATTTTATCTATTTAAATAAATCAGTCACGCATTCACATTATACTATACAAAAATAACAATAGGCGTTAATGGAAACATATTTTCTTTCCTTAATCTAAAGTTATTTTATTTTAATAATATCACAATAATAATGTTTGTATTTCGAAAACCAACTCGCTTACGTTACAAAAAAATAATTATACCCACCCATAAATATTGAACATAACGCGACTAAGCACGCACAAAAGCCTCGTGTGGTTTTTCGTGTTGTCAACTGGTGATATTTTACGTGTAAATCTTTCTCAGACGAATCTTTGTAAAACGCGATATAAATTGAAAAACTTCCACAAATTCAAGCATTGATTGTGATAAAAATTACTATAATAAAAATACAACAAATCTACACTTTTCCTAATATACAAGATTTTTTTTTTTTTTCATATGTGTACTCGTATATAGATATATATATATAAACATAAAGTTGTAAGTTTAGTGCTGTAAAGGATGTTTTTTATGGGCTTGAAAGATTTATTTTGTACTTGGAGTGTATGTTTTTTTCAATACTTAAGGGAAATTACATTGTGTAAATAGTATAACTATCGAATAATTCAAACACAACTTTGTTCAAGTTTATATTTAATAAGACGATAAATGTAAGTAAAAACTTAAAACAATATTACAAATTCAAAATACAAATTATACACTATGTCGACGCTGGAAAGGCAAAAAGGCTTATGCAATAATTTGTCTAAAATGAGTAAAATATGCAGTTTTTTTTTCTGAATCGAATTCTCTGACTCTCGCTTGATTCTGAAAACGTTTGTGGCACTTCAACCATCTAAAATATATGTACCATTTGAAAGAAGGCTCGACTCAAGCACTGTTCTTTTATCAAAATCCAACCACATACTGAAGACTTGGGTATTTTTTTGCAAAAAAAAGTGCTCCGGTGTAAACATATCAAAATAGCGCTTCAGCCCTTTTGCCTTTCTGGCGTCGATATAATATACCTCGGATCCTTACAAGATGATAAGTACTAAAATATACAATTTTTGAGAAGCTTACACGGTTATATTACACACAACGCTCAAATATGTCATGTTCACCTTTCGCCCTTTCTATGCCAGTTCCGTAGTTCAATACTCCGAACAAGAAAGGTTATCAGATCTCCATCGAGCACTACTAGCTCTCTTTTTTCCATATATATATATATATATATATATATATATATATATATATATATATATATGTTATGATTAAGGTTTTCACGGGTGTAAGATGTAGAACAATTTTCTCGGTAACGTAGTCCTTAAAAGGACTTTTTAACTCCTGACGTTTCGGACAGATCACACTGTCCATCTTCAGAGGCCTTTTGTCTCGAGTTTCTGTCTCAAACTGATAGCTTTCGCACGTCTGTTTGGTCCAGAAGCTAAAACTTAAGTGAGTGCAAGTCACTATTTATGTCTCGAACGAAGTACCCAGGTTAAAAGTGATTGATGGAGGAGGGGGTGGGAGGCGGGGCCGGCAGTAGATACCTGATTGGTTAAGCTAATTGGAGACACTACTGGTAACTTTGAAAATGTTGTTTTTGGGGGATTTTTATCGATTAAAAAATCTATAAAAATCACCCAATCAATAAATATAAATATTTAAGGTTGAGCGAAACTGGCCAGTCATAAAAAATAAAATAAAATCTGTTGTCTTTAACAAAGCTATTATTTCATTTCATACCCAACATTAGCATTTTTTGTATACTTGACATGATATTTTATTCTACCTTAAGTTTTTAGTATTTAGATTCTCGAGGAGACCATAAAAAATGAACTCCATCACAGTTTACTTCGTTCACCCAGTCTTTTATCTATCTTGTCTTCTATATGGATCGTGAACTTTAGACGTTTTTATAAATTCAGCAATCGTGTGTATTAGATTCGCCCAATTAGAGGCGCCATAGTTCCACTGGTTTTTCTTCTGGAAAAATCGTGTGCAGTAAAAACATAAAAAAATAACTGTCGCCCACTTTAATGAGCCGTGAAACACGCACGTGGCACATCGCACGTGTCACGTAGCAAGTCTGCCATCTTTACCGGCACTCTAACTGATGAAATAAACAGCAAATATATAAATGATACATTCGGTGAATTAAAATTAGTTAAATTTAAGCTGAGAAGTTTGTAAAAAGGTTTTTTTATTACTTATATTGTTACACATGAAAAAAATCTAGAAAATTCCACACGTAAACAAGGAGCCAATAATAAATAATAACTATGTTTGTTATAATTTGAAGAATTTTTAAAAATTTTCGCTCAAAATGAAGGAAGTAGCACATTTTCCAAGGCGAAAATAGCCTTGGAAAATGTGTTTATATCACCTGTTTTAAAGTGAGCGAAAAAACGTGCTTTATCTTTAACGTATTTTTTAAAACTCTAATGTTTTCGTCTTAATAATTATTTTTTATGCGAATACCGCACAAGAGTCCTAACTACCCGGCGTGCGCCAATTACTTTTATTTAATTAATATGTGTCATAACACATTTGATTCATGTAAAAATAATAAAAAGTATATTTGCGGCACGTTCCAGAGTGGTAGATACTCTAAGTATCGCCCTGGTGAAAGACCACCATTCAGAATCGAAACGTTGCTTGAAATGGCTTTAGCCGTGTTTGGTGACCAGATCTGAATAGCCAGGTACTTCCCAACCTTCCCCTTCCCAATCTCCTTCCCCTTCCCACTACCTTCAGCCTCACAACATATCTTATTTGGGAATGCCATAGTCTCACTGGCTCTAGACGGTTGGGAGCAGTTGAGACTCTTCAATAATCGAAAGCAAGTACGATTTTGAAGGTTCCACCATTTATATTGAAGGACGTTAAGTTAAAAGAACTCTTAAAATATTGAAAAGCGTAGAAAGCACGCACGAAAGCACAGCGTAGCATGCTAACAAATCAGTAGGCTACATACTGTTACGTAAAACATTACGTTATTGATTATATACTACGATATCCCGTGCATGAAAACATTAAATATAAAATATTCACTGTCTTCTTAACAAAATAAGGCATGTTCCAACTGTAAGAATGGCTTGTCAATACATTGGTAATAAAAATACAATATGTAAATACACACATTTCAAATGTGACATTTTATTTAAATCGATAGATACAGCTGGTTACAAAGAGCTTAATCAAAATCTATTACTTCTGTTGAAACGCACAACATAAGTTAGTTTTGTTTGAAGTGGAAAATCACTTTGCACGATTCACTAAGCAATTAAATATCAACTAATATTTGACGTTCATCTAGTTTCCACATATCAAAGCTTCATCGGGCAGTAAATTATCCACTCAGTTATATAATATTCATTATAATCATCCATCATACGTTTAATTACGCTAGTGGGTAAATGAACAAATTATTGATAATACCTTTGTATATAATATTCTGCCTTAATTGAGTTTATCGTTACAGGTAGTTGACAAATGTATCAAATAAACATATATGAATAACATAGGTATTTGATAAAGTACTCCTTGGATATAAGGGTCCAAAGAGTACCAACTGCTCTCATCCGCATAGAGTCAGTGAGAATATGGCATCCTCAATTGGGGTATGTTGTGAGGCTGAAAGTGGTGGAGAGCGGAAGGAAATGGGAAGAAGATTGTTAAGAAAACCTGGCTATTTAGATCTGGTCACCAAACACGGCTAAAGCCATTTCAAGCAAGGTTTCGATTCTGAATGGTGGTCTTTCACCAGGGCTATACTTACCACTCTGAAACGTGCCTCAAATGTACTACATATTAATTAAATACAAAAATATTTGAGCACGTCGGGTTTTACTCGCGACCTCTGGATTTGTAGTCTAAGGCTTTCCCACACAACCACGGGGGCTGTCAAATTATTGGACGTGTATATTTTCTTTTTGTTGTATCAGCATGTATGATTTTCGTATTCATTCATGGAGAAGGTTTTTTTGCCGCCCACATTTGTGACGTGTGAAACTTTAGTTATGTTCCCCAATGTCATTTATATTAATACAATGTTTCGAAAGCGTGCCTCAAAAAAGCGAATTTTATTAAATAAATTGGAAAATACGACTGGTTGATGGTCGTGTTGACGGGTTCTACCAAAGATTCGTGAGTTCAATTCCTCTTCTAAATAAGGCCGTCATGATTGCACAAATCACATTTTTCACTTCTTATGATGGTGGTTTGAGTTTTTAAAATAATTTTAGGTCTTTGTAATACGAAAATGTTTGACTTACTTTAAAAAAAAATGTATTTCAATCTGTTTTATCATTTAAATTACACTGATTTACTAAGTTGACGTAACCCAACCGAAGATTTTATTTGGAAAAATTGTTTTCATCGCGAAATACATAATATTCAGTTAACAACTAAATTAAAACAAACCAATAAATTGTAAAATACCACTAGATTCAATGAAATATTCCACTTTAGCCGGACGCTCACAAATCTTTGAGTCGGGAATTCAATCAGAAAAATGTGCCAGATATTCAATCAAAATCAAACTTTAATAAATTCCGTCATACTCTTTGATATATGAAGTTCTTTTAGTAGAAAATTAAAAGCGGTTTTCATATTATATATTATTATCGAGCACTCAGTGTGAAATCAAACATGCTCAGTAGAAGATTTCGGCTCTGTAGTCCACCAGTGAAAAGGATACTCTTCCTGGCGTTTTGTACTACCCCATACACGTGCGAGCTCTGAACCAATTTTAAGAAGAGTAGCATGGAAAGGCTTCGGGTCCAGTACAACAACGCCTACCGCATGATGTTCAATCTTCCCAGGCACTGCAGTGCTTCCGATATGTTCACTGAGGGGCGAGTTCCAGGATTTGCAGCCCTTATGAGAACCAGGGTAGCAGAAATGCGGGAAAGGATTAACAACTCCCAAAATAACCTCATCATGGAATCCCGTCAGATCCCGAACTCAAGCATAGAAGCGCATTGGAGTAAGTTATTGGCCCCATCAATCTTAACGCTGCCAGGATGGACTTCCTCTTGATGGCGTTTTGCAGAAATGAGGCCTAATATACTCCATTAATATTTTCTTACTTATATTCTTTAATTTATTTACTTTTTATTTTTTTTTTTATCATCATTATTATTATTTTATTTTTATATATTTTTTATTTTTTATTTATTTATTTATTTCTTATGAACTTCTGTTCATTTTTTATTTTGTTTATATTATTATTACAATGTATTCATATCAATTATGGAAGGTATTGCATTGCACTACTCCTGCATACCTTCCGGAATAAAACTTTATTATTATTATTATTATATGAAAAAAACAACTTCGACGTACTTTCTTCATAAATTGTGTAGTTTTTATCATTTCTTTGTGTAAAACTATTTTTATTTAATTATTTACTTTTTCATCACTTCAAATCATTCAAAAATTTTTTTTTTATTTTCTGCAATTGTGTTTAGACACATTTTTTTCAAAAAAATCTGTTTAATCCAATCCTTAATTTTATTTTTATCTCTTTAAATTTGTCTAAAAATTGTCGGTAAACTATTATTTTTCTGCTACTCATGTCAATTCGTGAGAAATAGTGAGGATGCATGTGAATTTTCCAATGAATGTAGGTATACTGATTTAACCATTACTGTATGTATCTGTGTTTTTTCTTTAATAAAAGTTAACGGATTGTCAAACTACAAAAAATACATAACACCAAATGCACCAATATTTCAACAGAGTTCCACCGAGAATAATTAACGCTCTCGAAAATAGAAATGATAAACCCTGACAAATGTCACGGCTCAACAAAAAATAAATTCGGAGGCAAGACGAGTTATACACAGCAGAGGTTAGTAATCGTTTTCCTCAATTATGTTGTTCGTAACTTTTTGTGACCGTTCAAACAGACCAGCGGGTGAAAGTTACATAGTTCAATTACTTACACCAGCAGGCTCGTGTACTGTATTATACATACTCAGAGGAGTGTTCTTTCATCCCACGCACGTACGAGGAGGTTGTCTGCAGGGCCGGCTTTAGTGATAACTTGAATTAGATGCGGATTAAGGCTCTAGTTACAAAAGAAACTGTTATTTTACGTATTAATAAAACATTATCTTGCAAAATGATACAATTATTTTAGACTGTTTTTTTAAAAAGGAACGGTAATGACACATATTAATTAAACAACATGTAATTATTATTAATTATATTTAGAAAGCCCTTCAGGCACCCAACAACGTCACTCTTTCAACTTTTAGGAATCCTCAACATCAGACAGTTACATCTTAATATAGTGCTTAAAATAACTCATTCTTCAAAATCTTTAATGTATATCACACATAATAAAAATAAAAGGGCCAAACAACAAGAAAGACTTTTAGTACCTAAATACAATGCAGCTTTTGCACAAAGATACCATATGTACATCGCGCCTCACACTTACAACAAACTCCCACCACAGACTGTAGCCATCACCAATATGTATTCCTTTAATCAAAACATTACTAAATGGATAATGAGTAAGGACCGCAAGGAAATTGAAGACCTCCTAAAACAGCACTTAAAATTCTTCACCATGACAAACTAGAATATTGTGTAACAAATATCATCATTTTTAAGAAAATATTCTACTTGTACTCACTGTCACTTACCTCCGAATAGGTTCTAATGACCTAGTGAGGTAGGTAATGTAAAAAAAATCATGTAAGAAACGAAAAGTTAATAAATAAAAAAAAATTAAAAAATACTTTGTTGTATGACAACATAAACTTTTCAAAAGGTCGAAGAAAATAAATATCCGGGTAGAATAAACTCGTATTGTATCAGAATATTATATGGATCTGCATCCTAACAACAAGTTTCATACCAATGATAATTATACTTAGGCGAAATTGATACTCAAAAGTAACTATAATGTCAGAGGAACTAAATTGGCTAACAGTTAAACAGATGCTACCATTAAATACATTGATTTTTATTCATAAAATTAAGAACAACTTGTTACTAAAATATTTTTCTGAAAAATTATTTCCAATGTTTCATACACATAATCCAAGGGCATGCAAAGAAATCAGACTACCAAAAAAGAATAAAACCAAAAGACAAAACAGCTTCCTTTATAAAGGGATAAATGTTATAATTGTCTGCCAGAAATCATCGAAATTTTACCAACTAATACATATGCCTGTAACCTTAAATAGATTAGCTATATCAACTAGTATATAATTAATTACATTATTATTAAGTCAAATATAATATGTATTCTAATTAGAAAGTTTGTAAACATTGATGAAAAAGTAACTAAAATAGAATAAATAAAACTAAGAAACAGAATTTTTCGGAAAATTTGTTACGATCAGTAGCATCTTATCTTCTTTTGGCTGCATAACCAGATATAATGGTAGTCAATAACGGATTTATTTAAAGAAGGCTATCGTTAGAAACGTGTTCCTTCAAAATACAAAAGTAGGTTTTCGCAAAAATATAAATCAAATTTGCTTGTTAAATATCAAATAATCGAATTGGGTTATTCCATTGGCTCCATTTATACTCGTTTACTTAGTGATTTAGAGTTATCACTTAAGCAGTAGATATTTGCAAAGTTATCATTTCGTTTGACGGCCTACGTGGTCGAGTGGTTGAGACACTCAACTACAAATCTACCATATATGTCGTGGGTTCAAACCCGGCGTGCGCAAATAAATTTTATTTAATCAGTATGTGTGATAAAACATTAAATTAGAGTGATAGATACTCGTATCCCTCTAAATATCGGTCAAGTGAAAGTCCACCATCCAGAATCAAAACGTCGCTTGAAATGTATTTATCCGTGTTCGGTGACCAAATCTGAATAGCCAGGCTCCTCTTAATATTTTTCTTCCGCATATCCTTTCCCTCCCCGCCAGAATCAGCCTCACAACACACTCCAATTGAGAATGCCATAGTTTCACTGGATCTAGACGATTGGGAGCAGTACGGACTATTTTGCAGTATCAACTGTAGTAAAAAATATAGAAAAAAGTCCCGTGCAATAAATCCATTGAGTTCTTTAGCTTTGAAAATTACACAAGTTTTAATAGCTGAATTTTTTTTAGGCTAACGCAACTTTTTTTTCATCTATTCCACCGAGAACTATGGTGCCTCCAAATAGCCCATCAATCTTTTTTGAATTTTTACAAACAAAAAAATGGTTATTGAAAAGAGCACCAATTAACACACATCAACTTACTCTATATACCTAATTGTAAGCCCCGGTGCATACGTCAGGTTTTTTTCCGCTGCGGCTCTGCAGTTACGGTAATGGGTTATTTAGATGGACCGCTGAAAAGCTTCTGCTACTTTTGTTATCGGGCTCCAAAGAACCTACCAAAATATTGGCTGCGGTGAAACTTCAATGCTGTCTGTTTTTGTATTTAAATTTTATTTTTTCGCCCTCTTACTGTATGCAATATCTATCGACTATCGTTAATCTTCAAAACTGTAGATTTTTATCATAGCCTTATATACAAACGCACAGGTGAGACACGTCGCGTAGCGAATGTATTTGGTTCCTCAGAACAGGCAATCTACTTAGTTAGGAAATAATATTGACCGAACAAAACATAGTAGCACTTGTACACATTTTAATATATTACAATTATTATAACAAATGTACTAACTATTATGTTATTTTCTTGAAAATTCTTTGTTACCATGAAATAAAAAAAAAATTTAAAAACCACCCATGGTATCCACGCCGGATCGCAGAACCGTCCGTAAAAAAAAACGGTCCAGTGCATCGGATCTAAGTCCGGTACTGTTACTGTGTATGTAATATAATGAAGGTTGTCGTATTACCCAGGGTGCAGTAGGCAGTTTGATTGCTCACGCGAACCGAAGGCTAAATGCGGAGGTTATTGCCAAGCGTGGGCGCAACGCCGGGTGTGCGGCTGAATTGAAAACAGCGAAATATTAGTCAGAGGGTTGTTTCCAATTATTAGATGGCTTTAGGTGGGCGCGTTGAGATTCCCGTCAGGTTGTTGGTGAGAATTTTTTTTGTGGCCCAACAAAATATTTCCGTTGCCGGGGCCATCGGGACTATGGCACGCCATTTGTGAATTTAATACTCAGAAAGGGTAGAAGAGATAATACTTATCTAAATATCTTAGGTTCTTAGCGTTAATAAAGATATTTACTAAGTCTAGAGCCAGTGAGATTATAGCATCCCCAATCGGAGTGTGTTGTGAGGCTGAAGGTAGTAGAGAGGGGAAGAAGATAGAGAAGATAAAGGTTGGGTTGCTTGGCTTTGGACCTGTTTCATTTTTATTACACTGCTTTCATTTTTGATTCCTTATCTTATGTACGATATTCAAAATAATTGATTGAATAAGGTAATTATAATGTTATTTTCTTTGTTCATTATTGATAATCTAATGCAACATTAGTGTTCTCTTTTCAAAGTGTGTTCATTCCCTTGGAATTATTTAGAGATTCAGTATTGGTGATAAAACAAACTCACAAATACTTCACTGAAATATACGAGTCTACTACATAATAGTGATTATATATATATTTTATTTTTTTTCTCTTCTATGTTTTTATATATTTTATTGTTATTTTTTTAACTTTTACATTGCGTTTTGTATTTACCACCGGTTATATATTTAATGCATTTTTTTTATTTTTTCAAGGTTAATGTCCTTTTTGTTTTATTTTTAAATTAACCATGTACTATCTTATAATGCTCTAACATTGTCAACATAACTATATTGTACAACTTTGTTGCGAAAGCCCATCGGGCGAAAATAAATAAATTTAAAAAAAGACAAAAACAACTTTGAAAACTTTTCTGGATGCAATGCAAAAGCTGATATTTTAAATCACTTCACTTCACAGCAACGGAAATATTATGATAGAGAAAAAAATATTTTCTCATTGAGCGTAAGACTTGAAAAACAAAATAAAACTTCCCCTAACCTAATTGCTATGATTGTTGACTCCGTCTCAGGATTTATTTGTCAGTGAAGATTTATGGTTCCCCCTCATCAAGCCTTTTAGTGTTCCACTTAGATATCTTTGCACCGCCATCCAGCGAGTCAAGTGAAGAGGTATTTCATCTTTATTATCCTATCAACCCGAGATGCTATCAAATAATTAGAAAAAACTTATCGCGGACGTGGAAAAGTGTGCGGCAATGATTGTGAATTTGTTTTCGAGCCACCTCAGTGTTAAAGGTTATAACCGCGTCCCCCAAGTCACGAAAACCGGAAGGGAAAAGCCTCGATTCGAATCTCAGTAGGCCAAGTATTTTCAATTAGGCCTTACGTGTTTTACTCCGGGTTCAGAACACTTTCACCATGCTTATTCTGAAAGCAAAACTGAAGAATGTTACTTGCATTTTAAAGGTATTGCACGTAAAATGAGGATTATTTTGAGAATATTTGGTATTACTCAATAATTGATTATAATCAATTTGTTAAATACGATATTACTTATTTTTTTGTCAAGATACCTACTACATTCGTATACATCATCAAAGAGTATGCGTATAGTTACCATGACCTAGATTTTAATGATATTGTTCTTGATTCAGATACTTAAACTAAGGAGAGGCCAGAACTGGTAACTGTCCCCAACTACCAAGATTTTTAAATCGTTTTCCTGGATGATTATTGAAAGAACTGTGTAAGTTAATATTTGTTCTCTATTAAAGGAATCTTCTAAAGTTTACGTAAAACTGTATGCCTCTCCGGCGGTCTAGATTTATTTGTTACGTATCATCAGACCACACTGTTTGAGGTCTCTGTTGGATTTAAAAGTAAAAATTTATTGTTTGTGTTTCTTAACAAAATTCCAACTTAGCAAACCATTTCACTGTCACTTGCCGTTTTGAATAAAACCACGACGATAAGAAACAATTGAAAGTCAAACAAACTAGTTTTTCGTAGTTGTTGCTCATTTGTTTTGCTAGTTGGTTAATTTGTTGTTTGCTAATCATTTAATTTTTTAAGTGGTGTTTTGTGGTTAGAAGATTATGATAAAAATTGTAATGTTTTTGTAAATCGTGCATCGCTTAGTAAATATAATTGTATAAAAAAAACATTAACCAGGAATTTCAACTTTTTCGGTGAGTGAATGGTTTTCCATTCCCTTTCACATATTTTCACAGTCTCAATTAGACGTTTTCATCAAGTATTATGGTATTTAGAAATTTTATCCTTCACAGTTCATTATTTTTCAAAGTCATCTGACGCTAGAAACACATACGGTGTTACACCGCATCTTTGGATCTAATAGTCTCCAAGTTGCAGATGTCAGTTGACCGTGAAACATATCGTTTGACAGACTGAGAAAACTAGGTTTATCGTGTTTCATTTAGGCAATAATTGGTGAAAACAGGGATGTTAATACTCGCCGAAATACTGAAGTTAGAGTAACCAGGTGCAGGTGTTGACTGTTATTACCCAACGAGCGACAGAAAGCCTCAATATATTGACTCTGATTTACTAATGGAGTATTAAAGGTCCTTAGTCAACATGTAGAAGGCAGGAGATACAGAGGAAGATTGTCAATAATAATAATAATAATATTTGGACGATTTGTATAGCGCCGTTTTTGTGAAAAATCACCTCAAGGGCGTTGTACAGATCTTACTTTCTATCGTTACATATTAATTCCTAGCTAAATGAGAAAGTATACAGGTACATACTTACCTGGCAGGTCCCATCAGATATACACAATTATTAACTTAAAAATATGATTATTATTTTTATTTTTTTTCCGATTTAGTGGGGAGTGGAGCAGCTTGTTTCATCACGGCAATTTGAGTGGGAGCCACGATTTTAAGGAATGGGACAATGAGTCAACAAGTTAAATCAATATGTACAGACTTACAACCAAGAAAGTATACCCTTGCATGGTGAAGCTTTTCGAATATTTTCTGATTTCTCTCGGAAGGTTTATTTTAGTTCTAATTAATTGCGTTTGGAATAAGGTCCCAGGACGGGCATAAACTGAAACTTCTGCGGCTTACACAAACTTTCCTATCGATAAGGGATAACTACTGTGTTTAATATTAAATGAGCTCGAGAAGTCGTGTACAATTAGCAAATTTCTTATTAAGGGCAAAGCTACTTGTGGCTAGCAATTGTTTATCAACTTTGCCTCAGAATATAATGCTATTTTTAAATTTTATGAAAACTGCCATTGCGATTTTTTTATAATGCCCTTAATGAGAGCTGTTCAGTCATGTAAGATCAATCAAACTATTAATTGTGACAAACAGAATTTTATTTTATAATTCACGAATTCGAAAACTACTATTTTTGAGCGCAAGATTAAACCCACATTTTCGGGATCAAATTTAAAATATAAATATGCTAATTAATTTATTTTTTAACCATGAGTAGTACATATAAGAATAAACTGAGTCGTGAAATCGATATTTACAAAATTAGAAAAAAGTTCTATTGAAAAAAAAAACTTTGAAATAATAAGCGAGTTCCTTTATATGTTTTTGCCACAAGATCTAGTTCAGTATATGTATTCAGAAATAAATTCAGTTTTAATTAATTTAATAAAATTAAAAGTTTTTCATAAAATGCTTTCGGTTGTTTTTTTTATGTTCATCCTATATAAACGCAATAATAACATAAAAAAAACATTCCCTAAATGCCTAAACAGGATAAAGAGAAAAGCTGGGAGGCTATTTTGATTGAATTAGAATATTATGTTTATGTGAAGTTGTTTTTGTTTCATTCTCAGAATAATAATTACAGAATTCTCAATACGCTGCTGGAAGAGGCTTAGCAAGGCTATTTAAACTTATTAGCTAAGGCTGATTTGTGATACCCACAACGATGCTTAGACGAGATAATGTTTAAACAATCAAAATACCCGTCTTTGTTGTTAATAATATAAGACGTCCCTTTTAAGAAAATCCTGTTTTCGCAAATAAATCAAATAAAGGGAGGATTACATAAAAAAATAACACTAAGATATCAAATCCAAACAAGTGTTTTTATAAAATGACATTTTCGTTGTCCAGCTGGTTTACCTTAACAAAATCATAAAACATTTCATTTTTCAAATAAACTTACAAGCAATAGTATATTTTAATTATAAATTTACATATAGATTCACATATATTATTTTTTGTACAATCCCCAAATTGGGTATGTTGTGAGGCTGAAGGTAGTGGGGAGGGGAAGGAGATCGGGAAGAGGAAGGTTGGGAAGTACCTGGCTATTCAGATCTGGTCACCAAACACGGCTTGAGCCATTTCAAGCAACGTTTCGATTCTGAATGGTGGTCTTTCACCAGGGCGATACTTAGAGTATCTACCACTCTGGAACGTGCCGCAAATATACTTGTTATTATTTTTATATGAATTAAATGTGTTATGACACATATTAATTAAATAAAAGTTATTGGCGCACGCCGGGTTTGAACCCGCAACCTTTGGATTCGAAGTCGAGCGTCTTACCACTCGACCATGGAGGCCGTCAAATAAATTAAATATCTTGCTAACATAAATAGCAATCCCAATAGGACAAGGGAAATTCAAAGACTACATGAGTTACAACAAAATACAGAGTAATCAAACTAACATAAATTATAAATCGTAATAAATCAAACAATATAATACAATTTAAAATAATAAGAAATACAGTATTAAAAAATTATAATTAGTATAAATATAAGATACAACAAAATTATAAATAAAATCAAACGATGAAAAAAAATGATGGTTATTAAATGTAAAAAAAAAACCTTTAAATAATACCTACTAAGAAAACAAAAGTATTTGAAAAAAATAATGGTTTATTAACGGAAGTTTATATGTTTTTTAGAAATTATAACTTTAATGATATTAGGAATGCGTATTGGTTATTATGTTTATTTTATATTACAAATACGTATTATTTATATCATAAATAATAAAAATAGTATAATATTTATAAAAATAATCATAAGAATATCATGATAAAAAATCATAAAGTTATGCGTTATTTTTTTTACTATTGAATATTGATGACCCGACTGTTTCACCTAAGTCCTCTAAAAACTTACATACGAGTAAATTATAAGGAAGTACGCAAACTGCTTACAGATTGTGTTTTGTATTTTATACCCATGAAATTAAAACTCTTTTAATCAAATCAAACATTAATTAGCTTCCTACTAAGAAGCTACAAGTTAATCACGAATTCACGATGAGCTCAGAAAATATTTTTTTAATAAAAATTACATCTGAGACAAAATTTTGTTTGTTTTATCTTAAAACTTTTTGAAAAAATGTCAAAGTTAAACAAAAAACCAAATTCAAACTGTGTAAAAAAGGAGAGTTGAATATTTGGTATCCCATATTTTTTCAGTTCGTAGAATAATTGGGGTGATTACTGTTTATTTCTAATACCAAAAGTGTGTTATTTACACAGAAATAGTGGAAATATTGGGAAAAGCCAAAATATGTTTTTAAATATTTGATATCATAATTTTTAATATTTTGCTGGAAAAATATTTATTTCGGTATTCATTATAATCAAAACGTTGTTTGAAATAGGTTTAGCCATGCTTGGTGACCAGATCTGAGTAGCCAGGTACTTCCCAACCTTTCTTTTCTACATCTTCATCCCCTCCCCACTACCTTCAGCCTCGTAATATACTCCAATGGGGGATGCCATAGTTTCACTGGCTCTAGACGGTGGGAGCAGTTGAAACTCTTGTGCGGTATTCACTATAGAAAAATAATCATTTGCATATAAAGGAAGAAAGAAAACTACGACGAAATGAATACTGCAAATTTTTGGAAACAGAAATCCAATTCCAGAATTGTGGAAACTTCCTAATATACTTTCCAACCTACCTCTTTCCCATTTTAATCTTTGCTCACTGCTTTCAGCCTCACAACAAACCTTAATTGGGGATGCCATAGTCCCAGTGGCTTTAGTCATTTGTGTAACAGTTGTACTGTAATCACGAAAAAAACGTTTGTTTTACTATCTCAAGCTTCAAAAAAGGCCCTCTCTTTATCTTTTCACAGTAAAGTGTGAAAAAATAATTCACCGAAGAACATTGCTTGTTTTCAGAATGTTTCAGGGGGTAGAATGCTTAAACCGAAAGACGTGAGACAAAGATAAAGATCTCAGGGAAGGCTACGCATCCCTAATGGACCTCAAGAGCCTTACATATCTGAATGTGGGTAGAATCCGTAAAAACAACTCGCTGAAAAATAAAGTACCCCGGAAGAAAATTAATTTGTTATTGTAATTACTAGACCGGTAATCGAATTCATCTAAAAAGGGATCGAACATTCTAGAAGGTATTAAAAACCTCCTCGTCTTTCATACTGTTGAGTGGTTTTTTTTATAACGATAATGTAAATAGGATAGCATCATAATGTATTATAAATTATTTTTTTAAGGATATGTGTTTCCCGTAGAATCATGCTATCATATTTTATTATATCTTGTGTGTTTTAAGTACCATGTGAAAAAATATGTTTTTGCGTACACCGGGCCTCGAACCCTTGACTTCCGAATTCGTAGCTAAATATCTTTTTACCATTTATTTACGTGAAACCATACCCAATCGGGTCTGGGCCAGTAAGACTATGGCATCCTGAATGTCTGGAATGTTGTGATGCTGAATGCAGTAGGGATGAGAAGAAGATCGAGAAGATGAGAGTAAAAAATTATTTCCCTCGGGCCTCTTTTCTTCAGGGATGCTGTATGATTTATCTTTTTTATTTATTGACGCCTTGAAGGCTTTTACAGAAAGATACATCTTAAGTTGCAGAGAGGAGTAAAAACGTGTATAGTACATAAAATAACAGCAAGAATTTAAGAGAAGTAAGTGAGTACAATATAAATATGTAGTTACAGCGCGATGTAGTTATATTGTAGGTTTTACATTTAGTTACAATATCAAAAAAGGTTTCACAAAAGATTATTTTAGGTGTATAATAAAAAACATAAAAAAAATGTTTTGTAAATAATAACAATAGTTAGGTAGGTACTCCGTAAGTTGTTAGTTACAATGCAATGGGTAGTAGATTTTCTACATTATAAATATAACTATAAAAAGATGCACATGGAAAACTTTATAAATCAATCAAAACTTTCAAATAAAAACATTTTTTAAAATGAATACAAAGTGTTATATAGGTTAAGATCTATGGAACCATAATTATTTCCTAGTATATTCTTATCACGTGATACGTGAAATAAAATCGATTTCGTATTCAAAATTAACTGCTACGTTGTAATTCGTGTATTTTATATTCACAATATGAATAAAATAAAATTCTATCATATTTTTTCTATTATTGATTAAGGATCAGCACCCAAAAATATAGACTTTTTGGCTTCCTAGTAAAAGCAAAACTACAAATTATTTTTCTGTAAATACTATACGGGTAGTTAGAAAAATATATAAGGTTTCCAGTGAATACAATGATTAAACAGTAATCTTTTTAATTATTTATAAAATGAATACTGGAATATTAGTTAAAACGTTCAAAAATGCCTTCGCTGGTTTTCGAACTCCGACTTTTGCTAACATTTTAGTTTGTTTTTCGTAGAGTTAAAAAAATTAATTAATTACAGTTAATTACAGTTAAAAAACCGTATTCACTGGAAACCTCGGACATTTTTCAAACTTACCATAGGAAACTTGCAGATAAATCATTTGTAGTATTGCTTATATTAGAATGCTACAAAGTGACGTTTAGCGCCATTTTGGATGCTGAGTCTTAATGAGATAACTCATCAATTATTTTTATATATTACTGAACTGTTTAAAAGTTAGTATTATATTCAATAATTATGTTTGTATGACATTTAAAACTATATAATCATTCCAATATCATTTCAAAGCGCCTTTATAGTGTTTTTTCATCAAAACCCTAGGAAAAGCAGCGAGTGAAAGGAAAACGGAATTGAAATGAATACCCTCAAATATTTTTCTTTGCCGTATTTTTGAACGTTTAGTATCGTTTACATATAATTGGTTGCAAAGAAGTCGAATAATGTTTAATATTTTTTTTCATGTAATATATGATTCCTAGGGGTAGGTATACTAGCATACTAGCAAATTCGATTTTTGATCGTGTGTTTAGACGTACGTTTAATACGTAGATCAATTAGTAGCTGAGTGTACAACGAAGTATGCGTAGGATTCCCACCGGGTGTTGTGGATCAAATTCCTCTGCTAGCTAAGTCTTCCGTCATCGCAAAAACGACATCTTCCGCTTATAATAATAGTAGTATGAGTGTTTCAAATATTTCACGGTTGTTCGTAACTCAAGAGTGTTTGTCTTTTTAATAATAAACATATTATAACGCCTATTAGGGGTATTATAATATGTGTTTACATGGCCAGCAACAGGGCGCACCTAACAACTTAGAAGAGGAAGGTATATCCTGCGGGAAAGTTGTTTCAGCGGGAAAGGATGATTTTGCCGCTGACACTTCGGTATACCTAACGTGACGGAAAGCACCTCTTGTTTTGTGATGAATTACGTCAGCGTGTTTTAATTTGTAAATAAACGTGATCTACCTAACCTTAAAGACTATCATTTGACAATTACCTACTACATTTATTCATTACAGTTCCTTAGTACTATATACTGGTATATACGAGTATATAGCACTAAGAAAGTTTTATTGGAAGTATGAAAGTAAGGTTAGTATATATATATTAACAATGATTTTTTTTAGCGTAGTTTTGTGATCACCTCAAGTGTGGCTTACACTAAGTTTCCTAACCTAATATAATAACGGGAAAATAATATGTATTTAAATTGTTATCATAAATTATGATGAAATGTTCATATATAACAAACGGATTGCAAACTTTGGAGCACAGACGTCAGGTGGGAATGCTGTCCTTGTTCTACAGGTATTTCAATGGAAGATGCTCCGAGGAGCTTGCGTCATTGATCCCTTCGGCACCGGTGCATAGTCGGGAAACTCGCCAAACGCGCGCCCAACATTTTTACACGGTTGACATTCAATACATGAGAACGGGTCGCTTTTACGACTCGTTCTTATGTTCAACAGCTCGGCTATGGAACGATTTGCCGGCCTCTGTGTTTTCTCCCTCCTTCAAAATGGGCCCCTTCAAGACCCAAGTTCACTCCTTCCTTTCCTCAAAAAAACCCTCCACACAGCATCCCCAAAGATGACATAGGCCCTGAGGGAAATTGTTTTCCTCAAGGCCTCCTGTGTGGAATTATTCTAAAAAATATAGGTGTAACAGTGCGTGTGTACATCAACAGATTGAAAAAAACATTTACAAGAAGCTAGGAGTGTAAAATACGCAGATGTAGACTGTGGATAAATATTAACAAATCTGTTAAAGCAAATCATGGGAAATAATATTGAAGACAGTTACCGTATTGGTACTGAAAATATCAAAACTTAAGTATTACACGGCAACTATTCTAACACTAGATGTTTACGTACGTCAGGATAAAAGTACAGATTTATATTCAGTAGGTAAAAAGTACTTCCAATACATGTACAACGTGGGATGTTTATTTAGCGAAAAAATGCTTCCTTCGAAACCTGTCAACAGTATTTGAATTAATAATAGCCAGTCACAATATAAGGAGTGTCTTACAAATATGTCACAAATATACAAATCATAAATTAACGAACATGTAAAAAATAATTATTTGCAGTCGCAATTAATTTACTTTGTTCATTTCTAAAAAGTTCGTAAATCCCGGAGAAAATAATTACAACATTATCTTATAAATCACAGGTATTATGAGCCTTTTTATTGGATTTGAAATGGTTATTGGTACTGCAAAGCTCCATCATATCACTTTGACAAGCGTCGGTGGTAAAAAAAAAATGAATGAAATCCATCCGGAAAACAATTTTTCGCGAAACGTCTACCATAAATCTCGTTGAATTGTGGAACATCAGAGTTCCAAGGAAACAAGACGCTTCCACTTATTGGATTTTCCACTGATGGAAACTGTTTCTTTGTTATCTATTTGCGGTACCAACATCATGGAAAAGGCACAAAAAAACCTTGTCAGTTATATCAGACAAATTAATGGCGTTTGTTGCAGAACACAATATTTCAGAAAACGTTTTTCTATTTTAAGATTTGTATAACGTTATTTGATTACCTAATTCTGAAAATGAATCATTACGAAACCTGCTATACCCTTTTACGGAGAAAATTCATGAAGTAATTATGATCTTTGATAAAAAGTAACTGGAGTTTTTTTAAACAAAGTAATCGAATTTATTTGCATAAATACGTTAGAATTTTTTTGCGGAAGATAATAAAATGTGGCTTTACATTTTACTAATCAATGTTGTACGCTTCCTTTTTAGTGGCTACCTTTGTAATAGCATGATTTTGCTTGGAAAAAACTTTAAAGGTATATTTTTTTGATAAATCTATTAATTTTATTAATTTTGTGTGTGAAAAAAAAGGTTTTAATTGCACGTTCTTAACAATGAACGTGTTCTGTAAAAAAAACAAAAGGAAAAAACACATCGCTTATTTAGAAAAGGCTCGTCAATCTATGCTTCATTCTAGAAAATTATAATAATTATCTGTTCTAAAAAGGTTTTTAGTATTTGGAAATATTTTTTCGATTTCACTTAAATTTTCAAGTGAGAAAAAATGATTTTCTTCAAACGTACAGACACGCCTAAAATACACTTCTTCGTGTTATATCTTCAGGGGCTTTTACGAACTTTATCAAGAGAAAGCTAACAAAAAAGTTCTCACATGTTTTTCATTTAGACATTTATGAACATTTAAATGATATTTTTAAGTTGGCTTAGATTCAGCAATATTTTCTATTTGTTTTTGTGATTGGAGAAATAAAGAGCTTCTTCTTTAAAAATAGATTATTTTTAATTGTACATTTCGGCAATCTGGAATTTAATTCAAGACGGGCGTACTAAAGAAGTAATTCAAATGTACAGATATACCCCTAAAAACGTCAAAGTCTTGAATTTATAAGTAGGTAATTTATTATTCGAGAATGTGCAATCCGAAGGTAGATATGTCAAAAAGCTAATTTATGCTGGTACAATTATATTACGTTATAATGATTGTCATGTATTGCAGTGAACAGTTGGATCAACAAAACATATTTAATTCACTGTTTGTTTCCTAGTGTATACTAATGTGATACCTTCCGTTTTAGAGCAGTAAACTCCTTGGCTCTGGATAAAGAACCCGACCTGTCAGAGGTTCAAAAACCGGTGTGGCCATGTATTTTTATTTTATTTACTTGGGTTACTTTACGTAATATAGTATTTTACATGCTCAGTATTAAAGGCTTAATTCTAAAACTTTTTTTTTTTCTTTAAATCCAGTAGTAGTAAAAAAAACAACGTTAAGAAAACTGCGGTTGATAATATAATTTTTTTCGATAGTAAAAAAAAACTGAGCTTAAGGCTTAAGGGTACCTTTAATTTATATGATAATTAAAGCTCGATTCCGGGCTAAATGCAAGGATTGTATGATGATGTATAATCCATATTGGCATTGCATACAGTAAAAAAAAAGTTATTAAATTATACGAAAAATCAACATAGAAAATTTTGAATAGAGTGGAGAAATAAATAAATAGAAATTTTAGTACAGGTTTAAAATCAACGTAAAACGTAAGTTGAAAAATAAGAATTACGCATGGAGCTTTTTTTAAATACAAAACTAGATGAACAAATAATTAAAAAAAACAATGCAATTATAATATCTTGTGTCGTCACACCTTATTATGGCTGTTTTTGGCGCAATCATACGTATTGGAGCGTTCATCTAACTCAGAGCAACTGCCTTCAAATAGTTTATTTTATATGCCCGACAAAGTTTCTTGTCTTTTCTTTCCCTGTATTTAATTCAATGTCAAACATCGCAAAAAAATACTTAAGCCCTTAATACCATGCAGCAAAGAATAAATATTTACTTAATGCTCACCTTGTACTAGAGTGGAAAATAATTTGTTTTTATTAATCAATTGCAGAGATAGCACCCATAAAATGAAAATTAAGTGCGCAATATAAATAAGCAGTTTAACATTAAAAAAAATATTGTGAAGCATTAACACCTTTTAAAAACTGTCAACCTTTCACTTAAATTTCTTGAAGGGCTGTCGAGATTTTGAGAAAGATTTTCGAAAAGGATTATAAATGATGTCGGAGCAATATTGCATCGCATTGCTTACGTCAACACAAAAGTGTCACAAAATTTTCGCCCTGAAAATGCATTTTTCATCACGAACATTAGGGGGGAAGGTGAAGGGGTGGTTTGCGGATACTTAGGCCGCTAAGTGTTGCTCCTTATGTTACTTGTACTTTAAAATTTATATTTCGGGTTAGTTGAAAAGTTAGCAACATAAAGAAACGAAATTTTAACTTTTTCGCCAAAGTCGTTAAGTGGAAATTTCGAATGTTTTTAAATGAAATATGAATTCATAAAAAGCTTTCATTCGCAGATCTATCTCTAGTAAAAAAGATTCACTTTTTTGGTTCCCCATATAGATTTCTAAGTAGAATTAACAATTTTATACAACGTGTTTCACGCTTATACCTTGAAATTTCTAGAGAAATACACATATAATTTTATTCCAATAAGAAGAACGCGCTCGAGGCCTTTTTCATATAAATTGTTGTTATAGAAATACCGCTAAAATACAAGTAAAACTGTATTTCCCTTTTCAAATTTAAAAGTTATGAAATAAATAATTGCCAACGTTGCCTCTTTAAAATCATAAAACTTGCAATCTCAAATAACCTTTTATAAAGTAGTCGATTACTTTGAAGAATTTTATACATTATACAGAAAATTTGATTGCATAAAATGTTTGTTTTTGAGTTTTTTTTTTTTTTTTAATTTGTTTTTATTTCTCATTTTTCACGTAAAAGCCCAGTTGGGCGTATACAAGTATATGAATAAATTAATTAATATTAAAAGAAATGTAAAAATAACTTTGCACAAGACCACGGATTTTATTTGTATTTTAATGACCAACCGGTTTCGCTTAGTCTAAGCATTATCGGGTACAAAATTAAACTAAACAAAAACACAAAGTTTACGGTTATTTATACATACAGAAAAAAAATAACAGAACAATGAGAAAACAATATTTAAAAAAATACATTAGAAATTAACACAGAATTTTCCGGTTAAAAAAATGTTCTTCCCAAAACGAAGGATATTTGAAAACATGGATTGAAATAGCAATTGATGCATTCACTAGGGTAACCTTTGGCACTGATAAATACAGAGCGTTAATATCCTTGGCCTTAATATTTTCAATAGAAAAACAACAAAGGTTAAAATTGAAATATTATTTTTTACGTTAGTTTCTCACCAAAGCAAAATATGAAAAAAAATTATATCGTACGGAAAATTTGCAGCTAGTTCCAAAGTGGAATATTTTCTCAGTACCACCCTATGGAAGACCACCAATCGGAATGTAATAGTCATATCTATTTGTAGTAAATTGTCAAATAATTCCTGTAATATTTTAAAATTGCGTTGTTTAATCAATATCCTTTGGCAATTGAAGAAGGATTTTGGGAAAACAATTGGCCCAGACATTGTCAATCGACGAGTTAACCGTGTGTTGAATACCATACAAAATCAATTATATTATTAATGTTAATACTTCGAGATAAAATTTATTAATTTTTTTGTTTTTTAGGCAGTGCCGTCAAAGTATCTAGGTTTTTATTTTTTGAGAAAACGTTTTCTCATTGGTTTCAAAAGTTTCGTATGACTATTGAACATATAAATTTTACTTTTTAGTTTTTTTGAGTCAACATTTCTTTTGGTACTGTACCGTGGCTGGAATACGAGATAAGTAGACGGCAGTGCGATGACTCAAGTGTAACAAACAATGGGTTTTGTAAGCCGTTTTCCACATATTTACCACGTTTCTGTTCAAAGTCTCTGCCTCCAAAAGTCGCTCTTAAAAAATGCCTTATGGTGTACTCAAATTGAGAAAGAACTCATAAGTTTTAGAAATAAGCTGGTTTTGGAAGATGTTGTATCTTACAATTTTTTTTCTTTAAAAAGAAAGACAAAGATTGTCGAGTTACGAATAACGTAAACGTTATATTATATTATCAATATACGCGGAAAATGTCGCTTCTGTATATAATAATAGACGACTTAGCAACAAAATTGAATTCACGACGATTTTTTTTACTCAAATACTAACAATTTGAATATTAATATTGTTTTAAAGTTAAAGTAGAGAGATTAGATTCTTAGATTTTTTGTAGAAAGCAATCACTTTGTGGTTTGACATATTTAATATAATAGTATAAGACCACAAATTATATTTTCATTTTTTATGACCAACCAATTTCGCTTAGCCCAAGCATCAGGATACAAAATTAAACTAAACAAAAAATGCAAAGTGTACAATTATATATACATACAGAGGGAGTACACAATTTATTGTTTTCTCAATGTTCTCTTATTTTAATTTATATTTTGTTTTCCCTCTGTATGAAAATCTTTAATTTTGTAAGCTTTTACTTGAGACATGGCCAAAAGAAATGAATTAAAAAATAATAGAATTTAACTTTTCCGATTTTGGACTGCACATGTTTGCAGACCCCTGACGTAATGAATTACTAGTGAGAAGGTCAAACAAAACTTGTTCCTATAAAACATAATACAATTGAGAACAACCCACCAATATTTTTACAAACACAAAAGTGCTCTAAAATTTAATAATTTAATACTTTATTTATATTTATATTTAATTAAAATGAAATTATAACTTTGCATAAGAACACAGGTTTTATTTAATTTTTTATGACCGAGCGGTTTTGCTTAGCTTTAGCATCAGCAGGGTACAAAATTAAACTCAACAAAAAATACAAAGTGTTTGGTTATATACACTCGTTCATACGGAGAGAGAACACAATATTAAATAAAATAAGAAAACATTGAGAAAACAATACAAAACTATTTTTTTATTTCTTTAAATATGTCAAACCACAAATTGATTACTTTCTACGAAAAAATAAATAAATATGTACATTTATCCATGTTTAAAAAAGCATATTTTCAAATAGATTACCAGCCCTGTGTTTGGTAGTTTTAATTAATATCCGATTTCGGGAAACAATAAAGTTATGTTGATATTATTGTTTTCGAAATTTCCAGGAAAATTTAATTTATTCTAAACTTTGACAGGGGTGAGTCCTGATCCGCGAAATGTAAGTTTATCAGATTATTGGCTAGTTTTGCTTAATTCAAAATAATAGTTATCAAGCTTTCGTGGATGAAATATTATTGATAATTCCTAAATGGTACAAATTAATTGAAATTTAAATGATTGATTGCCAGACTCAGGTAAGTGTGTTTTAACGTTTGGGTTCGGCCAGAGAAAATTGATGAATAAAGTTATAATATTTAAACAATAAATAATAGTGACTTTCAGAACAATTTTGCATAAGTAACAAAAAAGTAAAATATTAGAATTTTCGTACAAATATTTAAGCAGGTAATTAAAAAAAATCTTTTCCTGCATCTCCTGTCCCAACTGCTCCCAACCCTTACATGCCAGTGAGACTATGGCATTCTTAGTGGAGGTATGTTGTGCGGCTGAAGGTAGTGAGGAGGGAATGGAGATGAGTAAGAGGAAGGTTAAAAATAACCTGGCTATTCAGATCTGGTCACTAAACACGGCTAAAAGCCATTTCAAGCAACGATTCGATTCGAATTGCGGTTTTTCATCAGAGCGATACCTAGAGTATCTACCACTTTGGAACGTGCCGCGAATAAATTTTATATTTTTTAATATGAATTACATGTGTTATGACACATTTTAATGAAATAAATTTTATTAGTGCACAGCGGGTTTGAACCTGCGACCTTTAGATTCGCATTCCAGTGACTTATCACTCGATCACGAAGGCTGTTGAATAGAAATAACGTTAATAAATAAAAACAAAAACCTAAGGGTCAAGCTTTAGCTATACTCATATTTGCTTAACATATTTTAATCAGATAACTTTAAAAAAAACACTGGAGAAAGTGTTTGCAATCTCAAATAGTTGGTGTTACAGCTTTCCTAGTGTTAGTATTGTAATATTTAAAAAAACAAGAAAATCTTTTTTTTACAACTACACTAAATAAGTAGGCTCTGGCATCAGGTTTCGAAAATTTATTTGTTGTCCACGTCAACACAACTTCTTTATCCCTCACCTTCACTACCATCTTGAACTATGAAATATCTATTAAACTGCTAAAATGCATGACGTTATGTTCTATTGGTTAAGGGTCAGCACCCAAAAATACACACTTTTTGGCTTTCTAGTACAAGAAATACTACAAATGATTAATCTGTTAATTCTAAATGGGGAGTTTAAAAATGTCTAAGGTTTCCAGTGAATACAATTCTTAAACAGTAATCTTTCGAATTCTTTATCAAATACAAACTAGAATTTTAGGTACAACGTTTTAAAATGCTTTTGCTGATTTTCAAACTGCACCCTTTACTGACATTTTGATATGTTTTCATAGAATTTGAAGGATTACAATTAAGAAAATGTATTTATTAGAAACGTCAGATATTTTTTTAACTATCTATAAAAAAATGATTTTTAGTGTTGAAAGTAACGTTTAGCATTATTCTTATGTTTCGACCCTTAAGGTTAGTAAATAATAAATAATAGGGTTAAAATTTACATGTTAAGATTATTGTGTAAAAAAAAACCGTATCATAAAATTAAAAAAAAAACATGTACAAAGATCATCGGGCTTAAGTTTTTTTTTTTTTAAAGAAAGACAAATATTCCCTGATTACGAATAACCTGACAATATTTAAAATAACTTTTACTGCCATCGTAAGAAGTGGAAGATGTTTCTTGTGCAATGATGGAGGACTTAGCCAGCAGAGGAATTGAACGCACGACGCCTGGGAGGGAATTCGACGCGTTTGTCCACTCAGCTACCGACCTTATTTTAGCTTTACTATTTACTTTCTAAAGTTACGTGCGTCAAAAAATCCACACATTTGCAGGTGTTAGTAAGGCATTTATAATAGGAAAGTACTAGGGATGAGATCGACAATTATTATACAAGTTACTATAGATTTGTATTATTTAAGCCTTAAGTTAAAAAAATAAGGTTTTTAGCATTGATTTTCACACCGTAGAGTTATGCGGTAAAGGGCGAAACACGGCGTAGTCATAATTATTTAAATAAATCTACAATTTTAATATTTCAGTACGAAAGATGCAAGGTCAACTTCCGACAAGGCTTTGAGCATTGAGCTGGGTTTGCCTAAGCCGGGTAGGCTTGACTTAGTCTCATAATATTCCCAGTATGTGGATTAAACTATAGTATAATATTTATACATATAAGTACTTGTCATTCTTTTAAATATCTTTACTTCCAATTTACAGATACCGCAAAATAACTCTTGCAGGCAAATATACACTCGCATAACAAGGAACCTAAATATCAAAATATTCTTATATTTGCTTAGAATTGAGTCATTAATTCCTAGTAATACGTCAGATCGTAGGCTGATACCTTTGGATTACCGGATTTCCGGAAGGCACAACTTCCATCGTATGTTGCTGTCTGTAATTTAGTAATAAATCACTTGTGCTTTACAAAATGATGTTTTTGTCAGTTCTGTTATCTTCTCAGATAATGTATTTTATTTAAATTTTATGTCAATAGCTCAAAAGATTGTTCAAAAATAGCCTCTTATATTTGGCGAATTGGTTTTTTTCTCTCACATCGTAGAAAAAAGTTGGATTAAGAAATGTGAAGATTTTTTGTCGTTTTTTCATTTTTTCGTGTGGCAAATTTTTTTTTTTTCAAATATCAAAATAAAATGTATGAGGTTTTTATGTGAATAAAAACAGAAATGTCACATAGAAAACATGAATTTTTTAAACCGTACTGATGTAAGCAAACTTCAAATATTTATTACTAGAATTGTTTCAAACTTAACGCAATACAAGATATCCCTATGGTTGATTATTTTGTTCACAAGCGATTACAGTTCATTAAAATATGCGAATATATATTTTTAAAGGATTTAACTTCTGAAAAGATAATAATGAATGCCCGGGTCCTATAGGACCCTCCACTAGAAGTAAAGTAAAATAAAATCTAAAAACCTCTTAAAATTTGAGTAATTTTCTTAACTGTGACCATTTTTACCAACGGCGAGTGATGATTTGTAAGCATTGAATTAATTAGGTTTTAACCGCCGCGGCTGACCGTCACCACAATCACGGTTACGATTACTATGATTCTCGTTGATCTCTTTAGGATAAAAAGCTCGTACTAACGAATTTTTAAAGAATACGACCAACACAGGAAGTAGCAAATCAATCACTCCTCTTGTTCCCTTCACCCGCCTACACGTTTGCACATTGCAAATTAAATTCTAAACGCTCCCAAACATCTGTATAAACTCCGCAATAATCTGGCGACATGTAGATAGTTAATTGATGGCGCTATGTGTACCGAGCCACGGTTTCTAATCGTGAGTATCGTCACACCCACATTTACCACATCGGCAAACAGCCGCGTCACTCGGGCGACCGATGCAATCAATCTCCAGCAGTGACGGGATCAAACCGTTCGCTAAATCCACCACGCCTTATGAATAACAAAGACTCGGGGAAATCGATATGTCCTGATAATGCCTCCGATGATAAAGGAAACCGGGATCAAGTGGGAAGTACAGATCTACTACTGCCTGTCAGATGGAATTAAATTATTGAATTGTGGAACAGTAACAGTGGTAATAGTTTGGTTATTACGGTGACAGCTTGGTTAATTGTTTGGTTAAACGCTGTTAAGGATTATAATCAATTATTTTAATTATGGGTGTCGTATGGATTTTGATTTCTAGCTTTGTTTTCTGAGTTTGTGAGCATATACCTAAATATTTGCTTTACAAGTAAAATTAAATGAACAAAAAAACGAGTGACCTGTTTTTTACACCTGGAGTGGGTGGACGAAAAATGGGTGATTAAACGGCGCGTGTGTGAACGGCGGATTGGTAATGGAAATTGATGGTGCGTAGTCGATTGTTGGAAAGAATGTGAGTTGCTTGGAAGTTAATCTTGATTTGAAAAAAAACTAAATAGAAGCGACTATAGTATACTACAGTATATTTGTATCAAATAAATGATTCAATGCAAGCGGGTATCGATGTATTCTACTGGTTGGTTGATTAAAGTTTGGTGTTTTGTATTTTAGTTTTGCGTCGGTATATCTGATTGAAACTCGTAATATGCCACGAAAAACGGCTATTTTTAAACACATTCTATTTAACATTGTATTTAAATGAAATAGTTCATTTTACTACAGTATGTATAATACTTCCAAACAAAACATATTGCACAGCAGCTTATTTAAGTCATTATTCCGTGTAGTTTTATATTAATAAGTTAAAAAAAGTATCGGCTGTATAAAGAAGGATTATTTGCAAATACATGTGATGTCTTTTTGATTTCCATGAAATTATTAAGGCGTGTTCAACTATTGCACAAGCTTTCTATGATCAATAAGATTTTTCCAGAATTTGTCGGATAATGCCTTCCAGGGGTCGTTTTGTCCCATACTGTGTTACTTTTAGTTATTACTTATCTTGTATTTAGTATCTTCATATCTTTCGCTTCTATTATTTAACCTTTGTAAGTATATATGCATCGAAAACTTTTACATCAGTAATAAAAACTGTATAAATACATATAGAATAATGGCATCACTAGTTGATAAATGGATTATTTACACTTCAGTGTGATTTACGAACTCCACTCTAGTAATACTTTGGAAAGTGTGGGCGAAACACCCGCAAATTCTACTAAGTTAATTATGTTAACGAAATTTTGTTGATTGGTTCTTAATTTAGATTTTACGTGATATTAGATTTTGTCAATACCTCTTCCCTTTTAATAAAGATTCTAAGCGCCCTAGAGTGTCCTAGCATAACATAACATTTTTTAAGGAATGAAAAATATTCCAAGTTCACGAATAATTAGACAATATTTGAACAACTCCTACTTCCATCAAAATTAGCAAAAAATGTTGCTTTTGCAATGAGTAGGATTTGGCTAGCAGAGAAATTGAGCCCATGAGGCCTGGGTGTGAACCCGACGCATTTTTCAACAAGCGCCGTGGGTTAAATCCTCTGCTAACTAAGTACTCCCAAATTGCACATGCAACATTTTTCGCTTACAATAATGGTAGTAGAAGTTTTTCAAATACTTTCAGGTTATTCGTAACTCGGAAATGTTTGTCCAGAAAAACATTCTTCCTCCCGCCTCGTGTCAATAGTTAATCGGTTGACTGGTCGGTTAATGAATGTTAGGCAATGAGTAACCACTGGACAAATTTCATCCTAGTCTGTGATGTACAATTGGGCTTGCTGAATTGACGAGATAAACAAACTCACCGGAAACACGTGTAGCGGAAATGAATAATTACAGTCGAAACAGATTAAGGAGACCTTTATCCGGTAGTGGAGGATGATACATATTTAAATACTCTCATGATTTAGGATACTCTAGGTGATGAAATCATACACTGCCCGTCGTATGTAAGAAGCAGTTCTCAAGCTTTTTTTTGTAATGTGATATATTATTATAATCGTGTCGATTTTTTTTCATAAAGGACAAAATTTTCAAGTTACGAATGATATAAAAAAAATATGTGAATCACTCTTACTCTCACTATAACGGCCTCCGTGGTCGAGAGACTAAGACGCTGGACTGTGAATCCAGAGGTTTCAGGTTCAAATTCAGGTATGCGCAACTAAATTGTAGTTCACATTTAATAAATAAATCAGTATAACTGATCACTACATTTGTATATTTGCTCACAATATTAGTAAATTAAGAAAATAACTTTTAAAAAATTGAGGATGCTAAATTTTTAAAATTGTATTTAAATCTGGAAACTTCAGGAGCAAATCTAAAAACGGAAAATTGGAAATGAATATTCGAATCTGTAAATCCCTATACATGTGCGAAGAATTTCGAAATGACTTTAATTAAGCATTTAAATTAATGCACAAAAGTTTACGCTTCTAAACCAAAGTCCAAATATAGATTAATTAAGCCTTGGATAACACACGGATTTGTCAAATCAATAAGAAATAAAGAAAAATACTATCGCCAGTCCAAATAATTCCCAAGAGACGAAAAAAAATTTATACATTTTACAAAAAATACCGAAATAAACTAACGCTCCTAATTGGACTCACAAAGGAAAAGTACTTTCGTGATAAAATAAGAGATGTTGGTCAAAACAGCAAAGAATTTTGGAAAATCATTAATACAATAACCAACAAAAGTAAAAAAACTAAGAATTACGAAATAATTTTTTCACGAAGGAATCATTGACACCGAAAAAAACCCACAACTTTGTGGTAATGTTTTTAATGAATATTTTGATAATGTCGGTAAAAATCTAGCTAAAAATATTAAACTAGCTAGTAAGAAAACTAATCAACAAGAGACGATTTCAATATACAAAGAAGATTTTGACACTTTCACCCCAGTTACTGACGAAGATGTGGAGAATACTATTGTTAGTTTAAGAGGATCAGGAAGCCAGTGTTGCAAAAACTTAAAAGTTAGACAATAAAATTAGTGATCCCTTTTGGCTCGTTAATTTATAAAATGCATCTCTCAAATGGTTGTAAATGATTTTATTCTCTGCAGGAAATAAAAGATAATTTAAATATTTAATGGACATTTATCTCTTTGTTAGGATGCATTTTTTGCTGAAGACAATGCTTTACAGAGAATATGTGTTCAGTAAATTGTAAAGGCTTCAACCCATCTGTTTTTTCACACTCGCGCTGCATTTTATATTAAAGTTGCGACAAAAAATTAATTCGCAACTTCTCAACTAAAAATCAACTGCTACGTACACCATATGATATAAGCAACTTATGCAGAAAATAAAAATACCACTATTTACCAATTTACGATTACAAAGCTGCATGGAGTAACTTTGAACTATCATTTAAAAAAATGTTTACCGACTTTTAAAAAATAACGAATAATAGATTAACGGGAAAAGTTCCTAGAGTATATTAAAGCATATTAATAAATCCCATAGTTTACAACTATAATGGTTCTATCAATAAATTAGGGTGGAAAATTAATATAATATTAAAAAACTTAACATATAATTAAGAACTCTCCCGAATAACTTAAATCATTAGAAAATCCCGAATAATGTTTAATTAGTATCATTCAATGTTGTTTACTTGCTTTCAGCTTTCCACTTTGGGAAAGTAAAACCATTATCAATGTTTTTAATGTTTTAATTAATTTCTAGAATAAACCTGATGACCTGTATCAATATTTAAATAAACTGTCAAATTTTCTTTCTGAAACAACAATATTTTAATTTTATTAACAGCTGATTGGAAACAAGCCATGTTTTTAATATGAAAAAGGAAATTAATATTGTAAACTCGAATATCAGAGCCACAAAGGTCATTTACACCACTGAGGCGAATAAAAACTTATGTTTATATCTCCATAGTTAACATTCAATGGCTTTGCCAACCAAATCTCCAATTGATTTATAATATACTTCAGGATTCATACATTAATGTTTGCTGTAGAATAACAAAACTATTTCCACCTGCACATTATTTCAACTTCATTATTGCAACTTTCTCCCTTTACAACAATATAATATACATACATTATAATAAATATGTACATAAATATATATTAACAATAATATAACATTATTTTACTGGGCAAATTAATTTCAAAAAGTAACTAAACGAAGTAATAGTCCACTATTTATATCTCACAGTTGCAATAATTGATAAAATCCTTGTGGTAATAAGTTTTTCAGCTTCTCTGCAGTTTTATTAATCTCATCTAATTCACATCCCAAAAACCTGCCTCGCAGCTAGATCTTTCCGCCCCTCTGCTCCCCTGTCAAATCATATACCTTCTACAGCGGTATACTTTAATAGAAACGCATTACGGAAGCTCCGGGCGTTAATCCAATTTTTCAGTACTGGCGCTGACACCTTCTTGTAGGGGTGGTTTTCTTGCCATCCCTCGAGATTTATGCAAAGCGAAGTCAGGAATAATATGACGAAATCCGTCGTGGATTTTTTTTATGCCATCTCACATAAGGGTTCCAACTGACCAGAGCCACTAAAACCATGACATCCCGACTCTTTGGTAATTTTCTAGGGAAGGACAAGAAAAAAGTTTGTAGACAAAATTTAATGAAGTTGACTACAATTTTTACCGTAAATGTTGACCATTAGTTGCTCTCTTTTCTTTTGTGTTTCACTAATTTTCCAATTAACCTGATTTAACCCTTCTTTCGATTGTTTTTTTTTTATTTATAAATGATGGTAGTAAAAGTTTTAAAAATACTGTCTGGTTATTCGTAACGAGGATATTTGTCTTTTCAAAAACAAAAACATTTTCCGGTTACAAATAACCTAACAATATTTTAAAACTCCTAATCCCATTTTTATAAGAGAAAAATGTTGATTTTGCAACGATGGAGGGCTTATGGAAGAGCAGTCACAGGAATTGAACCCCCGACGCCTCGGTGAGAACCCAACGAATTTGTCAACTCGCCTACTAACCGGAAAATACTCTAACATAACCTTACTCTTTATTGGATTATTACTAGTTTTCTAGGTACTTTTACATGCGTGATCACCAATTTGCATTTTCACGTTTTTACTTTGTTTTATATTACCAGTTATCAATTCTTACTAATTTCAATAAAATTTATATAAATCTTATCGCGTCTTGAACAACTGTGAATTTGAGAAACATTGTCGTTAAATTTTTACAGCTTATTTAAACATTTTTCAGCCATGCGTAAAACGCACCAGAAACACATACGTTATTATACTAACATAATTATTACTAACGGTTAAGGGGATAATTAATCTAAGATTAGTCCTACGTTCACATAATCAACCAAACTTGTTACCATACAGTTGGAAGACCTTCGTGACAGAGTGGTGAGCTCTTTCGCTCTAAATCTAGAAGCCACTGATCCATGTCTTAAAATACAAGCTGAGGATGTTTTCGTAAATGGAGTAAAAATCATTTAGATTAGGGTATATTTGTACGACGTTTCAGAGTAAAAGAAACTGTCAATATCGCATTAGTGAGATTCATTCCATTAACAATGAAAAAAAGTTTGATGAAGTGGCTTAAGCCTTGTTTAGTTTTGAAATCTGTATAGCCAGGTTACTTCCTAACCTCCATATTATTCTCTTCGCTCACTTAGTCTTTAGACATTCCGTAAATTAGGGATGAATCAGTATCACTGCTTTTGCGCAGCTGTGAAGCTGCAGTATCACACTAAAACAAACTTTCATCTGAAACTTTACAAACCCAGAAAAAATTACCCACTAACTAGTAAGTGATCATAATATTTTAACCTAGTTATATTCCACCGAGGTGCCAGTTACTAAAGCTACAGATACGTAGCATTCCCCAGTTGCTGAGTTAATCCAGATTAACGTCTGTTAAGCATTGTTTACACTCATCTTGCGAGCAGCTTCCGCTGCTTGCTCGCTGCTTAGCGAGGAGTGCGCACTATCCTCGAATGCACTCCTACGTGTGTTGAATGTTGTACGATGTCTTCGCTTAAGTGCACGTAGTCTACTATGCGAAATGGTGTTACATTACAGCGCACAGAGTCTAGGTGTCCTTTGCTCGGTGTGTTTATTGGATGAACTATGAACAGCGTCTCGATGGCTTGTACCAACCTGTGTAGACGTTGTAATGTGAGAAAATAAATAAAGGATAAGCGTTATTTATTTGCACCTAGCTGCAATACTTGTTGCAGTTATCAAAGCATTGATTTACAGCTGTAAACATTATAAATAATATTAACGCTGTCCAATGCAGTCGTTAGACTTAATAATATTTAATATGTGGGTATTCTTGTTGATAAAAGTCTGAATGGGAAATCACATGTAAGTAAAACCGTTAAAAAATTAAGATATCCGACGTAAATTTTTTTAAAACTTTTTTGTATAAGTTTCCAATAGCGATCAACTGAAAATGATTTTTAGAATCGAAATTAATTTTCAAAGCGCTAGACTTCATTAAAACATTGAATAATGAAATGATATTGACTATCTAGAAATAATATAAAAAGAAGAAAAAGACACAGAAATAAAAAAGATTAGGTTCTGACCTAGACTCAACCCCGGAACCTCCACATTATCAGAATCGGTAGACGCGCCAAGCCCGGATAGAGTAAAGATTCCGGTCGTAACATTTTTTTCTTTCTATAAACTATTCAATAAATTTAAATATGTTTTATTTAAATTCTAGAAATCCATTTCAGTTTTTTTTTAATTTAATATATTTAAATTCATTATTGTTATAATTGAGTTCTGCTAGTTTTTCGACGTCAAGGCAATTATTAAACTGTCAGCTGTCACAGCTGATACAGTTGTTACGAAAAGAAAAAAAACTTAAAACTAGCAGAATTAAATAACAACATTATCAAATTTTATTAAATATAATTATTCATATCCAAAAATCATATATATATATATATAACTATATTAAATATATTTTAAAACTTAAAAATAATTTCCGAATGTTTGAAAAGCGAATAAGCTAAAGAAAAAGTTAAGTTTTATGCCCTTCAATCAAACAGCAAATACACAGCCGTTTTACTGGCCCTCGCACATTATTAATCTTCTACCAAAACAAATTCAAATAACCAATAAAATATCACTTCGCGTAAAAATAATTAAGGTTAGTTTTTAGTTTTCATAGCATCAAAAATATATAATGTAAAAGCCGCTCTGATTAACCGTAACGCCTTCCAGTGCGCATATAAAGTAGTTATAATAAAAAAGCTGGTATTTAATTTGTTTTTCTGAAACTTCGCAGAAACAGATACTTTTCACTTAAACAAGTCTAATTACTTTGCCATTAAATCTGTTTTTCCTACTAGAAATGGGGGTCGCAGTAATGAATTCAAATTCTTTACTTACTAAGGCTCCTAATGACGTACGAATTTCCATAACTTTGGTTATTATTATTTTCTGTGTAAAATATTAAAGTTTTTTGCAAACGATCGGTTTGTTGGGAAGTTTACGCCGCTAGATAAAGTTGATGCGAAAAGTTTCGGGTCCAATATAAATATTTACTTAATCAAGGTTAGCCAGGGAAGGGTGCTCTTTATATTCAGGTGATGGGTGTTTGTTTTGTTGTTATTAAATGATTGGTAATCATTGGCAATAAATTTTGTGTTCACACAAGATGTACTAGGTCGTAAAATGTTTTCAGATTTTTCGTATGAAACACATTCGATAGTGAAATTTATGGAAAATATAATTATTATTACAAAGGTGAGGTAGAACAAACAGATGACCGTTGGAATTCTAATATCGTCGGTTGGCAGACTTGGTTTGAAAAGAAGTAGAGGTGGCCGACATATAGGACGGACTAACTGCTTGTTTCACGTGGGTACAAGCCTACACGACTTATCGAAATTAGAAGCTATTGAGGGAGATCTATGTCGCTGATCTATCCAAAGCTGGACGCCAGAAGACTTATTACTTACAAAGAAGAATATTATTTTTTTCCAGTTTCTGTCAATGTAATTGAAAAAAATAATTATTTCAACACTGTAATCTTCTCATAATGCTGATATTTTAGAAGATATTTATAAAATAAAACTCCAGTACAAGAACATGACTAATTTCCACGTTGTCTCTTGGAAAAAAATAAATCTTTTGTCTTAGATTTAAAAGTATCTATTACAAACAAAAAAAAAACAAATTCGTAATTCATAGGAAATTGATACGTCAATTAAATGTAACTTGTAAATTTTCTTTAACTTTTTCCAATTATGAGAAGAAAAAAAAATTTGTGAATGTTAATATATTTACGAGTATAATCATAGCGTTAGGTCCCATTATATTCTTTTGGACTGACGTGCTGTCGTACTAACGTTAGCATATTTCTCCTCAGAAGCTTGCTAAAAAGTTTCAAGACATATCAATATATATAATCAAAGTTGCAATACATACATACTTAAAAGATATTTCCTATGTTAAAATAGAAAAGCTATTGACGGTTGTAAATTGAAATAATTTTAAAGTGTGCGTGTTTTTTCATGAAATATTAATTATTCTGTACACGAAATTATGCAGATGTGCTGATAATAAACCGTGGACACATTATTTTAGATCCATTAAAAAATTATTGGTTCCTCGGGAAATTAAGTTGCAAACTCCCTAACAGAGCAAGGCGCGTCCAACTCCATCATTACTTTAATCAATTTATTTTCGACTACATACATTTTTTTGCATAAATTTACAAATACTAAACACGCACACATGGGCTGAAAATGATGAAGTATTAAACAAACTATGGCCCATTCAAACTCGAGATCATTGAAGATTTTAGTGTGCAAGATTTTGTTTCGTGCATTAAAATGGAGTGAGCTTGTCAGCATACCATTTTTTAAACGAAGTGTATCGGTTCGATCATTTTATTTTTGGATTTAATCTCGCTCTTCTTTATCTAGATCTCACTTAGTTTTGAATTTATAATTCACTGTAATTTCACCACCGTCAAGGTACCTCCAAGCGTTCTAATCCTGCGATATTTGCTCTCTAGCTTTATAGTGACTGGACAATCTTGAAAACTTGCCTCAAGTGTAGCCAATATAATTGTGTATTCATTTTTCTGTCACCTTGAATACATTCTACCGTCCAAGTAACCATAACCTGGGAAATTATAAAAATGAGTAACAGTTATTTTCATTGAAGCGTATTTATTTGCCTTTCCGCCAAGCGAAACATAAATACCAAAATCAAACATCGATAAATACGTCAGTTAAATGAATAAAAAGATTCTTACATAGACCACATTTTTGGTTAAGGTTTTCGACTTTTCTTGAGCCATCCGCCACTGGTGAGGCTTTCATTTTAGTTTTGATGAGAATTTACCGTGTATTATTAAATTAGTTTAACATCACGCACAAAAATTGTAATTGCTTTTAGCTTTGGGGTATTCTGTCAAAGTAAACATAAACAACCTGCTGTACAAAATGTACCTATCGTAATTCTGTATTGCGGTATAGTTTCCCGAGCAATGTTCGAAACTCCCTCGGAAGGTATTATTTTTAACGAGTCCTATTATTTTCTTTTTTAATTAATTAAGCGAATGTTATTTTTTCCTTTTTATCAGCGGAACCTTCAGACTACAGTGCCTTTACATTCAATTATTACATTATAAAGTTTTCTTATCGAAAAACTTTTTTAAATCTGCCAATTTAAAATATCAAAGGTTAAGCTGAAAACGCTTAATAAATTTAACTTTAAAATAAAAAGCCTCACAAAGATTTTGCGAAATTTTGTTATGAAAACTAACTTACAAGACAGCATTAGTTAGTTATGCGAAAAGGCAATATAGTGTGTTTTGATTTGAAACTTTGTATTCAAGAACAAACGTAGAACTTAGTTTTCGTATTCGTCAACAGAATAAACACACTGACAACATATTTGTTTGAATATTTGTGCAACTTGCTTTTTGTAGATTGTTGATATTATTGTGATGAACATTATTACGCTCATAGGCATAACCTTAAGGTAGATTTTTAAAATGTTTTAAGTGTTTTATTAGGGTGTGTGGGTCCAAGACAAGAGAAAAGAATTTAGATTTAATGGATGAAGTGTTTAAGGATGAAGGTTGTTTGACGGCCTCCTTGGTTGAGAGATAAGACGCTTGACTACGAATCCAGAGGTTGCAGGTTCAAATGCGGCCTGCGCAAATAAATTTTTTCATATTAATATGTGCCATAACTCATTTAATTCATATATAAATATATGTAGTATATTTGAGGCACGTTCCGGAGTGGTAAATACTCTATATAGATATAAGTATCGCCCTGGTGAAAGACCACTATTCAGAATCGAAACGTTGCTTAAAATGACTTAAGCCGTGTTTGGTGACCAAATCTGAATAGCCGGGTACTTCCCAACCATCCCCTTCCCCATCTCTTTCCCCTTCCCACTATCTTTAGCTTCACACTATATACCCCAATTAGGGATTCCATAGTCTCACTGGTTGAGAGCAGTTAGGACTCGTATGCGGTATTCACTATAAAAATAATTAAAACAAATAATTAAGAAACTGGGCAAACAAGTACATATTGAAGACTTCTCTACTCCACCCCCGAACATCGCTATTCCTCAGCGATACGGCAGAATATTTTCGTCGCTCACCCAATTTCGGACACACTTCTCTTTTTTGCTTCTTAGCATATCCGCAATGGCTAAGAAATGACACCATATATCCGTGAACTTTTTTGCTTGAATGTGTCTCCTTTATTAGGTCCTTAAATATGACTACTGCGGCCATCACGGGCAGACGAGTAAAGAGGAATCGGTAGTCGCCCACAGCCAGGAACCATTTTAAGTGGCCCAGCATGTCATCTTTATTACCTCTCTTGTTCACTTTTTCCACACAATAAAAGTGTGCCTTCACAGTAACCCTCCCGCCGAGCTACTTTTGAACATGGATACTGTAATTTGTGAGTAATGAGTGAGGGAGAATTATAATTCAAGATGTTATTATTTTATTCAATTGAATGATCTTAAACATACTGTAGGCTTCAGTGGGATGAGAGTCGGTCAAGATTGGCAAACCTTATGTATATATATATATATATATATATATATATATATATATATATATATATATATATATATATATATATATATATACATATATATATATATATATATATATATATATATATATATATATATATATATAAATAAATGAAACAGATAAACTTTGTTTATAACCACTTTATTATTTAATATTATGTCTTCTGGTTTCGGAAGTACCCTTCCATCATCAGGACGATATTTCAATTTTAATATTGTCCTGATGATGGAAGGGTACTTCCGAAACCGGTAGACATAATATTAAATAATAAAGTGGTTTTAAACAATGTTTATCTGTTTCATTTATAAATACGGCAAGCCACAAAGTAAATGCTTTTTACGAATATGTCTTATGTATATAACCTATATTGAGGCTTTTATTCAAAGCCAGACGCCGGACGCTAGGAGGCTTTTAATTAACCGCTGTTACTAAACACTAAGCACACAACAGCTTATGTATGGTTTAAAAATATGAGTACCTACCTCAGACGTCACGGAGAGACAAATCGACTTAAAATAAAATAAAACCTTTATAACAAAGATGAAAAACACCTCTTGCCAAATGTGTCCTTAAAAGAAACTGTTTTTTTATTTGTTATTTTTTATAGTGAATACCGCACAAGAGTCCCAACTGCTTCCAACCGCCTTGATCCAGTGAGACTATGGCTTCCCCAATCGGGGTATGTAGTGAAGCTCAAGGTAGTGGGGAGGGGAAGGAGATGGAGAAGAGGAAGGTTAGGAGGTACCTAACTATATGATGGTCCCTCACCAGGGCAATACTTAGAGTATCTCACTCTGGAACTTATATTATTTTATATGAATAAAATGGGTTATGACACATATTAATTGAATAAAAGTTATTTGCGCAGGCCAGGTTTGAACCCGCGACCTTTGGATTTGTAGTCGATTGCCTTACCACTTAACCATGGAAGCCGTCGAATAATCTTAAGAATAATGTAGGTTTTTTGGTAGTCGCATCAACTACTTTATATTCGTATAACCAAACCTAACCAAATTCCTCATATATGTATAAAGAATCAAACCATTTGTTAAAAAAAAACTTTGACTAATTAGTATTTGTTATTGTTGCTGAAATAGTGCAGATGTGTAAAAGGCGTATTTCTGTATTCGTTGGTTTTAACACTTTTATTTTAACTCTTTACACTTTATATAAATTTGGTGGGTAAAATGTTTTTTTTTTTAATAAATCTTAATAATTACAAAGTAAGCTATAAAACTACTATTCAAACAATATTCAAACGAAAAATGAAAATAAGTGAACCGATTTGTTGAGTGCTGATATGTGAACATCAAAACGTATTTGTCAAATAATATATTCACAATGGAACTTGAAGGGAATTAAACTCGTAACCAGAGACTCAATCTCATGGATCTAGAATCATACGACTGTCAATGCATGGATGTAAACCTATTATATATTTGAAGTAATAAGATTATAAAAAATAAAAATAATTTATCAGTTAAATTTTTCCATTACTCCAAAATTAGGTAAATTTCCTGTGAACTCATAATATTTCTAATTATTCTTTAATCACCTTCTCAGTTGATGTTTTATCTCTCTCATTTCATATAATCTGTTCCTTTCTCTCTGTTCCTTTGTTACAATTGTAATGTTTTTTTGTTGTTGTTATACTTTTCTCTTATTTTATTTTATATTGTGTTCTCCCTCTGTGTGTATATATAACCGCAAACTTTTTACGTTTTGTTAAGTTACCTGTAATTTTGTAACCTGATGATGCTTGGCTAAGTGAAACCGGTTGGTTATAAAAATTAAAATAAAATCTGTGGTGTTGTACAAAGTTATAGCAGTGAGACATGGAACTGGCAGAAGAAGGATGAAAGTAGACTGAATGCTGTAGAAATGAGATTCCTGAGACGTAGGTGCAATAAAACATGTATCACTATGTTGAAATGTGGTTATAAGGAAAGAATGCAAGGTTAATTTAAGCGTAATGAATAGGATCAAGAAAGGGACGCTTAGATGGTTTAGGCATGTAGAGCGAATTAACAAAGAAAGGAGTGTGAAAAAAATATATGATGCGAAAGTGAACATAAAAAGAAGTAGGGGGTGCCCGAGGAAGATATGGCACGATCAAGTAAATCAAATACTTCAATCGGGCCAGGTGAAGAATCAGAATAACAGAAGAGTATCTATGAGACGATGTATGAATATGAACGATGCAAGGAGTTGTATGGCGGAAACGGCGTGATGGTTAGTTAGTTAGTTTTACAAACTTCACTTGAAAGTTAAGTACCAGACAACGATTCCTTGTTTTATCGATTTTCTGCACCGACTCAAATCCAAAAAAAAAAAAATTAAAACTACTTTTCCTAAAGTTGGAAAATCAAAACCAATCAGCTTAGTTTGTCTAGCGGCATGGTGTTTTGAAGCTAAACAAACGGCTAAAGCACAGAACTAGTCAAAGTAGTAGTTGTCACTGAGAGCTTTTTGATTGGTGATTGCACCGTGGACCAAAGCTCTGGCTACGTGACTTGGGGTTGAATGGTCGCTCCTGAGATACGTGGGGGTTAAAACCATTGGCTAAGTCAGGGGTGGTTAAGCTTTATTTAGGTTAATGTGTGTTGTTGGTTTATTAGATCAAACAATCGTGGAAAAGCTTTGTCATGATGTAGGTGAAAGGTGAATATATACACCATACTCATTGGTTTGTTTTTGTGTATATTTTGTAAAAATAACAATTTTGTAATTATGTAAGTATAATGCCATTTTCAAAATAGATTCTATTAACTCTATCTAGATAAAGTTAATGTTGGGCATAACGGCAGTTTTGTATTTCAAAAGCACTGTTCATCTGTACTGAAACCACTATTATTTATTACCACGACAGACGACCTATTATTATACAATGTGGAGCCTACCTATAGTACCTATCTCTTAGAAAATTATGTGGCTCAGTGGTTTTCAATCCAATTGTTTCCACACTTACGAATAAATATGATAAGATAACGGTAGTTAAAAAAAGGTACAGTGCGAAAAGAACCCATCAATATTTTTATTTATTTAATCTGCCAAAATACATATTCTACCAACATGATTTTAGCCTCACACCCAAATGAAAATGAAAAGCATATATTGTATTGTTTTTATTACGTACAACGAGGAAGATGGGATTCGGTCGTTAGAAGTAGTTTACTAGGTGAATTTTACCGTTGAACTAAATAACTGTCAAATGTCTTACGTTTCTACTTATTTTTTTGTTTCTAGTAACAAGCCCAATAGAATTTCTGTTTAAACCGAGACAACTTTTTAGACTCTCATTCCTTAAATTCATTGGAAGATTTTCACCATTATTTGTTCCTCATTACGAAAAATTAAAAAATACCTCCGATATACCATATCTTCAATTTGCTTTCATGCCCTAAAAATGAAAAAAATAATAATAAAAAAATTTAAAACAAATAAAAATAAAAAATATTTGTAAGAGTCAGCTAATTTGTAAATTATTATGATATGGTGATTGTGTCCTGCCAGAAGTAACCTGCCAGGTAAGTATGTTGCTGTATATTTATATAAACTAAGAATTAATATTAAGTAGAAATTAAGATTTGTACAGCGCCCTTGAGGTGATTTTTCACAAAAACGGCGCTATACACATTATCAAAATATTATTACTGCAAAGCAGAAAGGAGGAAATCGCATTTCCAAAGTGACTATAGGAAATAAAATAAATAAATAATAATAATGAGTTTGTATGAGTAGACTTCAATGTTCCAGCTTCGTCTTTTTTTAAAAAACAATTTTCAGATCACTGATTTAAAACAAGATTTCAATTTTTTTACTGTCTTTTCATTATATTAGAAAAAAAGCTAATTTATTAGAACAGAAAGAAAACAAAATAATAACATTTGAATTTTAACAAAGGAACAGAAAAATAGAGACAGATAATATTACATGAAAAGGGCAAATCGTCAAATGAGAACGTGATAAAAGAATAATAAGATATTTTATGAGTTAACAGAAAATATACCTCATATTGGACTACTGGACAAATTTTAGTGACTAAAAAAGGACTTAAATAGGTATTTTAGTTTATTATTAGAAAGAAGGGCATTTTTTGGTCATTCTATGAAGAACTCATACTTTACATAATCACCGCTTTTTGGAGTAATTTGAGGATGCGCTTAATTTATGTCTATACTTCAAGTGCTTATCTTATTATAATTATTTTCAAATGTTTCAACTATTCTTTACCTCTTTTGGTTGCCTCTTTTATCGGAAGTCAGCTATTGTCAGAGACATTTTACCCTCGATCCTGAAATGACTTTGGCGCAACTTTACCCGTACAACTCGTGTGAGTTTCGAAACCAAAAAGTGCACCGTCATCCTTAACCGAGTTTTCAATTGATCTTCTTCTGGAATCTTATCAGTCAAGTAATTTTGTTTATTTTGCTTCTGATAACGTTAATACGAAAAAAAAAGATTTTTTATCCACTAAAATTTAAAAAATGTTAGACCTTCGATGACGAATCTCTCTACAGAAGAATATTTTGACGATACGCCAATATCTATATATCACAAGCTTTTTCAACGACCATTTTTTACATTAACGACTATTTCAACCTTCTTATGACTGTATCCATAAAAATATATGGAAGATAGTGGGTCAAAAATAATATATTTTAACAGCGATCATAAACATGAAATAATTTTGGTAAAATTGGTTTTTCTTCCCTGTCTCCGCGCCTAAGGGATGTACAGGTGGGAGCATAAAAGTGACTCATCGTTACCGGAGGGCAGACAGTGGTTTTATGGCCTTTCCCCCATTCTTTTGATTGGACGATTGTTTTAAATCTTTTCAGACAAATTGGTATATTATGACCTGGCATTAAATGGCGAGCATCACTTGTCGTTTCGTTTTTATTTCTGTTCCACAAAATTCAAACGGATGCTGGAAAGTGCCAGAAATTTTTGCGAAGGAAGTCGTAAAGCACAAATTCTACTGGAATATTAAGACAGTTTTAGTGGTTTTAGACAGTCAAAAAGTTTCTCATCGATTTGCTACTAAATAATTATTAAAGAGTTGTTACCATATTTTCTACCGTTGAAGCTCGAATTTTATTATAAGCGGGTATGTAGGTAAATGGTCCAATGCACTGGTTTGCACTCATGCGTTGCGGGTTCAATACTTTGCAAACTAAGTTTATCATCATTGCACGAATAAAAAAATTAATCTTTTTCAATAATGAGTACGGAGAGTTAAAATAATGACAGGTTATTTATAAACGGAAAAAATTGTTTTTCTTAAAAAAAACTTTAGTCGCATAGAATCATTAAGTTTTTCTTTTTATTATTTTCTAAGATATAACAATATAACGGTACGAACATTTATCATTTTTTTTAACGTGATAGTACAGCAACTTATACCAATATGCTTTGGATCGGAGCCAGTGAGACTAAGGCATTCCTAATTTGTGAAAATTAGTAGCAGGTTAGTTAAATTTCTATCGTTACACATAGTAAATGACGTGGAAAATACAACGGTTGCCTATTAATTATTGTAAAATACATACACATATATATGTACATGTATTTGTATATGTATATATATATATATATAATCATATATATATATATATATATATATATATATATATATATATATATATATATATATATATATATACATATACAAATACATGTACATATATATGTGTATGTATTTTACAATAATTAATAGGCAACCATATATATATAAATATAAATATATATATATATATATATATATATATATATTTATATATATTTATTTATATATTTATGTATATTGTATATATAGATATATGTATATTGTATATGTATGCAAGTATATATATGTATATATATATATATATATATATATAATTATACAAGTATATGTATGTTGCCAGGAGGAAATGGAGCAAAGGTATTCCCGATTTCGGAAATATTGTGATATTGAAGTATGTGTAAAGTGGAGGAAGATAAGTAGGAGGGAGGTTAAAAGGTATCTTGTTATTTGGATACGATGATTTCAAAGAACCAAAACAATTAAAACAGATATTTTAATTCTGATTTATAGTATTTTACCATGATTTAATAGAGATCAGATGAAACTATGAAATTCTGCATTAATGAATACAATTTTTCGAAAAGTTTTTTTTTAATATAAAAAAACAACTTTTTCCCTTATATCCTAGAGGTATTAATCATGCCTTATCCCAAAAAATATTCTACAAATCTTGTATAAACTTACAATTGCGTTGAATGTTGAACTCTTAAATTCACAACACAATCTTGTCTAAACTTTTAGAGGAGTAAATTTCAATTCGACCCAAATTTCCATAAAAGTTGTTTTGTCTCTGAACGTAAACCTACATCTACATAAACATTCGAATTCCGCTCCTTGTCCGAGAGTTTAATAGCCTCAACACAAAAGTTCTGCCGTTGGAGCTACGCCAAATGTCGTAGCAGCAATATTCCTATTGCGATGACCCTATTTAGTACCTACCCCGTTTCTACATCGACATAAAATCGACATTGTTGTAGATAGGATATTTAAATATGTTGGTGCATCATTTACTTTGTGCACTTGCTAAATAAACTTTAAAAAAATTAACAATCGCCTGAAATGCTTTCGAAAGAAAATTATAAGTGTTACACAGAGGCTTTTTAAACAAATATTTTTATTTAAAAAAGAGCGATTTACTCGTAAACAGTGCTAAAAATATTGTAAAAGAAAAAATAAATAGTATTGAATAATAACTAAATCCAGAGTTAAATAGTTTTACCAATTATTTAAGCTATACTAAATGAAAAAAAACTTTACTAAGGTATACCCATATAATATATCAACAACATCGGCGTATTTGTTTCCCAGATGTTGAATTCGTCGCGAAGAAGTGTTATTTTGTGATATTGAAGTAAAGCAGTCACAATAATATGGTAGGTACTGTCTTGTAACTATCCTGCCAGGAACATGAAATGCAATTAAACATAATAGTTCAGGGCTGTCAATAATTGAATTTATGATTTCATATAAACATGTTAAGTCGGTAATTATTATATGTTCAGATAATTTTAATAAGTAATGGTGACAAAGAAGATAATCACAATTGATACATTCCCTTAATATGCCCATTCTGAAGTTAATTAATCTTAAGATTATATTTTGAACCCTTTCTATTTTAGCGGAATGAATGGCATAACTTAGTGCCCACACTGTTGAGTTGTATTCAAATTGACTCCTAACTAATGACTTAAATGAAAGAATAACAGTTAAAAAGTTGAATCAAACATTAATAATCCAATTTTTACTTTTGTTATTAAAAATGTTATACATAATATTTTTAAATAAGTTTTTTTTTTAAATCCCTTACATTTAATTTTTATTGTTAGAAATAAAAGAAAATTGTAATTGGTATTTTGTTATGTACACATGTAGTACATAAAATAAACCATTATAAGACATGAGTGAAAAATATGGTGAACCTTTTTTTAAGTGCAAGTGGATATAGGGCCAGTCCTGTCCAAGCATAATTAGAGCAGTCTGCTCCAGGCGGTAAATTGCTTGTTGAAGGGTGCTGATAGCACCTTATTCTGTAATTAGGTGCTTTCAGCACCCCTCAAGCACTGTTCCTTTTTTGCACACCCAGCGCCTTTAAATATATGATAATATGAAATGAAAAAAACCTAGTATTCGTGGACGGCAATTGAACCCGCAATTTCTCGGCCCAATGACGTGAATTTTCGATCCGCACCTCTCGTTTTATACTTGATACGAGTTGGTACTTATCTTCTGTGCGAACGAAAATTCACACAGAGTGTTATTTTATTGTATACGTCCGAGTGGTCTATTATATAAAAAGGTAGGTATATAAAACAGTAAAAAATAACTATTTGCTTAAAAAAAAAGAAAAGTTGTAAAATATAATGGAATAGTATTTGATTCCAAGTAAGTGTTAAGGTAAAAAATAAATAAAAAGTCTGTTTGCTCACACTAAGTAATAAGTAACCCATCGAAATTTCACGTTTTGAGCATAACTCTCGGTGTCTGAAAGAAGATAAATTATTTTGAAAGTTCCTTCGTCTTTGAACTCTCTTTGCTCATATTAATTTGTCATTGATAATTGGCCTTCTTCAGCAAAACCCCGTATTAAAGTCACATTTCAAACGGTTTAATTTTTTCAAAATGAAAGCCATGGGTTTGGAAATCAAGTACCATATTTCAGACTTCAATGTAACCGAATGAACTTAGACTTTTGGTTTGTGCTAAGAATGATGAATTCCAGCAGATTAAATGAAAAAATCCACCATAAGTAAAATTTGTACAAAAAATTATCAATTTTATGGACAAAATGCAAGCCTTGGGGTCGGAAATATGATGCCGTTTTAAAAGGATTTATGGACCGGATGAAGTTAAATTTAAGGATTTAGTTTAAAATAATGAACTTAAGACGACTATTCAGACGATGAAAAGATTTTAAAAGTAACATTTGTTAAAAAAAAATTACCATTTTTCGGGCAAAATGCAAGCCTTGGGGTCGGAAATAAGATGCCATTTAATAATTTTTCATGGACCGGATGAAGTGAAATTTTATCATTCACTTAAATTATGGAATTAGGACGATTAAATGAAAACATTTACCAAAAGTAACATTTGTTAAAAAAAAAATATCACTTTGCGGGCAAAAGCTAGCCTTGGAGTTAGAAATAAGATAACTTATTCTTAAGCTTTGGGACCGAATGAAATGAACCTTTAGGTTTTGGTTGAAACTGATGGACTTAAAGATAATGAAATTCAAAAATCTTTCAAAAGAAATATTTGTTAAAAAAATACCACTTTGCGGGTAAAAACGAGAAATTGCAGGATCGGGCACAAGCTTCACTCAGTGCGGCACTTGACAACCTCTCACTTTCTAACTAGATTTTAATACTGACTGGTGACAGTAAGATAAGTGCAGATAGTGTGCGTAGAGTGGAAATATAGTGAACAGGGATTCCCTTAAGTTCCTCGACATTTCGTCAATTGCTTCTCCTCGAAAACTGCATAAAGGCGGACTTACTAAAAGCAGGGCGGCCACGCGCCCGGCGATTAAATACAAAAAATGGGAAGCTGTGCGTATCATTGGTTATGTCGCATTATTTAAGCAAATACAAGCAATTATGAAAAAATCACCAAGTGAATCCACACGAATTTGAAACGTTTTTAAATCAACATAAATATTGTTTTTGCATACTGATATAATTGTTAAGTTTGGATATATAAACAATCCAATAGGATAATCTAGCTACTTGCAGTTGCCTTTAGTCCATCATTCGTAATAGAATACCAAAAGTTCACTTTATTCGGTCATATAAAGCCCAAGAAAACGGAATCTATCTTTTTGACCCTAAGGCGCATTTCGCTCGCAAATGGTATTTTTTTAAGAAATGTTTCTTTTTGAAGATTTTTTCATTTAATCATCTTGAGTCTTATTTTTAACCGAATCCCGAAAATTCACTTCATTCGGTCATATGAAGCCTAAGAGCACGGCATCTAATGTCCGACCCTAAGGCTCGCATTTTGCTATCAAAATAGTATTTTTTGTTACTTCTAGATTTTAAAAAATTTATTCGTCTTGAGTCCATCATTCTTATCCGAATCCCAAAAGTTCACTTCGTTCGGTCCCATGAGCTTAAGAAAACGGCATCTTATTTCCAACCCCAAGGCTCGCATTTGGGCTGCAAAGTGGTATTTTTTTTAACAAATGTTAGTTTTGGAAGATTTATTTATTTAATCGTCCTGATTTCATAATTCTTAGCCGAATCCAAAAAGTTCACTTTATTCAGTCCCATAGATTCTGAGAAAACGGTATCTAAATTTAGGTTTGTATTTTGTCCATAAAATTGATAATTTTTTTTTAAATTTTTTTTTTATGGTGGACTTTTTTATTGAATCTTCTGCAGTTCATCATTAATAGCTCAAACAAAAAATCTAAGTTCATTCGGTTTCATTGAAGTCTGAAAAAAAGGTACGTATTTGATTTTTGAACTCAAGGCTTGCATTTTTAAAATAAAAATAGTTTGAAATGTGACTATAATACAAAATTTTTGTGAAGATGCAAGTTATCGATGACAATTGATATGAGCCAAGAGTTCAAAAAGACGGAGGAACTTTCAAAATAAATAACTATTTTTTCATACACCGAGTTTCAAGTTGAAAACGTGAAACTTCAGTGGGTAATCATTCTTACTTAGTGTGAGTAAATGGATAAAAAATTGTTTTAATTTTGATTTCAACACTAACTCCGAACATCATCATACGAGATTAATAATAGTGAAAAAATACACGAATTATGATGTTACTCTGTTTATTTAATATGGTAAAACATTTAAATTTGAAGCATAACATTTATTGGATTTGTTAGTTTATATTTAGATATTTTCAGGGGGGAAGCCTGCCAAAAACAAGGGATTAGCAGTGATGAAATTTCTATAAAATTGATGTTTTTTGTGCAAATTATCCAAGGGCTTACGCGAAAAATAGTTAAGATACGTACTGTATTTATTCAATAAGTTATTTTATTTGACGCAAAAAAAAAACAAAATTTTGGTGTTCAATTTATAATTGGACAAGGGTCGTCAATTTTTTTACCTGGACCAGGTGCCGTTTGGCTTAGGGCTTGGCCTTCATGGACATTGAATGCTGGGCGAATGGTGCGAAATGCACAATATCCACAAAAAATAAGCTTATTTAAACTATGTTACGTTATTGAAAAACAAATAAGTCATTTGAAGAAAATGGGAATTCTCCTCACTTATTTGTGAGGCAAAGCAAAAACTTTTGAATGAAAATATTACCCAGATAGATGAGTATCAAAAATTTAAATAAAAAATATCGCCTACATATTATTATGTAGCTACAAAAATAGATTATTTTTTTAATAATTTATAATACTATAATTTTTCACTTTATTAATAAATTTTGCAAACCAATATTTTTGTTTCACTTAAATAATTATTTGAAAACGGCTCCGTTCGTTGACTCTTTTACACCACGCATAGGTCACAATATGTGGAAATAGCGGATGTTTTCAAAAACACTGAAAAACTTAAAAAAGAGAGTTACATGTAATTTTATAAAACAGTTACTTCTTTTTTTTGTTAACATGGCCACACTGATAATTAAATTAGATAAAAAATACACAAACATGTTTATATTGTTAATAAGTTGTAAATATATTGACTTATTTCTTAGATGAATAAAAAAAGTGTCTAATTTCAGCAAAAATTTATTTATTTATTCATTCTTGCTAACATATTTAAAAAAAATACATAGGTTTGGTCCATGTCTGTCTATATTGGGATATTCCTGTGTTGAGACAGACGTAGTGTTCATAAGTTATATAATATGAAATATGAATATTAATAAAGATTAAATTAAAATAAATAAAAACTAGAAAGAAGAAACGAAATGAAAGATGAAATTAGATGAAAATTAGAACAAAGTTATAACATGGAGGTTGCATTTTATAGATTTTGTTTAGGTTGTGCACAATAATATAAAGAAAAAGGAATTAAAAGGAAAATAAGAGAAAGATGAAATTGAATAAATATTAGAATTTAGTTATTACGTGTAGGTAACATTTTAGCATTTTAACATTTTGACATTTTGGGAGTATAGAGGTTGTGCATAAGGTACATTTATGATGTTTTTGGGTGTTTTATGATCTTGGTAAAGGTTAATACAGAAAATAAAAAATAGGATTGTATAAGCCTAGAGATAAAAATAGATTGAAAATTGAAGTATGCACGTCTAAGAAGGTGTTTTACAGTAGTTAGCAATATTAGAGCGACCTTATTTTATAAATCCAATGTTTTATTTCATGTTTAAATTTGGTAATTGTTTTTATTTGTTTAGTCGTAGCTGGTAGTAGATTTTATAATTTGCAGGCTATGTATTTAAAGTGTATTTGTCAAAAAGCAGTATTTGCAAAAGGAGTTAGGGGTAGTGCTTTATTTTTGGTTCGTGTATTATATTAAATCAGCTTCATGTAAGATTTTGTGTAAAACTTATTAGGAAGAACAAAAATGGCAGTATATAAATTAAAACAAATTGTCTTAAATCTTGCATTAACTGTGATCTTACACAAAAGGAAATAAAAACATAAAAAAACATCCCCTTCTCGTACATTTTCTCACCAAAACAGTTAATATTGCCAAATGCAGCCAGGTTCTAGGGCAGCGACTGCATTATCGGTGGGCGCAATTCAGAAGAAGCGTGTTCCAGAACTATTCATTAATGTATAGTATACTTTTATTACCCCATTATCAGTTATTTATGCCTCCCCGCGAGCCCCCCCTAATGGAGGTCCCGCCATTAGCGGGGTGGTAAATTCACTTTAACCAGGCGGAACTTATAATAATTTATCTCAATTATTGTCTAACCTCCGCTGCATCCGGAAGACGCTGCATCCGTACAAATTGGCCGTGTTACATTGCTAAATCCGCCACTCCGCCACTCCGCAGGACGATAATTATTCGCAACAATTTCTAACCATTCAACAATACCTGCACATGCCGACAAACGGAGTTGAATTCATTCAAGATTATATCGTTGTATTTGAAATATTAGAGTATATTTTTTTATGTAAGAACTGGTTGGAATGTAGCTTAAGGAATATTCCAATATTATTGTAAGGTGTCATTGGTTTTCGCCTTGCATAGACATTTCGCTAATAGATACGTTGTAATCTCCTTAAATTTACAAAAACGACGGTCTCTGTGGTCGAGTGGTTAAGACGCTTAAATACGAATAAAGGCTCGGGTGCAAATCTCGGGGTGGCTTATTTCCAAATTGAATTTTATTTTTAAAGTTGTCAATTGTATTAATGACACCTCTGATTTACTGTTCAAGCTTTCATGTACCTAACATAACTACTCCATCCAAAATTCCATTCAAGTGTAACAATAATATCAGGTCCGAGCAATTTAGTACCTAAATTGCATACAGTGGGTAACTTCTTCGCAGAAATAGTAGATATATTCATTGCACTGAATCTAGTTATAAGAAGGCTATAATAGCATACCTCTTCCAAAAATACTAATGTTTAATAATAATTTTGTTATTGAAGCAATGTTTGCATGCAGAGTAAGCAAAAAGTGTGCGCAAAGACAAAGTTATGTGGTATTTTATTCACTCTGCTTACTTCAGTGGAAAAATAAGTAAGTCATATAAGCCGAACCTTTTCACAAATATTTACTTTTTGTTCATTATGAATTAATAAGAGTACCTACTTAAATATTGTAAAGTGATGAAAGCATTGGTTCATAAATCAGAATAAAATATTAACATTTAAATAATACGATAATTAGTCTTAAACCGTTTAATTATAACATTTATAAATAGGTCCACTAGTTTCTTTTCTTATTATATGAATATGTCTACTAATTTTGGTAATTTCAAGGCATAAAAATAAAATATTTTTGTGACGTCTTACGGTGAAATAAAATCTTAAAACAAAGTGCTATTATGAAGTGAAATATTCACTCTACAAAATTTTGTCCGAGCAATTAAAGTCAACACAAGAATTTTTTAAACTCAACAAGATTTAATATTCAGTGAGTAAGAGATTTTAAGAATTACTTCATTTAATACAAATAAGTGTGAAATAAATTTTATTTTTAGTGACATTTATTTACAGTACAATTATTTAAATATTACAACACCATACATTAGTTAAACACACGAAATCATAATTATTTCTGTTTCCGTGAGAGGCACTCACCTTTTTTTAGCGATTTGCAAGTGATGATTTCAACCAAAACTAAATCGCCGCTTATGGTGTTGAGGCAAAAAATATGATTTTGCGAAAAATCATGACTTTTTTCAGATGATAAAATTTTTAAATAAAATCAATCTAAAATTTTTTTTTTTTTCAAAAAATGCACTCGGTATGTATATAAATCATATTTTAGATTGATATAATGTGACCTTTACCATTCAAATGCCTACCGTAAAACAATTTATAAAATTTCCAAATCGTTTGTCAGCAATAATATTAATGGCAAGGACCAGATTTTAGTGCCATGAATTAGTTAATATATTAGAATTTGTTCCGGTTTTTAAGGAACATCGATTAAAATGTGTTTACAGCTCCAAGAGTTGACCATAAGCACTAAAGCTGTGGCTGACGTCACGATGATTTTTTAAAATTATTTTAACTAAAACTTTGTGAAATCTTGTATTTTACATTTTGACTTCATCTACCTGTTAACAAAGGGTTACTGTATTTTTTATCATTTTAATAGAATGTTCTATAGATGTGAAGCACATTAATTTTTGTTATTTTTTTTACTTTTTAAGTCTCGGCTCATTTTTTTGGGAATGCCATCACTGATTTATTTCTAGTAAGTTATATTCTCCAACAAAATGTTTTCATGTTACAATCCTAAATAATGTCATTGTAGAGCTTTTAACAAAAAAATGCTTTTTGAAATGCTTGCCATAATATGTGTCCACATGTAATAGAAAGCACGAGAATCCTAATTGCCTGGTGCCAGTGAGGAAATGACATTTGAAATTTGGGGATGCTCTGATGCTGAAAATAATGAGGAAAAAGAGGAGATGGAGAAGAGGAAAGTTGATAAGTTCATGGAAAATGTTAAGATTTTTCATAAGCCTCTTACATATTTCATTTTAGCTCTTGAGAATATGTATTTATAGCAAAATTATCTATTTGCTGGTGAATAAAATCATTGAAAGACTTACCTAATTTTTTTTTCAGGATAAATTCAAAGAGTAATAATGAACTCTCGAGGGGTTGAAATAAACTCATTTCGGGAAGAAAAAACTAATAAAAGCAGCTTTACTCAAAAACAAAAATACACGGGGTCATTGTATTACACGTATTATAATAATAGCACGTGGAGAAGAGGAAAACAAGAAAATGTACTTACTAGAAAAATAGTCTTAATGATTATACTTTTGTGGATATCATACTTAGTTCAAGTTTATTGAAATATTTGTTATTTTAGTATTTTATAAAGTTTCAATGCGTTTTTAATTTAAATTCATTTAAATATTATTTTAAAAAAATATTCATTCAAATATTTTTTTAGTGTTTCGACACACACTACGATGTTGTATAATTTGTGATAATATGGTAGCTAGGATGTTCAACTATAACCAAATTAATTTCTAACGAAAAATGCAATATTTTGTATTGTTCATCGTCGAGTAGGTGTCTTTAGCACGTCTACATAAAGGAAGTCGGAAACAATAACAAAAAAAACTGGTTTTTACCCGTGAAAATCACAGAATGTACCTAGCTGCCAAGATGAAAAGAGAAGAATAGTATAAATCTATAAAAGTCACTCATCATTTTAAACCTTACGTATAATAATAAAATCTCCAGAATTTCTTCTCATATTGCACGAATTTTAACCACCTGAATGAGTAAAACATATTTAAGATGACTAAGGATAAATAAATCATTACTTTTAGATATTTCGAATGCCTTCCACTTTTTTTGCGCTTTGAAAATATGATTGAATAATTATCGTTCTCCTCGAAAATGATGACCACCGTGTTTGAGCGGCTAAGATTCTCGAGACTACGAATCAACAAATTGCGCGTTCAAATTCGGGAAAGTGCAAACATATTTTGGTCAATTAATTTGCGTCATTTCACATTTTATCAATACACAAAGTATATAAACTATTTTGTGATACATATTAGAGTTGTGGATACTCTCAGTATCGCCCTGGTGATAGAACACCTTTCAGAAGCGAAACTTTGCTTAAAATGGCTTTAGCCGTCCTTGGTGACTAGATTTAAATAGTCAGGTACTTTTCAACACTCTTCTTTCACATCTCCTTCGCTTTCTCACTCCCTCCAACCACACAATATACCCCATCATGAGATGCCATAGTCCCACTGGACAGTTGAAAGCAGTTAATACTTTTGTGTGGTATCTACGTATAGAAATAAAAATAAAATTCACCAGCTACTACTGCCTAATGTTATTTGTTTCCAGCATGAATTAAAAAGTAATAAAAAAGCAGACAAATCGCTTTGGTGAGAATTATAAACCACACACTTTCATAATTGTATGCAAGAACTTAACTGGCAGACAGTGAGACTTTAAAACCATTTCGTACTCCGTGGTTTTTCACCCCTCTTTGTACCAAAGTCACCCCATTTTCACGTTAAAATTGTCCCTTAATTCCTACTCGCTAACAACAACGTAGAATCTAGTAGGGGCGGATGAGATTTTTTGTCTGGAAAATTCCCCCCCTTACTGCCGCATTATGCAAATTCTAAAATGCTTACGGAAACGGAGTACAGATGATGGCGTTATGTATGTATGCCACATGTACATATATATTGTAGCGTGACTGCCATTGATAAAAAATACGCAAGAGGGACCGACTAGAGATTAACCGATTCGATTTAAGAATAAAAATAAAATCAAACACAACATACTAAAATAATCTAACGATGTTTTAAATTGCTATTCTATTTTTCATGTTTTTTATCAAAAGAAAACAAAAATCTGCACATCGTTGCCGGAAAGGCAAAAAGGCCGAAGCGCCAGTTTAAGAAGTTTACACCCGAGCACTTTATTTTTTTAAATTTTTTGCAATAAAATTCATCTTCAGTACCTGGTTGAATTTTGAAAAAAAAAGTTAACTCAATTCTGTCATTGAGTTGCCTGATGCGACAAACAGCTAAAAAAGTCCCAGACTTGTGTAGTTTGAGTTAAACCTTCTCCCAAATGGTTAACATATTTAAGATGACTGAAAAACTTCAAAAGTCTTCAGAATCAAACGAGAGTTAGAATATTCCATGCAGAGAAAAAAAAATTAAAAGCAAAGTCTTTTAAAAGCAAATTTTACGTTTTTCATTCTGACTTGTTACCTTATAGATGTGGAGGACAAATGTTAATTTCTCGTCAAATAAGATACCCAGGTCTTTGATTTGAGATACCCTCTTAAGAGAAATATTGTTGATATGATAATGTGACATAATAAGATTCTTGTTTCTAGAGAATGATATAAATTGACACTTATACATACATAATTAAAAATAATTTATTGTGATGGATCATTCATGTAAGCGATTAAGATAAGATTGAAGGATACAACAGTCACTCGGGGAGCGAATAAAAATCATAAGGTTATTAGCAAACAATAGTTTGTTTGATCTTTAAAATATAATCACTATGTCATTTATGAATACTAGATTACCTTTTCGGTAGTCCACTGCAAATACAAACGGCCTGATGGTCAGTCAATTCAGTAAGAAGAATTTTGATAGTGAATACAACTTCTGCGTCTTTTAAAAAAAAAAACGTGACCGTCTGAATTAGGTTATTAATTTATTATTATTATTTTATGGTTACAAACTGTTTCAAAGAAAATAACATTATAGAAAGTTCATTTTATATACTAATTGTAATATTTTAGAATATGTACAAGTGTTACTATGTTTTGTTCGGTCGATATTAGTACTAGCTATAGCTAAGCAGATTGCCTCTTCTAAGGAACTTAATGCATTCACTACGTGACGTGTCTCACCTGTGTATTTGCATAAGGTAAAAAAAAAACAATAGTTTTGAAGATTAACGATAGCGATAGATATTGCATACAGTAATAGGGCAGGTAACAAAAATTATAGTACAAAATCCAAACATTATTTCACTACAGCTAATATTTTGGTAGGTACTTTACAGCCTGATTACTTAAGTATCAGAAGCTACTGTAAATGCAAATAATTAGAGGATTTTACAAGTTAAGAAACAATGTGTCACAAAAAATGATAAATAATATTATGCTGTCGAGTAAACAAAAGAAATAAATTAGTATTTCATATTTTTTTCTTCTTTATATCGCGAAACTTATCCAGTGAATTTCATACCACTGTTACAGTAAATTTGAAACAAAGCAGCATTTCTCGTATGAGACGAGAACGACAGGTGTGAAATTCTGAAATCACGTGTTTGTACCATACGCAGGGCTACGTTTCCAGAATCTCTCAAACTCCTTTAAATTAAGAACATGACAGTGGCAACGTTTTTTCAGAAATGTAGGTCATACGTTTTATTTGAAGCGATGTTTTTTTTACTCGTTTTCATCAGATCTTTCATCTGTCAACAGATTTTCTGCGCCATTTCCATGGACATTCTTATAAAATATTATGAAATTTGGTGTATTTTTTAAAAGAAATTACTTCATAGTATTTTTTGATTTTTCTTCTTAACAGAACACAGGAAAGTAAATTGAAGCATAATAATGAAATATATTAAGAAACAAGACATAAAGAGTATAGCAACATATCATATTAGTACAAACCAGTTAGTAGTCGAGTGAACAGGTAATAAAAATATTTGGATAATTTGTATAGCGCCGTTTTTGTGAAAAATCACCTCAAGGGCGCTGATGTATCGGGTTAAAACCCAGGCGTCTTGGGTTAAATTATCTGCTGGCTAAGTTCTTCATCGACAAACAACATTTTACGCTAATAGTGATTGAACTAGTAGAATTTTAAAAATGTTTTCGTAGAAAGCAATCACTTTGTGGTTTGACATATTCAATCAAAATTAAACAATAACTTTGTATAAGACCACAGATTGAATTTGAATTTTTATGCTTCTATCATCAGGGTACAAAATTAAACTTAATGACAAATACAAAGTGTGCGGTTATTTAAACATACACAGGGAGAACACAATATAAAATAAAATAACAGTGAGAAAACAATAGACAAATTGAATTGATTATTAAGAATATGACTTTTAATTTTAATGGCTTTTTTATTTCTAGTGCCTCTTAATTATTTAATCTGTTGCCATGGCCATTTTTTATGGAAAACATGAGCACTTTAATAATGTAGTCTTACACATAGTTTTCATTTTTCAACGAAAAAAAAAATTCCATGTTAGTAATTAATGTGAGAAGATATAAATATTACAGCAAGAACAACTGTCCTGGAACTGGCAGAGGAAGGATGAAAGTAGACTGAATGCTGTGGAAATGAGATCTTTGAGACGGATGTGCGGTAAAACCATGTATGACCGTATTACAAATGTGGATATCCGGAAAGAATGCAAGGCTGATATGAGCGTAATGCATAGGATCAAGAAAGGGACGCTTAGATTATTTGGGCATATAGAGCGAATGAACGAAGAAAGGAGTGTGAAAAGAATATATAATGCGAATGTAAATGGAAGAAGAAGTCGAGGACGCCCGAGAAAGACATGGCACGATCAAGTAAATCAAATACTTGAATCGGGTCATGTGAAGAGTCAGAATAACAAAAGAGTATGTATGAGACTATGTATGAATGTAAATGAAGCAAGAAGTGTGTGCCAAGACAGAGTTGTATGGCGGTCCGTCCTCTCTGCCTACCCCTGCGGGGAAACGGCGTGATGGTTAGTTAGTTAGTTAGTTAACAACTGTCCTATTATCAGAGTTTACAAGTTTAACCTGGTTTTTCGTCGGTTTTATCGAGAACCACTATTATTATTAGATAAGACACGCAGAACTAAAAAGCGAGTTTAGTAAACAACTCGAAGCACAATCCGCTTAGGTATGCGTTTATATATTGATTTTCTGCGAATTCTTCCGGGAAAAACAACTCTAGAGATAAGGCGACGGAAAATTTCACTTTGCATACAAATATGATCCAAGTGATTAAAATTCACGTAGAACCATAGAATGCCAGCAATTCACATCGCTTGATAATATGATTTTCTTTAAGCATCTTCGTACTCGTATATACCTGTATGATGGTTTTTATGTCCTCTTTTCAGTTGAATGGTTTTATGTTATTGCTTGAAATGTTACATTCTGATGTGCCGGTCCCAAATTTCAACGAGTTTGGTAAATGAAAACCAACGTTAAAAGCTATGGAATTTTGTGATAAAAGGTGAGATTTAATAAAAAAAAGTTGCAAATAAGCGTGTTTTAATGAATATTATTACATTTTATTACGCCACAACGTATCTGTATTGCATAATATTTTGTTTAGTATCGTCATTCTTATTAAATCACATCGTTTTTGGATCAGTGAAATAAGGTAAGTATCACGTTAAATTGAATAGTTAGCAAACTAATACGGTTCAAAAGAAATGACAACACGATATAAAATTTTATGCAATACGGAACCACTTTGGAGTGATGAAATGTCGATCAGCTGGAGACGTCTGGCCAGTAGGCCCGTCGGATGGTAACTGTTACACGATGCGCATAAGGCCGTGCGAAATATTCAGGCTGCCGAATTGGCACCCCTGAAAGCAGATATTCGGAACTCAGGTTAAGAAACCCGAGCGCAGAAGCGTGACGTTAGCAACATATTCCCACGCGATTAATTGATTACTTTTGTCATTTCCTATTATAAAGTGGTGAATCTTTGAATGTCACTCCGAACTCAAAACACGTCTTCCTGGGTGTTAAGGGCTCAAGGCAACTACGGAACATTTATTTTTGAAACTTTTGATTCGTAGTGGAACTCTACTTTAATAATTTTAACCATACCAAAATTTTAACCACTATTCTTTATTTAAGATCTGACCGGTTACACCTTCCGACGGACATTTTTAGACTGGTACAATTTTAAGTAAATCTATCATTGTGAACATCTGTGACTTTGGGCTTTGTTTTATTGCTGACAGAGGCGACTTTACAGTAACATTCAAAAATACTTTCATGTAGTTTTATTACCTTTTGAGAGACGGGTTATATGGTGATGTATTAGATACATCAAAATAAAGCTGATAACTACAGATAAATTTTTATTTATTTTTAAGCCCACAGATGCATATAAACAACAATGTGCAGATATGCAAATACAACCTCAAATTAAAATACAACAATAGAAAGTAAATAAATAAAAAAAGCATGTAAACTAGCTAACACAACAATGGTAAAATTTAAAGCAGTGCCGGGTAATCCAAATAATTCCAGTTTTATTTGCCAAAACAAATTCAACCAACATAGGTCTATATTTTATTATTGATGTATGATGATTATGAATAGAATAAGCTGTTTTTGTACCGATCACCTTATTTTATAGTAACATGACAACCGGTTTCAGCACAACCGGTGTGTTTTTGTCAAGGCCGATATAAACTTAATGCATTTAGGCCACATAATACTCCAAAAACGAGGGGCGGGGGTTTCCCGAGTTAAAACTTTAATTAATTCTGACGAATCTGTAACAAGCATACCAAATGTTTTCTGATAATTAACTCAGTATGTAAGAAACAGAGTTTTTTGTTTTTGTTTAAGACTATAGTTTTATGTTTATTGGGATTAACTAAAATTCAAACCTTACAATGTTTACTTTTCTGAACTCGCTACACCAAACTTAACCTTATACCCTTTAGTGATGGTTGATTATTTTCCACTGAAAAACACTTTTTGAAAACTTTGGAATAAGGACTGAGACTGAAAATATGATGATATCCAATACTTTTTTGTAGAATTTTGATACACTTGTTCTTGTTTACAGTACAACTGTAAAGTTGTTTTGGAATTTCATGAAGACAATATTTACCATAAACTCCAAAAAGTATGCAAGGAAAGTGAAATGCAAAGTATTTCATAGATGATAATCAATCATATGAAATATGAGACAAAACCGAAAATCATAACAAATAACTGAAAAAACACCAACAAAATATATTTGAACCGCGATATGCCTTAAATATAAATATAAATTTATTGAATACCTGTGCAATAGGAAAAATCTTTTGAGGGAGATATTTGATGGTCTCTTGACTCAATGATTTTAATCTTCGCGAAAGAAACATAATTTCTTTCAATCAAATTTGAAAAAGAAATTCAATAACTAATGATTCGTCAATTTCCTTTGAAGAATAATTATTGATATGTTACCCATTGGAACTGAAACCATCTTAGTTCGGACTTACCCTAGTACGATAATATATTTTTAGATTTTTCTGCCTAGCGGTTATTTCCGATTGCTTTTTCAGACACCCAAAAAAGTTTTAGGTAGATTTAGTGACCCTAACGAAAAAAATACCCCTAGACTCGTGCGAGATCAATTGAATACCTTGTTCAGGCATTTTAAATTAACCGCTCCCTGGAACCTTTTCAGATGAACTGCTCTCAGGCAAGCAGTCAAAAGCGACAAGACAAATGGATCTTGAAGGTAAATGGAAGACTTCTGAATCTCAAAAAAAAAACCCTGTGTGCTGAAATAGGGGAAAGTAAGTAAGTTTGCTATAAGCTTTTACATCTGAGCTGCAAAAAGCAGAAAAAAAAACATTGATCTGATTTATAAGAATAATCACTCTTAGTAAACTTCATTTAGAAAAAAGGGTACCTTTCAGTCACAAGCTCTTCTAGCAAAATCATCTAGTACCAAAAGCCGAACGTTTTTTTGTCATTTATTACATTATTTGAGGCAGAATACGCATCAAAGATTGGGGGTTCAATCGCTTTGATATGATGCCTCTATTTTTCGCCACCTCGGTGGCTTTGATGCAATTTTACACTCACACGGCCTTTTATTTTTATGGGCCAAAAAACTGGTCGACTTTCCTCATAAATAATCTTCCTAATCATCTAAACTCCTCCTTGCATACATCGTAAAGGCTTTCATCTCTATTTACTACAAAGAAAGCTGTTATACACATCATATCGCTGCTAGACGAAGTTCATAAATTGAACAGTCTTGATGTGTACTGATTAATAGTTATTAATAAAATGGTGGATTTCTTGGCGTATAGAAGTGGATTGTAAGTGGTGTAAGGTCTACGATTTCTAAAAAAAAAGTTCATTCGAATTTAAAATTTGTGAAATTTTATCCTGTACGTAGTGTATGCGGCAATTGATATTTTAGATATGAAACACGTTTTCCTAAACATAATAAACCTGGAATCAGATGTAAAAAAAAACAATCTGCCTTGGTTATAAAAATGCACTAATCAAAAGAAAATTTAGACATACTCACCATTTACTTTAAAACTCGATTTGAAAGTCAAATAATAATTATAATTTTCTTATAGAAGGTATACCTGTATGACCGGTCGGTAGCTGAGTGGACAAACGCGTCGGATTCCCACCCGGGCATCGCGCGTTCAATTCCTCTGTTGGCTAAGTTCTCCATCATTACACAAGCAACATCTTCCGCTTCTTATGATTGTAGTAGGAGTTTTTCAAATATTGTCAGGTTATTTGTAACTCGGGAATGATTGTCTTTCTTTTTTTTTTTTTTTTTTTTAAAGACACTCTATGATTAACAATAATACAAAGCAAACTAAATAATAGTACATAAAATAAAAGTAAGAATTGTAATACATATGTGAAATAAAATAATAATAATAAATTCATTAATGTTAAAGACTAATCATATTTTTTTAATCAAAATTATAAACACTTCACTGTAATAATGTATCGTGATTTTTTTACTTTGGACATTATACATTTTTATGATGTCTTCTTATGATTTTGCAGTCAGGAAACCATTAAAGGACTCTTCTATCCAGTTAACCAAGCCGGGAGTGGCTTTGCGAACTCAAAAGACCTGACCTAGGGGATACGAAGTAAGTTGAATGTATTTGAAACAACAATAATGCACGTTCCTTCCGTCGCAAATATGCATAGTTCACCTGTTTCATATAACGTTACCGTAGTTACCTGCTGGTTTACGTTACAAATTATTCCAAATTCACGGTGACCTAGTTACAGAATATTCACATTCATAATTACGTTCAGAAAATAAACTTCATTTGTCATTCGATTGTATGCTATCACGTTGCTCAATCATCGCATTAGACAAAACAATGTTCGGTTTTTCGAAAATATTAATTTTAACTTCGTTGTAATTAAAAACGTAATATTTTATTGAAAATTCGACGATTTTTGTTCCATCACTACAAGGTTTATTTTAAATATCGGACACCTTTTAATTATTTCCTAAGCGATGCAACAGACTGTGAAGAGAGTTTATTTAGAATAGTTTATGTTATAAATAATTAACAGTGGATACGTACTCGTTAAATGGGCGTATCCTTAAATAAAAAAGAGAAAAAGAGAAGTGGCTGAAAGAGCTGGCGGCGGAAGTATATGACACTGGCATACAAAAGCTAGTGCCCTGACTACAGAAATGTCTCTATCTCGACGGCGATTACGTTGAAAAATAGTTTAATATATTTGTGAAGTATATAGGCGTATCCTCAAATAAAAAAGAGAATGTCGTCGTCGAATGATAAAATGTAATGTTGTGCTAGTCATTGAAAAAATAAACCTCCAAGGTCTTGGTCGTTTAATACCGAATCGATATTAATCAAAGGGAAGATTACAGCGCCCTTGAGGTGATTTTTCACAAAAACGGCGCTATAAAAATTATCCAAATATTATATGCAAGACGTAGCAGAGAAAGACGCCGAACTTCACGACTTCAATCGATCTATGTGACTGGGACGAGTGCAGTTCCACGGAGGTGTTCCAGGCTATAGTCTGCAGGTCTAAGATTGCCCCGATGATAGCCATCTACCGATAGGAGAGGGCACTAGAAAAAAATGCCATAAAATAATTTCAGTAAGCTTGTAAAATATCACTATCCAGTAAGAAGTCTCTTTTATAAAAGATTTATTCAAGACAACTTGAATTTCTATGAATTATCTTTGAATTGCTAACATTTTACATGGCTCCTTGACTTTTGACTTTGAGATGTTCACATTGACAGAGACGGATTGAAGGGGGGTCTGCAGACGGAGAAAAATTGCCGAATTACAGTTTTGCATGATAAGTTTGTACAACCCTTCACTGTACTGTGTAAGTTTTTTGCCTACCAATAATTTAAAAATACTGCACGTTCGTGAAACCGTCTGGGCATAAACTATTTAACTTGCATAAAACAGATGCTGGGTCTTTCGAGATGGTTCATTATTCATAAACAACGCATTTTTTTACTGAAAAGAGGTTATTTGCTATAAATTAAGTGTATTTTATTTGTCTTTTCTAAAATACAGAACTTTTTTTTAAAAAGTTACTGCAACATACATTATAAAAGATAATCTATTTTTTTAACGATTATTATTAATTTATCTCATAATTGATCTTTTTTATTGTTCAAAAGTACGTGTTCTCATGTTAAAATACGCTACTTGAAATACCTATACTACATAATTACTGCTCAGTGGCATAGTGGTTCAAAGCATTTTATTCCCACCCGCAGATCGCTGATTCAATCCTCTGCTAGCTAAATTTTCCATCATTGTACAAGTGATATTTTCCGCTCAATGGCAAAGAAAAATCATCAAGCTTTCCTGTTATTGTTTATTCGCAAATCAGTTTTCAAAATGCTTAAAAAAACACAAGGCTTGCCTTAATAATATTGGGTTAAAAAAAAACATGTAGCTTACATTTTCATAATGTTATTTCTTACTTAGAAACTGTTAATTCGTGGTGAAACTCTATTATAATGATTCAGGAATATCAATTCCAATTGAACTTCAGTCTGAAAATGCCCATTATAAGGAAAAACGAATCAGGTATTGTTTGAAAAATAGTGAAATAAAGTAAAACAAGTTTTATTATTAAACCATTTTTATAATGGTTCATATTATTAAGATGACTAAAAATAATAATAATAATAATAAATCTTTATTTAAATACAGTTTACAGTAGTAACAGCAAAATAATAAAAATAAAAGCAGAATAATCATATAAAATACATAGGGTGTATAAAGGTGTAGGTACATTTATATATTTTAACAAGAGATCTATACATTGTAAACAGTAAATATATATATTACATAAACATTAGTTAAATAGAAATATAGATCATTATTCGTATTTGCAATACATCCAAACTTAGTTTTCGTATATTTGTTTACAGTTATTACTTTTGTTTTCTCGTAATCTGCCTCACTAGGCAAGCCTGTGTTGAGGCAGTCATTTTTGCACACGGAATAGATCATATCATCAACATCATGTTTTCATGTTATTTCCTTATCCTACCACATTGACTGAATAGTTTAAAAGTTAAGCTTAAAAATGAAATGATCTTAAAATAAACTTAGGAAGAACTTAAAAATAAATAAAAAATCTTTAAAATGATATGAGCATAAAAAGCTTAACATGAAAACGTACTTCCATTTTATTTTTTTTTAGAAACCAATTCTTAGATTTAGCAATAAAAAAATTACAGAAACTCTAACGGTTTACTCCCACCATAGATATAATTCCTACCATAAAATACAAAATATTCAGAGATCTCATCAATCTCGTAAAACATTGTGTTCGTTGTAGATTCACTACTGCATATTTATGAACGGCATCAAATATTTTCAACTGTCAGATTCTGCCGACGATACGTCTGTTCGTAAGGCCCCGACAGTGCCGACTCGCTACGTCTTTTGAGAGGACCGTTCTGTGTCGGCTGACGAATCTTCTGTTGAATATTAAAACGGATCATCACAAAACCTTCTTTGCAACAATTATTATTTTATGTTTTCGTGGAAAGCAATCACTTTGTGGTTTGACAAATTCAGTGAATTTGAAATAATATCTTTGTGTAAGACACACTTTATTCTATTTTTATTTAAAGACTACATTTTTATCATTATTTTTTCTATGATGGTACAAAATTAAACAAAAAAAAAATACAAAGTGTGCGCTTATATATACATATAGAAGGAGAACACAATATAAAATAGAATAAGTGAACAGTGAGTAAACAAAAGAATAACATTGAAATCATAACAAAGGAACAGAGAGAAAGAGACAGATAATATCAAATGGAAGAGACAAAACGTCAACTGAGAAAGTGATAATAGAATAATGAGATTTTTTTGATATTATGTTGTATTATCCTAAAAAGTCCGTCATCGTCGTATTCAAACTCAATAAGAAGCCAGAAAATATTCCACCAATCTGGCTTGAAAGAAACAAACTGCTTGTGGCCTCACAGGTTAAATACCTGGGACATGTACTTACGGAAAATTTCAACGATATTGAAGATATGGAACGACCAAGAAGAGCTACAAGTATAATATATACGGGTCGGAATGTTCTCAAGGCGGTCCTACCACTGTGGTGACGATGTCATGAAACTGCTTTTTAAGACGTACTGCTCTGCCCTATTTGCATCTACTAATGTTGCGCGTAGTGCAGCGTTTGTGTATTATACTTTGTTAATTACAGTACTATAATGTATGCTGCGAACACAATCATTTGAAATATTTACACTCATATTTTTATTTGATAATACTTAACACATGCTTCTGTAAATATTTTGTTTGTGTTCCTAATAAAATTAATATTAAATAAATCTTAGCTGTGAACACCTTTCCCAACATTGCAATGGAAGAAGATGAGGGCTTGCTACAACAATGCCTATAGGCAACTTCTGCATCTTCCAAGGTTCTGCAGTGCCTCTACAATGATCACCGAAGGGAGGGTGCAGTCGTTCCCCGCCTTTCTTCGCCACCGACTAGCCAGCTTCTCGGGCAGGACACGGAACTCAACCAACGTCATTGTTGCGGATGCAGCTGAGTGGCTCAGCTCTCTTCTCAACAAAATATAGATGCAGATGATGCGGAGACCACCTCGAATAACGCTCGTTTAAAATTATTTTCAGTATATTCTTAAATCTCAATTTTTATTTGATTTAATTTTTATTTTGAATTTATGTTTTTTTTTTTTCCTTTTTACTTTGCAAAGATGTTATGTAATACAATTCTAACTTTTGTTTTATATTTTTTTATTAAGTTTTTTTTTTTAAATATTATTAATTTTGGAATATACATGATTGTACTTTCCCTGCATTCTTTTTAATACATCTTTGATTTCTTTCTTTAAAAGGTTCGATAAAGTTTACGATTAATTTAATTACCCGTCTCTTGCTAGCATTACAAAATATACACATGTAAGTACATTGATCTTGGCCTCTACCCACTCCCATGTGTACGGACAAACATTGAAACATTAAATTCATCAATAATGCACAAGGTCTGAACGTTAAGTGCATTTTTTAAGTTTGGTTCTTAAAAGCATTGTTAAAATTTTGTCCCTAAAAACCATTTATACTCCTTGAAAATAAGATAAAATGTAAGAAGTTTTTATCGTTCCTTGAAAAATGTTGTAAAATGTGGATTATTCCCTTTTACGAGTACCTTCCCGCAGTTGATATGGAGGTGTAAAAACATGTTTTTCCCCTCCCGTTCCATTAATCTCACAGTCAGGTGGCTGGTCCCATGGCTTGAAACAAGAGAGGTATCAACACCTCACAGGAGTTCTAAAATTTTTTTATTATTTTGGTAATTTAGAAAACAGATTTTTTTGCATTTCTCACAAAAAACTAGTTTTTATCAACATATTTTGTATACCATCTGCTACTACTGCTCCATAAAAATACATACAAATAATTTTTCATTTACAGTTTTGTAAATTGACCAAATACAATAATATATGACATGTAAATAATAATAATTAACTAAGAATCCAGTGGTTTTACGAAATGAAAATTAAATGAGAATCCAGTGGTTTTATGGAATGAAAAAGCGAATATTGGTAGTGAAAAATTTGGCATTCAAATGTAGTGACCAAATGATGATAAAGTCAACAAAAAATGATTAAAATGGAAACAAAAAAAAACGTTTTAAGAGCATAGACTATTTTAGATTGAAACTGGAAGTAGTGGTAAACCAAATATATAAATAAATAAAAAAATATAGTTGTTAACAACATTAAAAGTATTCAACGATCAGCAAGATTTTACAGTTTTGAGTTTTGAACGGTCGGCGTTGAGCGCCGATTTTCGGCCCATTTCAGCTTTAAATCCAATAATGACCAGTTTCAAGCAAAATGATAATGTTGTCATGCTTGTCACTTACTCACAATTTGATCAAGTGTTAAAATGGGCAGATAATCAGTATTTGACGGGGATCGTTAAAATGACACCGAGTTTGAAATACCCCAACCATATAAGAATCGAGAGATCGTTGCCATCAAATTTTGGACTGTAGAATTATTTCAACGGGAGTATAGCATCTCTGATTTTTGTAATGATGTAACGCAAAAGGAAATAAGTTTTGAGAGGAATGGAACAGAGCTTCAAAAGCAACTGATTAGAATATAATATATAATATAGAAAATATATAATTTAGAAAATAAATATAGAATATAAACATAAATAAAAAAAATATAAAAAAAAAAATTAAAAAAAAAAAAAAATAAATAAATAAATAAAAAATAAATAATAATTTAAGTCATTCTAAATTTTAAGTTATTATGATATGGTGATTATGTCCTGCCAGAAGTGACCTGCCAGGTAAGTATGTTGCTGTATATTTATATAAACTAAGAATTAACATTAAGTAGAAATTAAGATTTGTACAGCGCCCTTGAGGTGATTTTTCACAAAAACGGCGCTATACAAATTATTCAAATATTATTATTATTATTATCGTTTCGACTATAAGAGATGTTTTCTCATCCGGACTTAACGTATTAAAATTGAGTAATTATAATTTTTTTTATTTATTAGTCCAGAAAATGCTTTATTAACAAAATGACACAAGGAGTAAGAAACCAGAAACTTGATGATTATGAAAAGAATACAATCCTTCCAACATTTATTGCCTTAAAAGGTTAAACTACTCTTAGTTTGTCGCCGCTAAGTGTTTTGGCCTAGCCACCAGAGTGAAATATTTGCAACGTGTTTTCCACCAGCCAGTGCTGTATTCTTTCTTACTTTATACAGATCGTACACCGCTTTTTGTATACCCCAAGGCCCAAGGCACTGAGAATATGACAATGAAATCATTTTTTCAACTTCCGAAAAACAGAGAAAATGTAGAGATATGTTATTTATAAATCTATTTTTATGACTTTTCATAATACCTTGCACTAATAAATAACAAAATGATATATATTTATATACGAGTAAATATTATTTTATTTTCAAATGTATTTAATTTTCTTTATTAGATTTTTTTTTCGTAGAAAACAATCACTTGGTGGTTTGACATATAAGGATGAAAATTAAATTTAAAAAAATTTTTTAAAATGATGAGGGTGCTTTGGCTAAACGAAACCGGTAGGTCATATTTTTTTAAATTAAATCGGTGGGCTTGTACAAAGTTATCGTTTCATTTTCATCAAAATAATAAATGTTTACCAACTCAATGAAAAAAGAAAGAGACAACATCATTTTTGCTGATTTTTGTTTTGTAATAAAATTTTATACCCTCATTATATGTGAGCTTCCATAACAAGACATTTTTTTAAAGAAATGCCTGATACCTAAAAAAAAGTATGTCATTAGTATTTTTTTCAAATAAAATTTTTAGAAGAAAATTATACTATATCTTTTTGACAGAAAAAAACGATTAAAACGTTTTATAAAACAATGATACATAAAAAAAATCGGAGGAAATGATAAATGATGACATTAAATATCTGGAAAAAAATATAATTCTTTGGTGAAAATAAATTAGTGCAGTAAGTAACACAGGATAAAATATTTTTGGTATTTATAAAGAATTAACTTAAAAAATAAATTCTTTAGTCCTCTCATCGAATGTTGTGAAGGTTATTTTTAAATAGGTATTCTGAGTTAATCCTTTAATAATCTTAAGTCTTTTGTCTCCGTGGACATGAAAACGTCTTTCATGGAGAAATTGCTGAAAGCCCGCCGAAAACTTGCTGAAAACACCCCGAAAATAATAATAATAACAGGAGCCTTCAACGCTGCTGGTGTTTTGGGGTTGTTTTTTTCCACTCCAAACCATCAATCAACATTTTCATTATCGCAAACAGCTTTGACAATTTTAGGGATGAAATCTAGTTTGCGGTGGTCACATCGTATTCTACAAATTTATATACATAATGTTAAATCGCTTTAAAGGCATGCTTTTGCATAAGATGAGCATCATAATAATTTTTCAGGGTTTTTCATAGTGCGTTTTGTTTACTTACTGAAATATGAAAAGAAGACCTTTAAAGTAACTTTGAAGAGGAAAAAAGGAGAGGGTCAGTGCCCGTCACGAGCTGGTGATACGGCTCAACCCCTTTGTTTGATGCCTTCATATCAATAAGAAAAAGTGTTTTTTTTGTATTGATTAAACTTAATTATCTTAACTTCTTCTTGATCAAAAATTCTTTTAAGCGTCATCTTAAGCCATATTAACCATTGTCATAACGAATATCTCTGCTTACTGATGCTGTATCAATTAGTTTCATCACCAATTTAACCTTCTGTGTTCTGAACTCTTCCTACCTTCTTTAGTTTTATAAAAAAACGTATTTGGTAACCTAAACTCTTCCAACGTAAAATATTTTTTTACGTTATTTCTTCGATAAACTCCAAAATTTTCATCTAGTACAGTTTTTTCACCTACATTTATTTTTCTTTTGGTTTTCTAACGTAGCATTGTTAGGTTAAAAAATATCCTGGAATCCTAAATTGTCATTATCAAAGCTTATTTAACAATAATCTATTTATATTTCCGTAGAAGGTAATCACTTTGTGGTTTGACATATTTAAAGAAATTTAAAAAATAACTTTGTATAAGTGCACCCTGACAACTAAATTATGCAGGTTTACGAGAGGAGCTAAAGTGAAATACTGTCCTTAGATGCTAGCTTCAATACCTCAGATAAGAGAAAATAAGTTCGTATTGCAAAATTTGTATTTAAGCAGACAAAATGTTATTTTTATTTTAAATGTGTACATAACGTACAGCTTACCCATATAACCTGCAGAATTTCACAGTCAGAAAACAGTATTAAAAACAGTGTTATTTGCGTTTCTTTTATAGATGCTGACTCTTATTAATTGTAGTATTTATTGTACAACAATGAAGCATAAATATGATAACCACAATAGAAAGTATTAATTTTAATAATTCAGTTATTTTCTCCACGTATCCAGCTGTTGTCCTTTTTTGAAATTCGAATAAGGACTATTTGGCTGCTTAAAACAGTTAAACTAAATTAGGGTGTAAAATATAACACGGTTTGAGATAAGCCTTATTTACTGACTGAATCCGGCAAAATACTCTCCAGGAGAGAGGTCTAAATACACTGTAGTACTGTTCTAATTTTATTCAGTACACACAATACAAAACAGTATTAAAAAAAAAACTATTGTGGTGGAGTGTAAAATCCTTACTTAAAAAAAAAAAATTTAAAAAAATGTTCCAGTACGTAAACGAGGGTTGTGCAATGCAGTATATTCCATACATGGGAAAAATAATAAGAAAATAATGAAACAAGTAAGTGAGAAAAACCATATGCTGGTTTTCCGAGAGCAATTAGGTGGACTCCAACCGGTCAGTTAAGACATTGATGATAGTGTTGTAAGGTTGACGTAGTTTGCGCCAAATACTTTTCATGCGGTCGCGTAGAAGGTCTCCCAGAAAGAGTGAAAGATTTCCGTAGCGCTGCAGTACCTTGGGAGTCAGAAGAGTGGGTGATGTTATAAGGTATGACGCTCGCCTACGAATCCAAAGGTCGTGGGTTCAAATCCGGCTTGCGCCAATAACTTTCATTCAATTAATATGTGTCATAAAATATTTAATTCATATAAAATAATAAAATGTATATTTGCAACACGTTTCAGAGTGGTAGATACTCTAAGTATTGCCCTGGTAAAATACCACAATTCCGTATCAAAACGTTGCTTGAAATGGCTTTAGCCGTGTTTGTTGACCAGATCTGAATAGCGAGGTACTTCCCAACTTTCCTCTTCCCCATCTATTTCCCCTACTCACCACCTCCAGCCTCATCACATGCCCCAATTGGGGATGCCATGGTCTCACTGGCTCTAAACGGTTGAGAGCAGTTGGGACTCTTGTGAGATATTTACCATAAAAAATAAAGAAGGTAGGTTTCCTTTGTTTGATAGTTTTAGCCATTAGCATTATAAATAATGCAATGGGCTTAATATATATAAAATTGTGGCTTATCTTTACTGACTACTCTGTTTACTTACGAAAACAGAAAAATGATTTCATGACTGTACAAATAACTTTTTTATGAAACGGTCATCAAGTTTATATATTTTTAAGTCGTCCATGCAGACGGTGAACAAAGCTTAATTTCGAGTAATATTGTTATAAAATTTGCTCTAAAGAATATTTATGGTTTTTTTTTTCTTTATTAGATGCTTATCAAATTTTTTTTTTTTTTGTATATTTGATACCGCACTATAAATTGATTTAACTGCCGGAGCCAGATCTATCGTTACCACAACAAAAAAATGTTGCAAAGCTGAAAAAAGTTGTGCGAGAAATCGATATGAGAAAGAGATTGTGCTTTAACGTAAGCTTACTTAGAAAGTTATCATACTATTTCACCAAGTGGGCACTACGACATACCAGCTTCAGAAGCCAAACGAGCAAACATGGTGCTAACACGGAATAATAAATAAGATAAAATCTTACAAATAATGTATGCGTAGATGTTTGCTTTGATTTGTAAAGGTAAAATATAACCTATTTTAATTTAACGGATTTCTTTTCCATTATTTCAAATGCTTTAAACTGGTTCTAAGATTTAAATAGATTTACGTATTTTCAATTATTTTCTTCTTCTACGTAGGTATTGTTAATTATAGATAGTATTTATTTTTACTATTTCAAGTTTTCAACCGTGTTTGGTAACCAGATCTGAATATCCAGATTTTTACCCACTTTTTTCTTTTTCAATTTCTTCTCCTCTTCACTACTTTCAGCCTGACTGGCTTCAGACGGTTGGGAGAAAATGGGACTTTTGTGATTCATTCAAAAAAGTCGTAAATATTGCATAAGCAATATAGAATATGGTACCATAGACAAAACAGATTAATCACCATTATCAATACCTAGTCCAAAAAGTGTCAGAGTATTTTTTTCTCTGTGGCCATCGCATCAAAAATACCATAAGTACATTTACCAAATACTAATTTTATGTCACTTCAAACTCATTCATTTACCGCGAACATCTATTTATCCATTTAATCTCAATATTCATCCCGCAAATTAATCTCTGGTCGTATTGAGGGGATGGATGAGGGAGTGGGCGGAATCGGAGGGGTAAACACCCCTCATGGCGCGGAAGCCTACGCCCGCATAGTAGCGCGAAAGCCTTCCTCCCTCGGCTTACGCTAACGGATTCTGCGGTCGGAATCAATTTATCCCGCTGCCAATTGAGAGTATTATGTATTGCTGCAAGATAATTTATTGTAACAATGTTGGCGTTTATATAATTATGATGGTGAAATATTGTGTGGGTTGATGATCTCTAAGAGAAAGAAAAAAATAATTCCATAAAAAAAATTTCAACAACGTTAAAATAATCATGTTTTAGACGTTTACGTATATTAAGTAAAAAAATAATTATGCTTTCATTTATTCAATGAACAGAGAGGTTTTAATTTTGATAGTTCTGATGTTAATCGATGAAAAAATATTATGTGTAAATATTTTATTATTATATTATCTTGCTACATAGTAACCCGACGAGTTATAAAAATTCACTATGGGCCAAGAGAAATTATCAATGAATTACTACAATTTTTCACGTAAATGAACTTTTTTTTTGTTTTACATGAATACCGAATCCCTAAAATAGGGTATGTGGTGAAGCTGAAGCTAGTGGAGAGGAGAAGGAGATTAGGAAGAGGAAGGTTGGGAATTACCTGGCTTTTCAGATCTGGTTACTTAACACGACTAAAGCCATTTCAAGCAACGTTTCGATTCTGAATGGTGGTCTTTCACCAGAGGATACGAGCATCTACCACTCTGGAACGTGCCGAATGTACACTTTTTATAATTTTAAAATGAATTAAATATGTTATGACACATATTAATTAAATAAAAGTTATTGGCGCACGCCAGGTTTGAACCCGCGACCTTTGAATTCGAGTAGCTTGTAGTCGAGCGTCTTACCACTCGACCGTGGAGATCCAAAATCACCTCAAAGACCTATTACAATGACTTAATACTAGTGTCTTTCAACAAAAACTTACAGCTAGATTTTCAAATCTCATAAATGGTGCCTTTTAACTCATATATTAGGATTTAGGATTTATTGGTCATGTTGTCAGACATAATAATAGAAAAAAGTTAAGCCTTCGAAATGAGAAATCGATACACCAGTGAAGCAATATTGACATTTTCAACTCGACTATACGTGACATTAAACAAATATCCATTACCCGACTGCACCCAAACTAGATCACTGAAACTTACCTTCCATCTACTTCCGTCCTCTTTTCTTTATCCCATTCCTGTGTTCCCTTCCACTTTCCTCTATCCCCACTAACTTAGTTTAGTTAATAAAATAAAACTGTATATTGTCCCATTTAATTTATAATATTTATCATCAGCAGAAGAAAATCTGTTATCGTTATTGTTATATATGTATTGATTATTGATTTGCTGTCAATGTTCCCAAAGATAAATAAATATGAATGTTACTGTGGATATGATAGTATAACATTATGAATATTTAGTTGAGTTCTGAACTCACTCGAACTGTTGATCTTTCCCAAATGTAAAGGAAGGTTCTTTCAAGCTGTTCGACCTGCTACGGCAAAAGCTCAAAGTACGAAATATGTATTGGGTTTGCGCTTAACTACTGTGAGTCTACCTATAGTAGTTAAATATACTGATCCAAGTATTGTTTGCCTCGTATTAACATCATTTAAAATTCACAATTTAGATAATTATCGCCATGCAAACCTCAAAATCTATGTTTTTTTCACTACGTTAACTTCGATTGTGTAATTTTATCAAATAATTATATGTATATATGTATGTATATATATATTTAATGTGGATTATTACCGAAATATAAATTTAATGTGGATTATTACCGAAACCACATTATTTAAATTTGTCTTTTAACAATTGTTACGTAAATTTAAGTAACTGTTTTTATTTTTATCCATGTATTTTACCATAACCATAAAAAAATTGTTATTTTGAAAATATCATTTGCCGCAGAGAATACTTTATTTCTCAGAGTAAAATATACTTTTGTAAAAGCAGTTAGTCAGTACAACTGACTGACTGACTAAAAATAAAGATTAGGTACCTACAAGCCGAGGGAAGAAATAAGTAGAGGGACATAATGATGGATAAGAAACCGCAAACTATATGAAACATTGCTTAAAAGAACACTAGTTTGGCCTTAACAGTAGAAAAAATGACTACATGTCATCATCAGGTGCCTCATGGAAGTAAGAGACGATAAATATTAGATCGTTCTTGTTGTCTGAAAAAACGCATGCTTCAAATCCACAAAAATAAATGCAAATTGGATTCAGTGAGCTCAAAAATGCCAAATAATTACCCTCAAACTCAATATAAAAGCGGCCCAACATAATTATTCCTAGACAGGAATTAAGGTTTTTGACAAACTTTCTAAAGATATATCATTGATATAAATAACTACAAAAAAAAACTAAAAAAACACTTTCGCTGACGCTAGATTACGAATTCAAAGGTCACATCTAACGTTGGTGAACAATTTTTATTTGTAAATAAAACATATAAAATTTGTTTATAACCACTTTACTATTTAATATCAAGTCTACCGGTTTCGAAAGTAATCTTTCATCATCAGGACAATATTAAAATTGAAAATAAAATAAAAATTTAATATTGTCCTGATGATGAAAGGGGACTTTCGAAACCGGTAGACATGATATTAAATAATAAAGTGGTTATAAACAAAGTTTATGTGTTTTATTTATAAATATGGCAAGCCACAAAGTAAATGCTTTTTACGAATATGTAATTTTTATTTGAATAAAATGTATTATAACACATTCAATTCATATTAAATAATATATATTTGCGGCACGTTCCTTTCATTCAGAGGCTTTAGTTTTGTTTGATGACCAGATATGAACAGCCAGGCACTTTACAACCTTCCTCTTCCTCATCTGCTTGCCTTCTTCACCACCTTCAGCCTCACAACATACCCGTTTGGGGATGCCATGGTCTTACTGGCTCCAGAAGGTTGATAGCAGTTGGGATTCTAGTGCGGTATTAATTGTAAAACATATATTTAAAAAAAATCTACGTCATTCAAAACGGATAGTAATAATAATAATATTTTAATGATTTGTATAGCGACGTTTTTGTAAAAAATCACCTCAAAGGCGCTGTACAGATCTTTTTTTTTTATTAGATATTAATTCCTAGTTTAAATGAGAAAATATACAGGAACATACTTACCTGGCAGGTCCCATCAGATAGACACAATTATATATTTAAAAATTATAAATTTGAAATTAGAATAATAATAACTTTTATTTATTTTTTCCGATTGACGAGATGGAAGCGAAATTAAAAAATGGACTTTCCGAATTTGTCGTACTTTTTTTATACTAAAGGACTATTGTCCAATCACAAAAAATGCAAAACACGAAATGTGGAAAAAATAGCGACAAAGAAAGAACAGCAAATACATAGTATTTAAATAAAGCAATGTTAAAAATATAAATAAAAAAAACATTTAATTCAAAGCCAAGGTCAAGTCAAGGGGTTGGTAGGGTCGATATAAATTAAACTGATTATAAAGTTCTAAAGCTCTGAGTGAGGTAGCCCAAAGCTTGTTAAAAAATTGTACACCCAAAAACGCAATTTTTTTTTATTTAAGTGTTGTTATTTATTTAAGGGGGCACCTAGATGTGACTGTGTCAGCGCTTAAGGGAGATTAAGATGTTTTGGTCACAGAGAAAATACGGTTGATGAGAGCATACTTAGTCAAATAGACAAACGAGGTAAATAAGGATGCTAGTTGGCTAAGTGAGCGCCAAAAAGTAGGGTCTGTTGGGAAATAGCTCACTGTACGAATTTCACGAAAAGAAAAAAAAACTAAATTACTAATATGCCACTGTAAGAACTTAGTCGAATAAATTTTTTTTTTTCAGGAATTTCAAAGACTATTTATTTTTATATAAACCCTTAGAGCACTTATAATGAAGTGGATTAATTTTATTTATTAAAAACTTATTATAAAAGTTTGGGCATGCAGAGCGAATGAACGAAGAAAGGAGTGTGAAAAGAATATTTGATGCGAAAGTGAATGGAAGATACTGAACGCTGTTGGTGCAAATAAAAAAAAAGTTCAGCAGTGAGGTATAAAACTGGCAGAAGAAGGATGAAAGTTGACTGAATGCTACGAAAATGACATCCCTGAGGCGTAGGTGCGGCAAAATCTTGTATGACCGTGCTAATGTGGATATCCGGAAAGAATGCAAGGCTGATATAAGCGTAATGAATAGGCTCAACAAAGGGACGCTTAGATGGTTTGGGCATCTAGAGCAAATGAACGAAGACAGAAGTGTGAAAAAAATATATGATATGAAAGTGAATGTAAGAAGAAGTCGGGGACGCCCGAGAAAGACATGGCACGATCAAGTAAATCAAATACTTAAATCGGGCCATGTGAAGAGTTAGAATAACAGAAGTGTGAATGAGACGATTTATAAATGTGAATAAAGCAAGGAGTGTGTGCCAATACAGAGTTGTATGGCGGTCCGTCCTTTCAGCCTACCCCTGCGGAGAAACGGCGTGACGGTTAATTAGTTAGTTTATAAGCTCAACTAAATATTTTTCATAGAACGTGAAACACACGGTTTCCTAAAAATATTGAGCATATTCGGGATTCCTGGAAATTGGTCAATCATCGGTTGTCAATTTCATTTCATTATACAGTATCATCAAAAATGAAATAGGCCTTGTGGGAAATGATTTTCCTCAAGACCTCCTGTATGGAGTTAATGTAAAAGAAAAACATATTGGATACGTGCCAATAAGGGAAATCGATTTATCACACGAAATATACAGTGTTATGTATTTGTGTCGTTGTTATAATTGTTTTCTTGGCTTTTACAAAATAGTTTGTTTTAACAAAACTATTATTTACATCAAATTTAATTAATACTTTTATATTTGACTACTGGAGAACAATCTTCGTAAAAAAAAGTTTATCCTGTTGTTATTATTATTTATTATTTTTTACTTTACAAATTAATGTTTGGTGATATATTATATAACGCTATTTTAATATGTCACGTATTTTGTACAAGTTTTTGTATTTGAATAGTAAAGAAGTGTTCATCAATAAATTTATATCATCGCGTTCTAGAGACACGTTTTGTCAATGGTCTAAAATGATATTAATTGTAACTTTTACATTAGGTGCGATTTTATCTACAAATAGATAAACAGTGAAATCAGTACAAAGTGGTAAAGCTAATATGGAGGAAAAAAAGAGTTTATAACTTTTGTTTTCATTCATGGTGAGTTTATATTTCTAAGTTTTAAAGTAACTGATTTATCTGATATAATAAGCAAAGTTTATTTTATTCAATATAAATAAGACGGTATTTATGTTCATAATAGAATTGGCTTTTTTTTCACGCATTGTCACAGTAATTTCACCCTTTACACCCCTTTGTTTGGATTTTAATTCAACTACCCACGGCACCACAAAACTACCCTGTAATTTAACCCGACGTGTCAAGTCAACGCTTCTCATTTCCCCCCTAACGCTTCTACCCGTAGCCTCAAGCCCCTCTCACCTAGCTTCACCAGACATCCCCTAGCTGTTCCTAGGCTGGGCCAACGAAGCTTATTTTTCCAATATGGATTCGTCATGATTGTAAAAAAATGCGCAATGGAATAGGTACTGATATTGTTAAAAAAATATTCATAAATTATTTAGGCTCCGTCCTATAGGTGAAAGTTTTCAAAATTATTTATTTCTTTCGCTTGGCTGCCACAAGTTTAATAAATAGATACGAAAAAAACTACGTGTATATAATGTATAACATCCTCTATGAATACCACAAGTTTTAATTGAATTAGTTTTATGTACATTTGAGCTATCAATAAGAGATTTTAAGTCGTGGAAAATATGTGAAAAACTTATCGTTTGTTAAACTCGAACTGTCAAAACAACAGTAACGTGAATGTGACTAGTTTTTTAAGTGTGTTCTTAATCAATAAGTTGTTTGCAAAATCTCTCAAAATCAGATTGGTTGGTGGTTAAGTGGTCCAAAACTTTGAGTTCCAACCCATCACAGAATATACATAAACATTTTCCGTGTTTAATTATGCTTATACGGGAAAATACATTTAAAAAACTTATTTGTCACCTGATTATGTACACACGCCTTTCTATTTTAACAAAAAGTTATGTATTCAAGCCTAAGTGCAAAGCCAAAATAACTTTTGATTTTGAATGTTAAAAACAAGGTTTCAATCTAAAAAGTCATTCGTAACTTTTGAGACACTTCAGAGAACGATATTTCAACAACAACAAAAACTTCGTACGTTGATGGCCCAGCCTACTATACTTTCATCCCCTAGCTGTTTACGCGTTCACCCCGTCGCACCGTACAACAGCGAGTGTTGAATGTTTTTCCTTGGGTAGAAATCTGCATTGCGCGAAGCTTAAATAAGTACTTTCTAAATTAAAGCATTCCTCAAGTAATGTTGTTTATTAAAGCAATAAACCAAAATTACGCTGTTTTTCTTCTGGGTATTGCGTAGGGCCCATTTTTACGAAAACCAAATTTTTGGTAAGTAGATTTTTATGATATTCCTTGCAATGCGATTCCAACAAGAAAAAAATAAACACAAATATTTGATGATTTTTGAAGTCCATTTCAATATTCTCTATGTTTTATTAGACTCAGACATAATAAAAATTGAATCCATGATAAAGAAACTAACCAATAAAATTGTGATTGACCAAGCTTTAGAAAGGAGTTTCTATTTGAAAGTTATTTTATCCTGCTAAATAAAATAAATGTCATTTGTAATTAATTTTATTTAAATGTTAGCAAAATAACAGTATTCGTATAATATATGCACATTTTTATAGAATTGTAAGTTTATTACAATGATACACTAAGTGGTTTTTTGCACCGTAGCAATGTCAACGTGGTGACGCTCTATTTGAAAAATTCTATTGGTAATTATGCACGATGACGGCCTCCGTAAGGTTCGTTGTAGCGTTGGGAAAAACTTCAATGTTTTGTGAATGCTTCACGAACTGGTAGTTCCTCAAAATGAACCCTTCGCAGTGAACAATTAAATTGAAGTCAAACTCGCAAAAAAGAGTTTTGAATTTGATTTGGCAAGGAACCGTTGCTTGAATTGTAGTAATTGAATTGAAGTACTTAGATTGAAGTGATTGAATTGAAGTACTTCTTTGTAGGCTTTGAAGTTCAACTTCTCAACTGAACTGCCGCAAAATAAAGTAGTTCTTTGTAATCTAACTTCTGTTGAAGTTTTTGTTCAGTGAAATGAAATGAATAAAGTTTGAACTGCCAAAATGAAGTAGTTCACACGGAGCGGTCACAGCGCTAAAATAAATATATATGCGGAACCACCAACTTCAATTGAAGTATTCTTCTATGAACAATAAAGAATAAGGGAACTGCCGCCAAAAGAAGTAGTTCTTTGAAGTAGTTCTTAGGGAGTAGTCACAAAGCTAGTTCGTTGGATAGTCTACGTACTAGACTAGTAAATACCGTAGCGCAGTAGCAAAATATCATGACATGAAATTTGAACAAATATTACAATTAATGGAGATTTGAAATATTAATTTAATAAAAATACAAATCACGGCACCGTTTCGTTTCATTTGAATTGTCACTATTTTTAATAAGAAAAACTGCGTTCAAACTTTGGTAAACCTGCGTAGAAATTACTCGTGAAAATTGAAGAATTGTAAAATAAAATCACAAGACTTAATTTTTATCACTAAAACGATGTTTGTTTTTGTTTTCGTTTCTAAAAGAGCGAGAACCAATTCTTAATCTATATAAACATTGGAAAAAATCACAAAAACAATTTTATTTTGCCAATTTAAAAGAGCCAAATTAAAAATAATTCATTGATACGATAAGGGTATGGAAGCAAGAAAAGCAATCACAATCGACCGGTTAATAGCTGAGTGGACAAATGCGTCGGATTCCCATTCGGGCGTCGTGGGTTCAATTACCCTACTTGCCAAGTCCTCCATCATTGCAGAAACAACATCTTCCGTTTATTATGATGGCAGTAGGAGTTCAATTACCTACATAACGCTTTCCATTATTGATAAGTAAAATGCATTGCGCAACCTGCTCTTAGAGGTTCGCTTACATTAGTGACTAAGTAGTCTGTCATTGCCAATGCAGTATGGAGCAGATACGTCGTTCGACTATAAAACCACTCTCCGAGATAGCATAGAAGTTTTCCTTCTACCAGCACTTTTTTTGCAGCATGTAATTATTTTCTCTTTTGTGGATATAAAGAATAGTTTACAGAAAAATGTTTGAACGTAAAGTGATAAAACGGAAAATCAAGTGTGAAAGTAAAAATGTCATTGAGCTTTCAAGTACTACTGTATGTATTGATGAATCCGATAATATTTTCCGAGCTATGATATAAAAAACATAAATCTCAAAATATCATATTCTTTTCGAATGTTTCAGGAAATATATTCCTCCCAATTGCAGAATGCATTCTGGTTGCGTCTGAAGCATTCGACGTTTTTGATGGAAGCTCAAACAAATACTTTCCGGAAATTGTATGTGGTTTGTTTTGCTATTGTAGACATGTTGATGGAAATTCAATATCGGTTCTAAGCTGTTGTTTACCTTGAAATACAGCGATTTCAAAACAATGGTTTGGCCTAACAACTACATTTTTATTAATGAAAATTTAATAATAACCTTGTATAAGACCACAGATTTTATTTTGATTTTTACGACAGACCGGTTTCGGTTAACCTAAGCATCATCAGGGAACAAAATGAAACTAAATAAAAAATACAAAGTGTGCGGTTATATAAACAAATATAATACATACAGAGGGAGAATACAATATAAAATAAAATAAGAGAACAGTGAGAAATCACTGCACAAAAATGGTTATGGCAACAGAATAAATAATTTTGAAGCCGTAAAAGTGAAGTGAAGAAAGCCATTCAAATTGATAGTCATTTTCTTAATTATTAGATAAATTTGTCCAATAAGAGGTATATTTCCTGTCAACTCATAAAATTTCTCATTATTCTTTAATCGCCTTCTTAGTTGACGTTTCGCCTCTTTCATTTCATATTATCTGTCTCTTTTTCTCTGTTCCTTTGTTATAATTTGAATGCTAGTCCATTTTTTTCTTACGGTTTTCTTATCTTATTTTGTACTGTGTTCTCCCTTTGTATGTATGAGTATATATAACCACACACTATGTATATTTTGTTTAGTTTAATTTTGCACCCTAATGATGTTTAGGCTAAGCAAAACCGGTCGGTCATAAAAAAATAAAATAAAACCCGTTGTCTTATACAAAGTTATTATCTCAATTTCGTTTAATTATTATATTTATCATAATGATATTACACTTATAAGTTCTTTGAATTTTAATTTCTAATAACTTTAAGGTTATTTTTGTTTTGTTTAAATGAAAAAAATATCCTTAAAAAAAACTTATTTGAGCGTCGGCTCAGTCGTCAATAGATTTTGACAAGTAGGGAAAAATTCTTTAAATTCATTTTTTTTTCTAAGAATCAGAAAAGAATGAGTAATGAGAAGGGAGTATTTACAAGCTGGATGGCAAAAGGCTTATTAAAAGAAGAACATTAAGGTTTACTTGATAATGATGCTGTACGATAGAATAAAAAAAACAGTTTACAATAAAAGCTTTTAAGCTTTAAAAGTAAGATTCGGACACGGAATCAGTCAGATGTATTTCTCGTCAATCTTAAATAAAAAATAATCGTTATTTTCATATCAACCTTAATATTTCTTTTGAGAAAATGGTTATTGATTAAGTAATTTAAGACGTAGATACGAAGATTATATAATAAAAGTAAGCTGTTCTAAACGAAATCTCAGTGCATAGAAAACAGCATTTTCTTAGATTTAGAAATTGTGAGTCAAAACCATCACTTACAAACATGAATTCATTCATACCTGTCGTAAGATTTATTTTCGAATGACTCGCAAAATATTGTCCTAGGAAAGATAAATTCTCGTCTGAATTGTTACCACAGACACTGCGGATAACGAACTCTAACAAATTGTTACAGTAGTTTGTTTTTCGTTTCCAATAGGAAGAAACGGATATCGTGTATTTTTGCCAACATTATGTGTAGAGTTATCGAACAATTCTCTTAACAAACGAACAAGTCCGCTAAATATATAAAATAATTTTAAAAGTTATTTTGGTACTAGAGGTATGTGTGTAGTAAAAACCAAGTGTAACCCATTGTGCTTGCAAACATCCAAAAATAAGGGTTTTGTGAGCGAAATGAAGAAGGTCGAAAAGTACGCTGATCTTGGTTTGGATATGTAAAGTAGAAGGACAGATAAATGAGTATTTGAAGAATACATGATGGGCAAGTAGATTAATAGAGAAAGTCGTCCAGTGTGACAACATACTGTTTGATAGCCTACCCATTATCTCTGCAATAAAATGATGTGATTGTGAGTAAGGTTTGAACTGTGTTAAATTTTACTGAACTATTTTTGTCTGCCTTTGCGATAATAACGATGTGAATGTACACCTCCCCCCCTCCCTTCCAAAGTACTCTAGTTTCAGTGCAATTGGCACTTTAGGACTTCTCTAGAACCCTAGGGAGAGCCGTATTATGGACTTGAAACACCTGCTTTTAGGATGAAGAGGAGGTTGGGTTTGAATCACCTAGCGAATACTTGTAACTAGAGTCAAAATATGGATTAAAGAACGATGTGAGGAAATGAACATTTAGTATGCTTTATAGAAAATTTAGGGTTCTTTTAAAGTGCTTCAAAGAGGTGAATGTATTTATTTATCTTTAGCATTCATCGTTGACCTCCTCCGATTCTCCTCCGCCATACAAAAACAAAGAATTTTATATTTCCTAACCATACAAAATTGACATCGTCATATTATTTATGTAGGTTATAGATATTTTCTTAAGTATCCATTATAAAGAAACAGTAATACTGATTTCCTTCAGTTTTTAGTGTACTACTGAAATTTTCTTCTAAAATTTATTATAGGCAAGCCATGTAAAGTCTTCATTCCTGTTTAATATCATGATTCCATTTTCCCAGTCAACTTTTTGGGACAGAAGGTGCAAGTCTGCTTCAGTAACAACACACTTCTGAAGAGTTGCGGCAAACTCAGTGGCAGACCTGAGAGGTGAAAAACTAGCACCATGCTGTTAACCCAACTAATTAACTACCAGGGTGCTTTCTTTCTCGAAAGATGTGGGCCTCAGTAAACTGCTTGTGGATTCATTCGTCTAATTTAACACATTGTGGAAGAATGTCCCCTTCACAAATTTCTCGACGACACATCTGTGTTGAATCCGATAGTAACCCCAGCGTACCTTAACAACCTCCAATAACTCTCCTTTGCCATATGAATAAGAATAAACCTTTTGTAAAGCAAAGAACTTTACATTATGTGGGGTTTTCTAAGTTTTGCTGAGTGCTGAATTGATACGAAGTTGGATAAATGTAAACCTACCTCTGAACCTAATAACGTAAGTTGAAAATTGATTAAATTCTGTAGATATTATTACTTATCACCATTCAAAGTATTAAAGAAGCTCATTTCCAAACGTTAATTTCGTAATATTTGAATGTTTTAATTATCGATATATTTCGAACATCATACAATTATTTGATAAAAACCTTGTAAATGTTTCATCGCTTTATTTAAGAATCGGCAACGTTAAGAACTGAGCAAAGTATTCTAAGGACAATCATAGATGGCGTTATAATAGATTTAAAAATACCGTCTTTAACAGAGTTCCGAAGGTTCACTTCATTCGGTTCCACAAATCCTGAGATAACGGCATCTAATTTCCGACCCCAAGCATTGCATTTTACCCATAAAATTGATGATTTTTTATTTAATGTTACTGATTTTTTCATTTAATTGTATGAAATTAATCATTTTAACAGAATTTCAAAGATTAACTCCATTCGGTTTCATAGTGCCTGAGAAAACGCTATCTAATTTCCAACCCCAAGCTTTGCATTTTGTGCATAAAATTGTTTTTTTTTCAAACAAATGTTACTTTTGGTAGATTTTTTCATTTAATTGTACAAGGTTCATCGTTTTTAACAGAATTTCAAAGCTTCACTACATTCGGTTTTATAAAGCCTGAGAAAACGGCATCTAGTTTCCGACCCCAAGCATTGCATTTTTTCCTTAAAATTGCTTATATTTTAAACAAATGCTAATTTTTCATATAATTGTATTGAGTTCACCAATTTTAAAGGAATTACAAAGTTTCACTTCATTCAGTTTCATAAAGCCTGAGAAAACGGCAACTATTTTCGGACTTAAGCATTGCATTTTTCCATACAATTGATGATTTTTCAACAAATGCTACTTTTGGAGATTTTTTTTATTAAATATAAAATTTATTATTTTTAACAGAATTCCAAATTTTCACTTCATTCGGTTTCAGAAAGCCTGAGAAAACAGCAATTTTTTTCCGACTCCAAGCATTGCATTTTATCTAGACAATTGATGATTTAAAAAAATGTTACTTTTGGAGATTTTCATTTATTTATTTGTATTAAGTTAATCATTTTTTAACATTATAAGAAAGTTTCACTTCATTCAGTATCATAGAGTATAAAAAAACGACATTTTATTTCCGACGTAAGCATTGCATTTTGTCCATATATATGTATATATTTTTTAAATGTTACCTTTGGAAGAGTTTTACATTAAACTGTACATAATTTTTAACAGAATTCCAATGTTTCACTTCATTCGGTTTTATAGAGCCTGAGAAAACGGCATCTAGTTTCCGACCCCAAGCATTGCATTTTGTCCATAAAATTGCTTATATTTTAAACAAATGCTTCTTTTCCATATAATTGTATTGAGTTCATCAATTTTAAAAGAATTACAATGGTTCACTAATTCAGTTTCATAGAGCCTGAGAAAACGGCAACTATTTTCTGACCCCAAGCATTGCATTTTTTCCATACAATTAATGATATTTCAACAAATGTTACCTTCGGAGAAGTTTTTCATTTAATTGAGTTAAATTTATCATTTTAAACAGAATAACAAGGTTTCACTTCATTCGTTTTCATAGAGCCTGAGAAAACGGTATCCTAATTCCAACCCCAAGCATTGCATTTTGTCCATACAATTTATGATTTTTTAACAAATGTTACTTTTGGAGAATTTTTTTAATATAATTGTGTTAAATTTGTCATTTTTTAAAGAATTCCAAGGTTTCACTCCATATGGTTTCATAGAGCCTGAGAAAACAGCATTTTTTTCCGACCCCAAGCATTGCATTTTATCTAGACAATTGATGATTTTAAAAAAATGTTACTTTTGGAGATTTTCATTTGTTTATTTGTATTAAGATCATCATTTTTAGCAGAATAAGAAGGTTTCACTTTATTCGGTATCATAGAGTTTTCTTATGAAAACGACATTTTATTTCCGACGTAAGCATTGCATTTTGTCCATATATATGTATATATTTTTTAAATGTTACCTTTGGAAGAGTTTTACATTTAACTGTACATATTTTTTAACGGAATTCCAAATTTTCACTTCATTTGGTTCATTGAGCCTGAGAAAACAGCATCTATTTTCCGACCCCTAGCATTGAATTTTGTCCATACAATTAATGATGTTTTGATAAATGTAACTTTTGGTAGTTTTTTTTTCATTTAATTGTATTAGATTCAACGTTTTTAACAGAATTCCAAAGTTTCACTTCATTCGGTTATATAGAGCCTGAGAAAACGGCATCTAGTTTCCGACCCCGAGCATTGCATTTTGTCCATAAAATTGCTTATATTTTAAACAAATGCTACTTTTTCATATAATTGTATTGAGTTTATCAATTTTCAAGGAATTACAAAGTTTCACTTCATACGGTTTCATAGAGCCTAAGAAAACAGCATTTTTTTTCCGACCCCAAGCATTGCATTTTATCTAGACAATTGATGATTTTTCAACAAATGCTACATTTGGAGATTTTTTTTAATAAATATAAAATTTATTATTTTAAACAGAATTCCAAATTTTCACTTCATACGGTTTCATTGAGCCTGAAAAAACGGCATTTTTTTCCGACCCCAAGCATTGCATTTTGTCCATACAATTGATGATGTTTTGATAAATGTTACTTTTGGTAGATTTTTTCATTTAATTGTATTAGATTCATCGTTTTTAACAGAATTCCAAAATTTCACTTCCTTCACAATTATAGAGCCTTAGAAAGGAACATCTCATTTCCTATCCCAAGCATTGCATTTTTCCATTTTTTTTAAATGTTACTTTTGGATTTTTTTTCATATAATTGTTAAAAATGTATCATTTTTAACAGAATTCCCAAATTTCATTTAATTCGGTTTCATAGATCCTGGGAAAAAGACATCTTATTTACGACCCCAAGCATTGCACTTTGTCCATAAAATTTATCATTATTGATTTTTGTTACTTTTGGTGAATTTTTTCATTTAATTAAATTTAGTTTATTATTTTTAACCGAATTCCAAAGTTTCATTTCATTCGGTTTCATGGAGCCTGAGAAAACGGAATCTAATCATTGCATTTTGTCCATAAAAGTATTAGTCCATCGCAAATTGTAACTATTTTCACATTTAATTGACCTGTATTTTTTGACATTAGTACTTTTATTATAACTAATAATATATGTTTGTTCGCTTTTTTAATGTGCGATTCATGATTTTAGAGTTCTCCTTAGAAAGTACTGCTCTACATTGTTAGGAACCAGTGGGACTAAGGTATCCCTAATCGCGGTATTTTATGAGGCTTATAGGAATGAAGAGAAGAAATAGATGAAAAAAAGAACGATGGGAAGTAGGTACTTGGCTATTAAAATCTGGCTACAAAACATGACTTTTGTTATTTCAAGCCACGTTTCCATTCGGAATGCCTTTCGCCAGGGTGATTTTTTTAGTATGGCCACTTGTTTTTCGACAAAAATATTTGCATAGTATTTCTTAAGAATAAACGAAACATGTCCCTGCGAAAATTTTAGTTGAGATGGTCTATTTTCAAGAAGAAAATATATTCGCTTTAGTTTGAAAAAAATCGTACTAAATTGTTAATTCAGTTATTCGATTGTCATTATATATTCGATTCGATTAAGTAGCGCCGATTTTCCAAAGTTCTCGGGACATATTCATTAATTTGCATAATGTATGTACATTTGCTAAGCGACAAATTACCAGTCTGCTTATTAGATTTATTTGTGAAATTAGGCGGACAAATCGGCTCCTCGGCGCGCGGACCCGAATTCATTAATTAATTAGTTATTCTCCGAGGCACTCCGAGTGTTCTATGATTAGGGGACTCCCGGAGGATTTTCTTTCGCTTCGTTTGCTGGCTACATGAACCGAAAAACCAGAGAGAAAACTCCACGGTTCGCAGAGAGAACTACATTATGTATTATGGTGAGGTCATTCAAACATTTTCATAACTATTTTCGTATTACGTAAGCCCAAGTGAGAGAGAAAAATTTTACAGTTCAAAGTGAGGAGTGCTACAGTGGGAGTTATTCACACATTCTCGTACTGCCTTCTACATTCTAAAAATAATCTGATATAAAAAAAAATTAAAGAAAGATTTGTGTCCGGTGTTCATTTTCTATGCGTCAAAAGTATTATATAATATATTTGCTGATATCCAAGATAAATAAATGTGATTATTTAAACTCAAGAGTGACAACTTTTCTGAGTGAGTGGGAATATGGTATTCTCGATCGGGGTATGTTGTGAGGCTGAAAAGAGTGGAGAGGGGAAGAAGTTTGTAATGATGAGGGTTGAGAAGTATCTGGAAAGTCACATAAAACATGAATAAAGCCATTTCGTGCAACGTTTGAAACTGAATAACGGTTTTTCACTAAGACGATTTTGATAGTATCTACCACTATAAAAGGTACTGTTTCGTTTAGTAACATATGAGAGACTAAGAAGCAAAGGCAGTCTTCAAAAATCGTATCCTAGCATTGTTAACTTTTGAATGATTGTTATAAAACAATCATTCAAAATTTAACTCATGTTGAAAAGTTCTCCTTATGGAAACAGATAATTTTGGATATCAAAATGTTTTTGTACATTAAACTAGGAACAAAATGAAACAATTATCTCTAAATGTGTCAACATATGCATGAAAGAAACGTGTATAAAATGCTGTATCAACTTTTCAAAAAATAATTAAAGGTGGAAAAGATTGCAGCCTTTGCTCCTTTACCCCTCATATGTAATATGGAATAACGAATATATTTGATATTCAATACAATTGTTTTATTTTTTTTACCTAACATCGTGTTTATTTACAATATTGTACATAAATTGTCCTCCATGCTAGGAGTTCACCTGTGATGTGGAGGATATACTCGTATTTTATTTGCACACCCCTGGTTTTGCCGGATTTTCTCTTTATAACTCGTAAAACAATGAAATAGGTTTAAAAATAAAATTAACAATTTATGTTAAAAACAAAACAATATTTCAATTTATTTTGCCGTAATATTAACATGTCTCCCTTAAGTATTGACTTTTTGTCAAAAAAGTTTTACCTCCAAAATAAACTCTTTCAATATTGTTGGTTTTACGAGTCTGCAGCTTTAGTCACCAAACAGAGAACAAACTAGCAATCGAATTCACGCTATTGAAAAAAAAACACCGATATTGTTTTCATAACATTGAGACCGCATGTTTATTTATTTTCCATTTTGTTAGTTATTTTTTTTTCGTTTTGACAGGGAAGCAAAAAATGAATTTTAGGATTTTGATGACGGAGCTTATAAGTAACAGCCTATCTTTACGGAAATTTAAAAGTGCTCATATTAATATTCCAGCAATTAGAATCAAAAGGCATACATTTCTTGTTAAAAAGTATATCACATTCTTGGAATTCAGGGAGAGCTTTTTTCTGGTAGCTTCTAGGAATCGCCTCACTTAAGTCACCAGTAGCGTGCATTGCTCTGTGACCAAGGTTATGCCGTAAACTTTTCGATTATTATTATACAAATTGATTATTTTTGGGGCTTTGAAAAATGCCATATTTGTTTTATCTTCCGTTGATACTTTGATATTTAAAAAAAAAATATATTCAAACACCGGTTCACTGACCAGTCAGTAGCTGAGTGGACAAACGCGTCGAATTATCACCCGGACGTCGTGGGTTTAGTTGTTGGCTAAGTCGTCCATCATTGCATAAGCAAAATTTTCCGCTTGTTATGAAGGCAGTAGGAGCTTTTTAAATATTGTCGGGTTATTCGGAACTCGGGAATGTTTAATTTTCTTTAAAAACACAGCAATTTCATGCAATAATTATCCCAGAAGAATCTATTTGAGAGTTTATAATGAAATAACAGTATCAACTGCGGAATAAAATTATTTCATTTAAAAATTGGGAAATTATTAAAAAAATGATAAAAACATCGTTGAAATGATTAAAAGCTAGAAAAAAATGAACCCTCTATGGAAAAATAAAAACTACAGTAAAAAAGTGTGACGAGGGCCAGTATAGGATTTTTTTAAAGTGATTTGCGCGATGTACGATTTGGTGAAGATAAAAATACTGCATTTTGTAGAAAGTAATCACTTTGTGATTTGACATGTTTAATGAAAATGAAATAGTTACTTTGTAACCACAGTTTTATTTTATGACCGACCGGTTTCGCTTAACTTAAGCATCATCAGGGTACAAAATGAAAACAAACAAAAAATAACAATTAACATGAAATATACCTAATATTTTTTCTCTCTTCCTTTGTTACAATTAAAAATATTATTTTATTGTTTTCTCACTGTATATTTTATATTGTGATACCAGTCTTTATTCCTTTTTATGTAAATATAACCGCATACTTTGTATTTTTTGTTATGTTTGATTTTGTACCCTGATAATGCTTAGGCTAAGCTAAGCCGGTCGGTCATAAGAAATAAAATAAAATCTGTGATCTGATACAAAGTTATTATTTCATTTTCAATATAAAAATCCTGTCTCAAGAAAAAAAGTATATTTATTATTTACGAATGATGGCAGGTTGCAACTAAAAAGCCAAACTTTGTTAAGAACAAATATTTTAATGTGGTAGAACGTGTATGACATCAATAACAACTACAAAAAAATGTATGGAAAAATTACATTTGTGTCTAAAATTTGATTTTTTTTTTCAAAACTACATAATTATTTTTAGGCTCCATTTTCGAAAAAGAGGTATTGCTTTTCAGCCTTTATAGACTGCCACACGCCACCTACAGTCGCCCGCTGTCTCTCAGAATAAATATAAAGTGAAATAAATTGGAAAGAGGAAGTTTAGAAAAAAGCTTGGTATTCTATATTTTCTGATTCAGTCACTAAAATAAGCGAAAGCAACAATCTTTTGCAGAATAACAATATCTCAAATCTATGTTGCTGACAGAACTTTCCACTCTAGAACGACGTGAAAATATTCAAGTTCACAACAGCTCATATTATTAAAAAATATAATTTTTGGTATTTTTTACTTCTGTTAACGATCACGTTATTCGACAAAATCGCTTTTAGATGGTGGTAGAAATATTGGTTAGTTACAATTTTGTGGTTTTAGTTTTATATAATTGCTTTTTGGTTACTGTTACATCAAAGTTTACGAAGTATCTAATTATAATTCATGTTCTTTTTGACTTAATAATAATTTTGCAACTTATATACTCCTTGATATTACTAATGTATTTGAAATGGTTCTTGCAGGTTATTTAAATTTATTGATTGGTATGATTTAGATGGTTTCCAGCAGCACATTATAACATTTCATCCCTTTATAAAGTAAGCTGTTTTGTGTATTAGTTGTATTCTGTTTTGGCAGTCTGATTTCTTTGCGTGTCCTTTTTTTACGTGAATACCGCACAAAAGTCTCAACTGCTCCCAACCGTCTAGAGCCAGTGAGACTATGGCATCCCCAATAGGGGTATGTTGTGAGGCTAAAGGTAGTGTGGAGAAAAATGAGATGAGGAAGGGGAAGGTTGGGAAGTACCTGGCTATTCAGATCTGGTCACCAAACACGGCTATAGCCATTTCAAGCAATGTTTCAATTCTGAATGGCGGTCTTTCACCAGGGTGATACCACTATTTACCACTCTGGAACGTGCCGAAAATATACTATATTTTATTTAATATTAATTTTAATGTGTTATGACCCATATTAATAAAATAAAAATTATTTGCGCACGTCGGGTTCAAACCCGTGACCTCTGAATTCGTAGTCGATCGTCTTACCACTCGACCATGCAGGTTGTCATTGTACTATGTCAGTGAATATCCACGTTGTAAACAATTTTGTTAACAAGTTGTTCTTCATTTTATGTATAAATATCAATCTGTTTATTTTATTTTATTTTATTTTTATTTTATTTTATTAACGCCTTTAAGGCTTTTACATAAATACATTTTTTAAATAAAGGAGTACAATAGATGGGTAGAATATAACATTAAGAGAAAAGTTAGTATTTAACTGCAAGTATATAAATATAGCGTAGGTTTATACATATAATAACAATAACCTTTGTGTTCTATTGAAAACATTCAAGTAAGCTAGATTTTAATTTGGAAACAGTGTTGTAACGGTAAACATCTATTGAACCATATTTATTACCAAGTCTATGCAGTCTTTGAATGGGAGAATTATCAAAATAATTGTTTGTAGACGGAGAAACATAATATAGAGCCGCCTGCCGTGTATCACGGGTAGGTACTCGCAAGGTAATAAGGCTCGTTAGATCCGGGGCGTCCAATCTGCCATTCGCTATTTTAAAGAGACATATTAAATCGCTCACTGTGTTAATGTTAGCATCTGTTTCACTGTTGGCCAATTTAGTTCCTCTAACATTTGAGTTACTTTTGAGTAAGCTATTAGTGAAGTATTAAAACATAATGGATTATTTCCGTGTTAAAGCACTTTCTATATTTAGATATCGTTGATCCAAATCTCTGCGTTAGTCATATTTGGCCATTTTCCAGAAGTGACAAAAAAACCGGCGGCGATTCCACGCATTCGGGGGCCGTGAGCGATTAGGAACTTAACTTTCAACATTGTTGGACTGTTATCATATGTTGAAAAACCCATATTAGTTGTACTGATGCGGGATTGATATTCACGTCAAATGGCATTTTTATTTATTTTAATTTTGTAATGGCATCCCCAAATCGGGGGATGTTGTTGTTCGGTTTTTTAGGTTATATCATATATTTTTGTTGATAACAATACTTTCAAAAAGTGGTTACACAAATAAACAAAAACATAATATTGACATGTGTTATGAATGCCACGCCCAGGTCTAGCCGAGTCAGGCCAAAATCATCAAAACTGACTACAGAAGCGCTCCCTCCTGTATATTTTTGCACTGAGGTTGTCTTTTTATTTTGTGGTTTTTTTCTTTCTTTTCTTTTAAAATTTGTGTTTTATATTATTGATACTATTTAAATAGTTAAAAAACAGAAGCATTACAGCTTTAAGGTTGTTTCCAATTTCAAAAATACATTTTGTTTTTAACCACTTTATTTGAATTTATACATTATAGTCAAATTGTTTTGGTTATATCCTAGCCTTTATTCAGGACAGTTGATAAAGAAATGAGAAAATGTAAGTTAATTTTGTTGTTTCCATCCGATTTTAAAGTTGTTCCTTTTTCTCCATCTAACTCCTGCTCTCTTCTTCTATCTCACCCCATTCTGATGCTCTGTACTACTATAATATGCTGTCTCTCTTTCTCTCGTTGTTTTCTTAACCTTATAATATTAATGTCTACTTAAGATAGTTTATAATAACACTATCTTAAAGAACGTTAGATTATAACTGGAACTAGCTTAGAATAAATGTACAAGGTCTAATAAAATGGTTCGAAACGAAATATCTTTTCAATTAAGGTACAAAGTCAAAAAAGAGATTGCTTTTTTCGATAGGAAAATATTACTCTTATAAATAAAACATATTGTATATGATTACAACATTATTAAAAAAAATACTTTTGTGTGGGTCTTACAAGAACATATAGACCACAATAACAAATTATGAATTTGTTAACCTCGTGACAGGCCTTTTTTGTTCAAATAAGATTATAGGAGTGAATAATAAAAGGAAATATAATATTTTTAAATACACAATTAACAATGCTGAATATGGCTCTCGTACCACATACTACGGTATCACCCTTTGTCCTGTTAAGGGTAAGCAATGACGATGTATAATAATATCACGCCAACTTAAACCAAGTTTTCAATTTAAAAGTGATCATATTTCTCCCACGCAACAAAGAAATATTCTGTATGTGACATTTGAAATAAGACGTTTAAAATTGCATCCCCAGTTGAAAAGGTTAAGAATTTTTTTTTGATTTAATGACCCAGGAAATCTCTAAAATCTACGTTGTTTCTAAAAAACCTCAACAACAATGTAGTCTCACGGCTCGATTACTGTATGCTGGCCTTCCTAAATACCAAACTGATAAACTTCAATTAGTTTTTAATGCTGCAGCAAAATTTATCACCGGGGTATCGAAATATTCGCACATTTCAGAGCACCTTTGGAACCTTCACTGGCTCAAGTGCACTGAAAGAATCCAGTACAAGTTGTGCATGATGGTGTTTAAATCCATTAACAAAATGGCCCCACTGAACATCACCGACCTATGCGCTCCTGAAAATATTCTTCTAATGCAGTCGACTCTTAGATCAGCAACGTCATCGGCTATCAGCAGGCTGATAGAACCCAAACGCAATCCAAATACTAAGTTTGGAGATGGAGATTTTGGAGTATCGGGGCTGAAGGCTTGGAATAAACTCCCTCCGGAACTAAGATGTATAACGAGCCCAACAGAAATTCGGTCCAAACTGAAAACTTACCTTTTCAGACTCTTTTATCCTTAAATTCATTAAAAGAATATCAACATAATCTGTTTCTCGACGAATCACCTTTAAATGTACAAAATTCAGAAAGTTCATTTTTAATTTCGCTCCCAAACCCTAAATCGGAAAAAAATGTATTTTTAAAAATCATATTTATAATTTCAAGTTGATAAGTATGTATATCTGATGGGACCTGCCAAGTAAGTATGTTCCTGTACATTTTCTCTTTAAACTAGGAATTAATATCAAATAATAGAAAATAAGATCTGAACAGCGCCCTTGAGGTGATTGTTCACAAAAAAGGCGCTTTACAAATCATCCAAATATTATTATTATTATAACTCTTAATGCTTTGTTATGAACTAAGGAAGCAATAAAATAATATAATAGCATTTCACAAAATATTAAAAAATAACTCTCCAATAATTATAACTCTAAGTAATCTAGTACATATCTATTAGCAATGTCAGATTTTGGTAATTTGAGTTAGATATAGTAAAAAAAAAAAACAATGTCTCCTATTTTAATACATGTTATAATAGCCAATATCAGCCGTTCAAGGCTAGTGAAGTTGTGGACAAAGTAATGTGGAAATTAAAATAAAATGAAGGAGATAATTTTACATTTTTCACATCAAACCATATATATGCATGTATGAAAGCTAGCATATTGCATATATCTGCATATCGACAAAAGAAAAAAATCACACACACTCAATCATCCAAACCACTAAGCTTATATTAAACCAATAGCCTGAACTGTCCAAAGTCACTAAAGTAGCTGTGAATACTATAAATACTAAGCGCGATGTATTTCAAGATTATAAGATTAAAGTTGAAAATATTAGTTGTAAGCCATTAGTAATAAATCTTAACTGTAAGTTATTAGATATAAGATTAAGTGATAAATTATAGGTTAGATAAATTAATTTGTAAAGCGCCCTTGAGGTGATTTCCATACAAAAACGGCGCTATAAAAGTTATCCATTTATTATTATTATTAAAAAATAACTGTTTTATTACATGTGTTAATCACCCGCATTAGATTTTAACCTACCATAAAAAAATCAGTAGTGCAATAACCCCTGCACAGAGTGGACGCGTAAGCCGCGCGCAAGCGAGCGCCGGTAGTATTGTCGCCATGTGTGAGGGTAGTGTTTGAGTGAAGTGGCTACCAGCAAACAAGTATGGTGCTCGACAACAACTATAAATGCCACAATATGAAAGGCTGAGGGTCTGTTATAAATGAACTTATCGATCAAGGAGACTGAGATAGATGAAGTCATATTTGCACCCCACTTTATCCTCCCCCAACTCTTCTCCACCATACGAAGAAGAAGAATAAAAAAATAAAAAGTTTTTTTTAAATTAAAAAACGACCGGGCGGTGGAAAATTTTGTTTCTGGGTAGCTGAGAGCACTTTATTTTTTAAAATAGACGTTTGAATAGTTATTAATACCGCAAAGGAATGCTTGATGTAACTTATTCCATAAAAACTTTCATGCCGTTCATCTCAACTATTATACATTTTCTAAGATTTTAATACAACTCTGGTTCATGTTTGAGTTTTCTTTAAGTTTCTCTATTCCACATATCTTCGCCTGAGAACTATAGTGGGAAATCTAAAAAAACCGGTTTTTGGGTTATTTGCTTATTAAATTCGTTATTTTTAATTGTGTTGAGTGCTTTTCTTAGATTTTGGTCTTATTTGTAAAATTTGTTTATATGTATTCGTAAAAATCATTTACTTTGTGGCCTACCATATTTATAAATAAAACAGATAAACTTTGTTTATAACCGCATTTAGTATTCAATAATATGTCGACCGGTTTCGGTAGCACCCGTATTTTTGTTTATAGTATGATACATATACTACCATAGAATTGAATACAAAAATCCTTTTAATTTCAGCCATTACTATAGGTGTTAAAAATAAAATTAAAATAATGCCTTCAAATTTCCCCTAAATATTGCTTTTATAAACAAGTATGTTATATGAGATGATTAACATGTATGAATTGATTTTACAGTGAAATAAAAAATAAAAATTCTTTAAACCTCAATATCTTAGAACTGTGTTTTATGAGATGTCCCATTACAGTTCTCAGGCGACGATATATTCTGCCCTTCCTCTTTTAAAGATATATGGAATCATTATCCATGAAAAATAATACGAGTTGACGATCCTAGTATAAAAAAATCAAATCACAACCGATAAATTTACTTCATATATTGGATTTGGACTTCATAAATTTACGTTATAAGAAAAAAAACAGCTTCTTTCATACAGTGTATAAAATATTTCCTTGCGGGTATTAGACATCGGCATGTGATATTCCTAATATTCGCGAAATTGCCTTTTCCTCAGATGTTCCCGCAGTAAAAAAATAAACCCTTCAATATTTTGATGAACCACATTGCCGATATTATGCCAGCAAAAACATCGATAAAAAATACACTAGACTAGTCTTTACCATCCCAAAAAACCCCTTTCAATAATCCGAAATATTTTGACATTCATCCTGTTATAAGAGCAAGAAAATGACGTATTCAATCTTTTCTTGGTATTTTCATATTTGGGCACAGCTATTTTCGGTATTGTATTTAAATAAATGAAAATAGATAGAATTAATAATTTATGGAAGTTTTTTTGTGGGGGTTTCAAAAGTTGCGTACAACTATTTAAATTGAAACTTCATTTGAGGATTTCACTAGAATAATTCTTGTGAAATCCTCTCCGATTCCATCAAAAAAATTCATCATAGATTTCTGAAATATACTAACTATAAACTTGGTCTGTCCATTAAAAAAAAAAACTGAAACCATTTGTTGAAAAAATTACATAAATTCATACTTTCAGATAGAAGACTTCGTTTCGATATTTTTTATTGTAAATGAAAATCTAGACAGCCCCAATTTACTTAACTTTATTGTCTTTCATCGAGAACTACTCGATCCAAAGTTTTGTTTAAATATAACCATGATATCAGGTCTTAATCTTTCAGATACTCGCTTGTAACGTAATGTAGTAGGTGGCTGGTACGCAGAGGTGGCTGATGTACTGAACGGCAATGTAGATAAAAGAAGGCTATAATAATATCTTCAATCAATATTAACGTAACGTATGGTAGTCAAAGAAATATTCATGTTTACTTTTTCATTTCTGTTCGTATGAGCAAATTATTTACACATGTATCGTTATAATATGTAAAATCCTATTTGGGCCTATAAAGCCTCCGTGGTCGAGTGGTATAAACGCTCCACTACAAATCCAGAGGTCACGGGTTGAATTACCAGCATGCAAGAATGCATTTGATTCAATTGAAATAATATAATTGATCATGTATTTGCAGCACGTTCCAGAGTGGTAGGTACTCTTAGTATCGCCCTGGTGAGAGATAAGTATTCAGAATCGAAACGTTGCTCGAAATGGCTTTAGCCGTATTTGGTGACCAGATCTGAATAGCCGGTTACTTCCCGACCTTCCTCTTCCCCATCTTATCTCGTTAATTTATCAACTACTTACAGCCTCACAACCATAGTCACTGGCCCTAAGCGGTTGGGAGTAGTTGGGACTTTTATGCGGTATTTATTTTTAAAAAATGTATATGAATTAATTTATTGTAGTTTTGGTCCTCTACTGATGTTTGCATTTGGGACATTTAGTGTAATTTAGCGAAAAATTATTGGATTTAAAATACCAAATAATACAAATAAATATAATTATTATTTTGATTCGTAAAAGCTTAAGTAGTTAAAGTCCAGTTAGAAGCCGAGTGGACAAACGCGTCAGATTCCCACCTAGGCGTGTTTTTTAAATGTTCAAGTTTTTTCAATTTTGTCATTTTGTAAGCCGGGAATGTTTATCTTTAAAAAAAAATCATTCAAAATCGTTTTTCAAATAAAAATAATAACCCTAAAATAAATTACAATTAGAAATCAAAACATTTTTTCAACTCAATATTCATGTTTCAGCAGTTTATCTCTCGAGTACGTAAAATCATCGGTTTTCCACTGTTCTGTTCAATGTGATAAACCGCAGGCTACTATAAAAAATACATTTAAAATGCGTTTAAATGTAGGTAAGTATGTACTCAAAAACTTTATTTTCATTAAGGTATGTGTTGGACATAATATGTGATGCGTAGAGTTTTGTTTATAAATAATTATTCAATTTTCAGAATACATGTACGTACGCAAGCAAAAAACATAATTTTGTAATTTATTGCAACTGGTGTAGGTCCAAAAGTCGAAGGAAATAATTATTTTATATTTTTTACTCTATCAGTATTTCAATACATACATTTTCAGACCCTGACGTATCCAATTTCGGAAAAAATCCTTTGACAGCTTGCGCTAATATTAGTAAAAGCTCGTGTACACTGAACACTAAAAGTGTGACCTGAACCGTTTTGAAAGATAACCGATGTCACCAGTTACACTAAAGACCCATTTGACCTTAGCCCCAGATAAGGCAGTAAAATTGATAAGTTAGTCAAGAAAGAAATTGGATATTTGAAAACCTTTCATTAATAAGGTATGTACGATAATTAAGCTAGCGTCGGACTCACAAAATATTCAACAATACACTTCTATCGATGTATGTCTTCAGTGGTCGTATATCATACAGACTAAACGTCATACAAAAGTTATCAGTAGGTGGCCTTATTAGTTAAAATTAAAATATCGTCAAATGAATCTTACGTTGGAACACTATTTACTGGCGTAGGGCCTATCTAGTATTTTTCTATCAAAGGGCACTGATGTTTTTATGAATTAACTTTATGACAAGCTTTCCTTTTATATATTTAGTATTGCCTTTGTGACGTTCTGAAAATATTTTCAAAGATGTTTTAGAATATATTGGTAAAATTGAGAAACTAATTTAGTACTAGATTTTTTTTTATGAATAAATTGTATTTTCAATACTAAAAATGTACTCCCATAAAAGACACAGCTAAAATCGAGGTTTTTTTATTACATACGGTAGTATATTATAAAATAGCTAAAATTTCTTGAGGTAAAGAATATTTTTACCCGAAATTAAGCAAAATTAAGAGAGGCGTGTGGCACATATGCTAAGATCTATTTTGCGCATTACCATTAGCGCAGTAAATTCCTTAGCTTAGTACGCACATGGAATCCAAGTGTTACTTTTATTAGCACAAGTGTAAACAAAAACAAAAAAAACGGTTTGTATAGTCTAGTAACCTACGAATTTTACTTAAAGATTTAGGGTTCGATTCCTGGGCCATGCTATGATTTCCATTTATTGAAGGACCTCTAAAATGTTAGTTAAGTAGTATTTTTGTGATGATCAATACATTTTATCTGTTTTACAAAGGTGACTTTACTGCTAAATAAATAATTATTTAACTTTAGTCACTAATTTCAAAATCGTAACCATCGAATTTTACACCGCTATTAACATATTCAGTTTTCAGGCGACAACCAAATTTGACTTAAACTCTGCCTTCGTCAAAGTTGTGAAATATATATAATATTGTTAATAATGTTTTAACAGAACTTAAAATGTTGTTATCTTTAAGATTAATGAAAAATGTTGATTAATATGGTATTATATATTTATGCAAATTCATACAAAACTAATAATATTCATTTTAATTAGTAGACTTACGTAAATTCACAGAAATCATGAATATATTCAAGTTTAATGGCCTTTATTGAGAGTGGATAAAAATACATTGGAGAGGTTACCTATATCGTTAATTCCATCAAATTTCTATGAATAATACTAAATCTTCCCCATCTTAGGAAATACTGTAGGAGGTCCACGATTCCCATTAAATATGGAAAATACGAATTCTGACTATTCATACTTATTTTCGAAATCCTTTACCGTCGTAGAAATGTTATTCTTAGGATTACAGGTTAATTTTAACTCCTTATATCTATATATAATACTACGCTCCTTTATAAATACTACTTACAAAAAGAGACTGTTTTTTTTCACAATTGCCTAAAAAAGGTTGGACTACAAACCAAAAGCAAAAAACTTTTTTTTCACGCTTTTAATTTTTTTTAAATTTTTGTTTTTTATTATTTCATTTGCTGTACTTGCTCAAGACCTGCACAGTAGCTTATAAATAAATTAATATGTGTGAATATTTTATAACGAGGTGACTTTGGGTTTAGCTCCTGATATGGTACAGTAACGTCATAAAGTTTTGGGTTATTTATATTGAAAGTAAAGTACATTAACTTCGAGATATGATTCTAAGATATGTGATACAAGTATCAAAGATGAATAACTTGAAAATTCCAACGTTTTAACCTTTCCCTTACCAATCATCCAAAAAAATCACCCCATATCAAGGGGGGTGTCGAAAGACCCCCGCATATATTCGTATAAATCATAAAACATAGATCGTGGCAAGTGACGTAGCGCATACAGCTCGCCGGCCGGCTAAGCGCGGAATGCGGCCAATATCCGTCTACACTGTCTACAGGCCGATAAGCGAAAACTCACCAGTGCTTTTTAAACATTTCGAGATATATTTTTAAACGAAAAAAATGATTACAATTACAGAATATAATGTGGTTTTATATTTTTCAAAGAAACTTACAAACATTTGAATAAATTACAACGAAAGCATTTTTACCATTACAACGGATATTTCGTTACATCAATAACCCTTGCAAATATGATTTTGAAAAATAATATTACGTTGACAAATTAGATTTCTTTTAAATTTAAAGTAAATGAAATTTAATAATGCTGTTATTAAAACGTAAAATTATTTTCGAACTGTTTTGAACGTCGAAACTCTTTTCAAACTGTCCTGGCTTTCAACGTCGAAACAGCTGTCAAAATAATTTAAAAAACTAAAATACATGCAGACTTAAATAAAAACATTATTAAATTATTATATTTGATATGAGTATTATTTATTTTTGTCACACATTAAGTTTATTAATGGACTTCTACGAATTTTAGATATCAATATTTCCTCTAAAAACGTCGGTTATTAGTGACAATACAACTAGATCAAGTCACAAGTTCGCTTAAAGTTTAGGATTATTTCAATATTTTATTCAAATTGATACTAATATTTACTAAATTATAATTGAAACACATGCTTGTAGGTTGCAGAATCCTGTTTTTTTTTTTTTTTTTATAAAGTAAAAAGATTTAAAAAACGTTAAGTTAGCTCCCAATAAGTGATATATTGTTATATACATAAAGTTCGATATCAAGTTATTTTTGTTAGATTTTTTTTTCATAAATTGACCTTTGCTCCGAACAAAATTATTAAAACCCGTTTTTAAATGACAAAGAAATGTTTTAACAGCGACAGTTACTGCTAAACCATACCGTACAAGTAGACCAAAAGTCAAAATTAACATTTTTGGATTTCGGTCTACTTGTATTCTAAAGCTAATCTAAAGAATGGAGTTGGTCTCATTGTTTTTTTACAAATACAAGAAAAGTGAATTTATTTATGACATAACATACCATACCCATATACACCTTTTGGCGTATCTAACTCACTTTTGCATCATAGTGGGCATGGTCTTTTTGTATTTTAAGGCCTCCATGTGTGAATACGTATATGTGACATAACTACTAATTAATCTCACAAAGGAAAAGTACTTTCGTGACAAAATAAAAAAGATATTGGTCGAGACAACAAAGAATTTGGAAAAATCATTAATACAAAAACCAACAAAAGTAAAAAAAACCCACAACTTTGTGGCAATGTTTTTAATGAATATTTCGTAAATGTCGGTAAAAATCTCGCTGAAAATATTAAACTAGCTAGTAAAAGTAATCAACAAGAGACAATTTCAATATATGAAAAAAGGTTTTTGACACAGTTACTGACGAATATGTTCAAAATGCTATAATTATTTTAAGAGGATCAGCAAACCCGGGTTATCCAAAAAAAGTTTTGGAACCACAATTACTGGAACACGTGCACGCTTCAAGCAATGAAAGATACAACTAAATTTACGAAGGGAGTGAACGGAAGTCCGATGAACGAATTAGCGAAGTATAACTGTCTCGCTCTTTCGTATCTGTGGGACGAACCGTCCCGCGAATGTGTTGGAGTGAAACAAATAATATAACACAGTAACCTAAAGAGAAGACATTCAGAGCAGTATAGCGCGCAGTACGAATCCCACTAAAATGTATCAAAAACATTTTTTTCTATAGTACGTGCATTGAATATTGAGAAACGAAAAATGCCAAAATGTTCGGTAGTATTTTCTTAGAGATTACAAAAAAGGAGAGTTAAATTGTTCGATTAACTATCAACTTATCGTGCTTAAGGTGGATCATGGGGAGCTCCTCCACCCCTTTTGGATCCGGCTAGGTTAAGGTGCTTAAAAGGTACTTAAGGTACTTTTTAAAGTACTTGAGATCCTTTTTTTAGTGGGGTTTCTGTGAATGATAGATCATGCAAAGTTGCCACTCTTCATTCTTGGCACAATTGTCGAGTTAGTACGACCTTACACTATAGATTTATGGTAGGTATTACTTTTGTATGGAAATACAAGGATTTTATAGAATCATCTCCCAAAGTTAGTGCCTTTTACCCCAAACACCTTCTACTCGTATATCCATAAATAGCATGCTGAAGGGTACCAACGATATATTGTAGGTTTCTATGGAAATTAAGTGTAACTATTTTATAAACACAATCATGATTAAACGTTTGCTATATATTGTTTTTCAAAGTGATAATTTGATAGGTTCTTACCATAATGTTTTTCATCCAGTTCTTACTTTATCCAACCATTTCGCAATATCTAATTCCGTATGTAACAACATGTTTTTCGAAATAAGTAACAATCGAAACAAGAGAATTTGTGTGAAAAAAAGTGTTTCGTGGTAGTTCGTTGGTGTCTCGCTTGGTTGTCGGTTTGTTTTTGTTCTTTAAGTAATATAATATTAAGTGTGGTGTTTTGTTGCGATTCATGTTCATGAATAATATAATGTGTAAGAATAGTTAAGAAATACCACTTCAACTACATTAGTGATTGAATGGTTTCCCATTTCCCCTTAATTTACAATAATCTTTCCACATTCATAATTAAACACTTCCACCAAATAGTAGAGTTTATCGTTTTACAGTCCACTATTTTACAAATTTATTTTGAAGCTGAAAACACATTCGGTGTGTTATCGTAGCTTCGGATCTAACACTGTATATAGAATCCTTAGAGCAAAAGCTGAACTTTTGCCTGTCTCTTGCTGTTTTCTTTCGGTTTTTATTCTATGTCGAAAACTTCAGTAATGGACACTATTTTAGGTCTCCTAACACTACTTTTTCCTCGTAAGTTTATATTATATTCACCTTTTCGGTGGTCGAATTCTTGCTGCGTATCCTTCCAAACAGATCTGTTTAATTTCACTAACCTTATTTTGATGACTTCGTTTAAAAATCTCTTAAAATTAAAAAAAAAACACATCAAAAACCCTTTTGCTTAAATCCGGAAAAATATGCATTTTTTTATTATTTTGTATTGCACAATTATCTGAAACCTTTGTGAAAAAAGATTCGTGAGACTTACAGCGAGTATTGTGTTAGTGACCGAGTTTCGCTTAATCACATCATTAAATCAAAAAAAAAACTGTGGAGTCATGGAATAACAGTGGAAACGAAAAAATCTCGTAATAAATGCCAAAAGTTCACACCGAAATTAATATGCGACACTTGTCGCCCCAGTGCGCAGGCTCGACGAATATTATTGGTTCCTACCGAGGACGAAAGAAATAGAGAGGCTTTTTTATGGCTTTCAAATATTAGGTTGTCTATACACAAATCCCCAAAACCTAACTTACTACAGCGCGAAATTATTGAAAAATATTTTTTTACCTGTTAAAAATTAAAAAGCTGTAATCAATAGATACTGCAATGTAAAAGTTCATAATGATAAAATATTATATTATTTGATGTCGAGTTTTCCATGCTAGGTACTTTTATATTTTCAGTAAACAATGCCTTTTTTCTTAAAGAAAATTGACATATCTTTTCAGTGCAATGTAAAAGATTGCATTTTTAAAAGCCTACAAAAAAAGTATTTTAAAACCAACTTTAAAAAAAGTCGATACTAAGAGGTTTTTTTAGTGACATTTTTTGTGAAATTATTACTGGTATTTATTCAGTACTTAGAATCGTCATATTTTTTAGTCATGCAAATCATCTACATATTTTATTTCGGGAAATGATCGAAGACTTGTTAAATAAAAACGAATCGTGTAGTCTTGAGTATTATTAAATTGAAAGATTTCAGAAAGCTGGTTGCAGAAAAAAACGCGTAGACGGTTCGAATAGCAATGTTGAGCTTCTAAGGCATAACATGGTTTCAATAAACAATGCAGAAAACAAACTACAAACCCGCTCAGAAAAAAAATACTAAGCGGCTAATAGAAAGTGGACGAGAAGAATCGGTAAAGTTCCTCATTAAAATCATTGTCTGACTGAAAATTATCTTTTAACACCGAAATGACGATCCAATCACTGTGGTACCCATAGGTAGGGCTACCCTTAACACTATCTCTGTTCCAATCACCAGTCGGATTTTACTGTCATGCTGTGTCCGCTGTGGTTCATCATGACATCTCCGGACTAACTAGAAAATGGTTATTTATAGTTTTTGTGTTCAATTTGTAGAATTTAATTTTTTTATACGGTTCATTATTATTAATTTCCGCTGGTTTTTTGTTTTTAATGACAGCTGTTTCAGCGTTTAAGGGCAGTATCACAGTTGCACATTATACATTTTGATAATGGCTTAAAACGCCGAAACAGCTGTAACTAAAAACAAAAAAAGCTAAAACTAGCAATACTTTGAAATAAAAATATTAAATTTAATTCAACTGAATTATGTAAAAAACATTTTTTTTTAAAATTACAATTGTCTTTGATCTTGTAACTAAGCAGTGCTATGTTTCATATTATAATTATTTATAATGCAGACTACCATGGTACGGGCTTGTGCCTAGTTTGAGAGGTCGAAATATTAATAAACAATTTTTTTTCGAAGGAAGCAAACACTTGGTGGTGTGATATTATATATTAAATGAAAAAAAAAACTTTGTAAAACCATTTAATTTGAGTTAACCGCCAACCAATGTTCAGAAAAAAAAAACTTTCCTGTACCCTCTCCCTACCTCTAATTAATTGTCTACCTTTATTGTACTTATATCTCTCTGTCCCTCTCTACTATATTTTTTTATCTCTTTCTGTCATTTATCACTGTTCTATATTTATCTGTCTGTATGTAATTCTGCCTTCCTCTAATATATCATGTATCTCTCTCATTCATCGCTGTCCTATATATATGTGTCTGCATGTAATATTATTTAGTTCATATAAAAGACCTGGCAAAACTTGGGATTTGCGAAACCTGGTTGGCGGTTAACTCAAATAAAGTGGTGTTTTACAAAGTGTATTGTTTCATTTAATGAGAAATGAATTATTGTCTTTCTATTTTGAATCGGTCTAAGGTCGGACTGCTACATTCTCCCAGGTCGCCCTGAAAACCTTTCAGTTCCTACAGAATCCCAGAATCCTATGTGTTTGTTTCATCGTCCTCGTCTACCGCTTGTGTGCAGCGAGCCGGCAGGAATTAATGACGCAGGTCGTGCCTGATAGATACGTGGAGCGCACGTTTGCTTTTAGGTTCAGAGATCGAAGGATTCGAGAAGAGTTATTTTTGCTATTTGCTGAAAAGAAGCGAAGCTAAAACACGAAGTATTCTGTGATATCGGAAAATATAGAACTAAATCAGTTCGCGTATTTTTTATATGTAAACTATGAATCGTATTACGTCTCATTGAGTAAGCTCAAATACACATTTTTTTGTTTGTTTTTAAATAAACGATGATTTTATTAAACACTGAAACTATTCGATTTTTTAGTAAAAAAATCATACACCCAGCCAGCAAACAGCTAATCCTTAAATATGTAATCTATACCGATTTACGTAAGACATTTTGACTCTAGGCCCTAGACAGGCCGATGATTGTATTCTTTTTCAAGAAAGAATTTATATATTTGAAAATATTTAATCAATTTCACCAGAAGAAAGATTTTTTTTAGCTTAAGAAACCCATAACACATTTATACCATTTCTTATTTTGAAACTGTTATTTCATGGTGGAACTACATATTAATGATTTAATAATACCGAATTTATAAAACTACTCGATACTTTTGAATGTTATTTTAACGCCGTTCTGTCAGCAATAAAACAAAAAGCCAAAATCACAGATGTTCACTATGAGATTGACTTAATAAGCGTCCATTCCGGAAATTAATAGAATATATGCCATATATTTTCTTAAAATTTTACCAGTCTGAAGATGCCCGTCATAAGGTGAAACCAGACAGGTCTTAAATAAATAAAAAATGTGGAATAAAGTTACAAATTTTCGATTATTAAATTACACTTTTACCGGTTAACTTATTTAGTGTACCTAGCAGACCTCACAGCTTCAAAATCTGACCTAAGAAACTCTGAATCAAAAAAAAAAATTGTGTTGCGACGAAAATCTATACCCTATGATAATTTTGTTAAATATCGGTTTAGATTATCACGTTTTGTATTTTACTTTAAATCTTACCTTTATAAAGTATACTTTTTTTCTGTTTTTCCCTATTGCAACATGGCTCAATCAAGTAAATCAAATACTTGAGTCAAGTCATGTCGATAGTCAGAATAACAGAAGAGTATGTATGAATTTGATTGAAGCAAGGAATGTGTGCCAAGACAGAGTTGTATGGAGATCCGTCCTCTCTGCCTACCCGTGCGGAGAAACGGTGTGATGGTGAGTCAATTAGTTCGCCTAGTATAATCTTTAGAATACATACAAATAATTAATTAATCATCAATTCCACAAGATTATGTACAATATTACTGGTAGGCTAACATCATATTTTTTTTTTTTGCTCCTATCAAGTAGTGCTTTGAATTGTGCATTCCTTTTAAAACTCTTTTATTTTTTTTTCTCCTGTGGACATACTTCTCACAATTATTTTATTGTGCCTCTTCATTACTTACTTGTATGTCAATGGGACACATTGTGTCGTATACATATATATACAATAAAAGATCGAACAAGCGACCTCCGGAGTCATAATCAAGCCTGCATAAGTCGACTCGACGAAGATCTGTGTGGAGTCTGGAAGGGAACAGAACCTGATAACATATATAACCTCACTTTGAAACTTTTACAGGCATCCACCGGACGATACTGCAATTAATTTATCATTCATGAGGGTTTTCTCACATTTTCCTTCCCTGTATCAAGTATTTTTTTCTTCTTTAGATTACAAGGTGAGTTACTAAGGTTTTTACACATATTCCAGTGAAAAAGTTTTGAAAACTAATACGTTTAAAAAAGGAATAAATAAAATGTGATACTAAAAGGCTCACGAATAAAAAATAGTGAAATTCACCAATTTTAATTCTGAATCGGTCATCTTACTTAGATTAATGTTTTTTGATAAATATTTTCATAAATTATATTTAAAACTGAAAAATTGATTAAAAAAACCACTATTCTGTAAAATATTTAACCTCATTTGTATTACAAAGCTGTCTCACTATGTAAGGGTTTTTTTTGTATTGAAATAATTATTTCATTTATTACGTGGCAGGTTATAATTGTCAATTTGAAGAAAAAGTTAAGATTTTGGTCTGGTATTATGTGAGTTAAAATAATTTGTTTCAAGATGATGCATTACCGTAATATTCAGGTTATTTAAGCAATTCCCCGTGAAAATTTGTCGAAACTAAATTGAGGTCTTTTAAGTATTTTAATGTTCAGTAAAAATATTTTTATTATAAACATTTAAAACTGAAACACTAATTAAAAACTAGTTGACTGTATTTTTTCTACCTCCTTTGAATTACAAATAAAATTTCTCTAAGCTTTCTATTTTTTTTTGTATTAAGTGCGAACCTATTTCTGGGTGTGTAAGGAAGAACGGAATGAGTCAATAAACGCAAATGCTCAGGAGAGCCAAAACAAGATTTAGGATTTTTTTGTTGTATCTGATCATGTCATAATATGTCACATATCCTTTTTTTTAAATAATAGCACATTATTTTATTTTCTGACACATTTCATTTCTTCTTGATTTAAATGTATTTAAGGAACAATTCTGAATACTTAACCCAAAACTTGTTTTCTTTTACCCATTCCGTTCTTCTTTGCGCACACATTTTTTATTTATTTGTTTATTTATCTCTGTTGTATTATTTAGTAGTATTTTGTGAGCTTACGGATAAATAAATGATCAAATAAGTGAGTGACGTAGAGGTGTTTTAGTGTATTGTTGGTGCTAATCACTAGCATTACTTTACAGAATACACAACGAAAACGTATTTCATTCCACTCTGTTTTTATTATTACCCCCTTTCGAGCCACCTAAATGCTGTTTTCCTAGTTCGCCGTTTCACCTGGAATACTGTATTCACAATGGCCATCCCGCAAGCACTACCGTATTATTTTACAGGGTGCTAAAACTTTTTCTCGTTCCGTTCGTCCTCGAGCAAGGTAATCGCAACTGGAAATCTCGCTTCCAAGTTGCGGAAAAACTTGTACGGGACGGGGATTTCTAACGCAACTTTCTCGGCAGAAGGTAAATACTCATATAGGCGACTTTTGTTTACTTTTAGCTGAAAAGTTCATTGTACTTTAAGAATTATGCCCTTACCTTTTTTAAATTTATGACTCTCAACAAACAAATGGAAATAATTCAACCATTGTCATTTTTTTTCTCAGTCCGGTTATTACTAAAAAATGCATTTTTATTACATTAAATCCACACTAGTATTTATATTTCATTTCTTTCAGAGCCGATGCCACCTTTGAGGATGCTGTGTAGAAGGTTTTTGAGTGAACCTGGGTCTCGAAGAGGCCCGTGTCGTAGGAGGGAGGAAACATAAAGACTGACAAATCATTCAATAGTGAAAGTGTTGAGTACAAGAACGAGTCTTAAAAGCGACCCGTTCTTATTGTCAAATATCAACCGTGGTTAAAAGTCTGAAGGGATCAATAACACAAATTTCAAGTAAAAAAAAAAATTAAAACTAAAACTGAAAACAAATCAAATATGACAAAAATATTGAAATAAGTTGCTAATAGAAAACACAATATTTGCTATTGCGTTAGCAAAATGAAATCAACTCCAAAAAAGTATTGTTGCTTTCATCCTGGAGGCGTTTATGAAAAATTATGTATTTTTTTCATAAACATAGCGCATAGTATTTCGATTTATGAACAATTGAAAATAATGATTGATCGAAAAAAAAAACTGATTTTAAAATGGTTCTTAAATGTATTAAAAAAAGATGGCGCCAAAAATTGTTTCATCTCGATCAGCTGAATCTTGACCTTAGCTGAATATTATTCAATTTCATTTATATTTTTGGTCTATAAACAAATATTTACGGTAAGTACTTGAACAATAAAAAAAAATCATGTTACATAGTTTTAAGGCTTCAGCGATAGGCAAATTAACTTCGTGCCTGTCTCACGCTTGGCATAGACAATCATTTTGTACGACATTAATCATTTAATATTGTCTGAATCCTTTCACCTTAACTAACATTAATTCTCTCTTTTCTGATACTCTTTATTCTGTATTGCCGATAGGGAAAAACACCTAGATATCTCAATCAGCGGTAGCAGGCAGATTAATATACCCGATAACGTGGTGCAGTCGAGAAAAGCTGTAATTGCCTGAACGTTTAACTATCAGATAAGTGCCCGATAGCGCTTATTGGATCTACCACAACCTTTTTCATATAATTTTGTCTCAAACAACGATTTTTGGTAACGAATACATCGATACTTTTTTCCATTGTTGATAAAAAAAAATTCAACTCCATAAAACATATTGTAAATGCACTGTTAAAATTTGCGTTAACCTATAAATTTTACGCAGAAATGCTGAACAAACATCATGACGCCAGAGCACATCTTTTTTGAATTTTTGCTGCTTCAAACAAACAGATTTCCATTACGAAGTTTGGAGATATTCTGTGAGGTTTTAAGCTTTCTTTCATATTTTTCATTTTGTGTGTCTTGATAAGAATTTGCTTATCAATATAATTGGTACCCGTATTCTTTCATATAATTATTATAATATGATTGTTCTTTAACTGTTAGCCATCTTCAACTGTGCGAATATCAGATGAAAATTTTAAACTGATATTTTATCAATGCTGTTTTCTATTTTTGTTAATTATTTTTTTCAAATCCCTGTACGTTTTCTTAACGATAAATAAAAGGGTTCAATTAAAATGTATAACTTATTATAGAAAACTTTTAAACATCAGAAATGCATATGAGAATTTAAACTTGACCTTAACGCCCTACAAGCTCGTCGAAAAATGTTTTTGGGCAAATATTTTAACCAGTTTTTTTTCCTGAAGTAAATGAAAATATTGTATTTTGAAAAATATTAGGTCGTTTGTAAAATAAATTTGTTCTTACGATTCATCAAATGGGGTTTATGCATCGGATTACCGAATATTCTGATAACAAAATCCACCCATAAATAAGGCGATGCAACTCCTCAAAGAAGCTACATCTATCATAGATATTTGAGACAGCATCAGTTCCTATAAACAGATCAATGCCTTTTTCTTGGCATTCGTTCAAGGATAAGCATAACACAACCTTACATATTCTCTTCTGTATTTTTATGTTTGCAAAAACATCTGTTTTTCTTAAGAAATGTACGCATAATATTATGTTCTTCTCTACTATACATGTATCTGTTTTATTTCCATTCTTCAAGGCTTTGGTGTATTTAAATAATTCTAATTAATATATTTTTATTATTAAAACTAATAAAATTTTGTAGCGCAGTGACCCACTTTAAAAAAAAAACAAAATTTGCAACACACCGAGATAACTTTACTGATGAAATTTTAGATTTTAAAGTTGTCCTAGCAAATATTTTTTTTTATTGGATGCGTTTAAATTGCGTTTGCATAAACAATAACGTTGTACAGATTGAGAAAAGATTACCATTAGTCAAGATGGTCACTTCAGATTATTTTTAAACCGTTTCATAATATTATTTTATGAAGAAGTAAATCAACTTACAAATAATCAAAAGAAGCAATCTCACAAAATCAGCTTATCTCATAAAAATTTCAGAATGATGTCTTCTTGTTCCATTTAGATTTCCCAGTTGTTACGCTTTCCAATATCATAGAGCCATAAGGCAGAGGGATACGGAAAATTGCCGCATCAGAATATGTACTCCTGGTAGCTTCCACTTCGTGGAAGGCTATTTTTATACTTGTATAGAGCCTTAACGGTACTTTCTCAGTTATGAAAAAACTTGGGTAACAGGCTACGTTGTTTCAAAATATGCGGTACGATTTTAATTTAACCTTTTTACGTAAACAGTGGCTTATTGTACGGTGTATTTTTTCTTGAATAAATAAAAAAAACGGTTGCTTTGTTCTAACGTCAGTATTTATTCATATCTTGTAAGTCAACCACGCTTTGCTGAATCAGGGCATTTCAATATTAAGAAAAAAAACTAACATAAAACACTAATGAATTTTATTGTAAAACAAAAAAAAAACTTTAAAGTGCTTTGTTGTAAACTTCACAAAATGACGCTTCAGCCCTTTTGCCTTTCCGGCGACGATATGGTGCTGTCTCCCATCTTTCAACTTATTCCTCTGGCGAAATGATTTATTATTTGGTTTCTTATTTTTATTTATTTAGATTTTTCAAATCCTTCTAGATTGTCTGATAGCTACGAAAATTTATATCTCTTCACCATCTGCGTTGTCATTACAATCTTTGCACAGTACAAAACAATTAAGCACAATATGCTGGGATATGTGAGCATTTACCCCTTTTGATCCGTAAGCATTAGCAAATAGCTAAGCATTCATAATAAAATGAGTATTTGCTTTCAAAAGATTTGGTGAATATCGTTCCAAGAACGATCTTCATAACAAACAATAAAGCTAGAACATACCAAGGGATCTTGAAACAAGAACCGTTTTGTTTTTCAAGGGTTATTAGGAATATAAAATAGTATAGAAGGTATATAGAAGTGAAAAAAACAAAACTGTAAAAACAAACAAATAAAAATAGTTAAAATTCTATAATCATTGATTTGTGTCCTTTACCGATATAAAATACGAATTTAATTGATGCGTTACTTTTGTTTTGGCTTTTCCTACCCATGGCGAATATAAATTGCTATATTTTTTTAAATGACGTGACGAGTATGACGACCTCCATGGACGAGTGGTAAGACGCTCGACTACGCATCCAAAGGTCGTGGGTTTAAACCCGGCGTGCGCCAAAAACTTTTATTTTATTAAAATGTGTCATCTTCAAGTCAATAATCATGTCAAGATAATCAATAATATTCGGCTAGTTAGCTTTAGTAAAACTGTGTGATGAAGTTTCTAAGTTATACACTTTAACGGACTCATTAGGAATAATATTGATTGTAACCTTCGGAAATAGTACGAGTACACGTTGGGGGTTAGAAAAGCTTGGTTTTTCAGGACCCAATGTCTCTCACTGGCCTACATCCAGTTTTTGAATGTAATTCAATTACATTCAAAATCACAATTTCAGAACCCTTGACCTGACAATTGGCTGACGTAACGTTATATTCCGCAACAGCCTTATTCCTTTAAAATAGTCACTATCCCTCATTCGAGATAGATATATCTCTCTCTCGTCCTTCTTTTTTCTAACGTAATTACAGATTAAAATATAAGTTTTATAAATGTTTTTTTCCTACTATGGATAGGTTTTTTCTTTATAATTTTACTGTTAACTCTGGTTTATGTTTATTTTTAAACACATTATAGGAAAAAAATCATCAAGAGTAAACCGATAAAAAACGAACTCCGGAAGCTTTCTACCGCGGTTTTTTAGTTCACTAATGAAACTCTTAAAAAAGGTCAAATTCAGACTAAATTATATGAATAATAAATCCTCAATAATTATTTGGTTTTTATCTGACTCAGAGTTTATTTTCTATTTTGTTTACGCATCATCGCTGGAGAGGCAAAATGACTAAAGCGCCATTTAGGAAAGCTTACACCGGAGCACTTTACAGTTTTGTTTGTTAAAAAAATCAGAAGTCTTCAGTACCTGGTTGGATTTAAAAAAAAAACTCAGGTAACTTAATGCTCTCACTGACTTATCTGAAACGTCAAAAAGTTTTTAAAAGTCCTTGACTTGTCTCGCTTGAGTCAAGTTTTCTCCAAATGGTAAATATATTTTAGATGGCTAAAGTGCCACAACTCTTCAGAATCAAAAGAGTCAGAGCATTCGATGCAGAACTGATTAAAACTGCATATATTTTACTGATTTTTGACTGAAATGTTGCTTAAGCTTTTTTGCCTTTTCAGTGACAGTGTTGTTGTAAACCGTTGAACGCTTATTATAAATCAAAAAAAATTTTTTTTATTCTTTTCATGTTTTTTGTTTTTTTAATGGTTGTTGTGTACAATATAAAAAAAAATATAACAAAAAAAAAATTGTCCTACCTTTGCCATATAGTTGCATAAAGGCTGATTCACACCAACGTCCGGTTCCGCTCAGTGCCGATATTGTTCCGCAAGAGAGCTTATTGATATGGTATGAATATCGATCAAGGATTATGTGACAAAGTTGTGTGACAGTATATCCTTTTGCCCACCCTTGTGATATTTAACTACTTAGTTAATTAAATAATTATTTTAAATTGTAAAAATACTAACATCGCAGATTTATTTTTATCAAAAACCATTTTTTTATTACTAAATAATATTTTTACTAATTATTAATTATTAGAAATATTATTTAGTGATAAAAAAATGTTTTAAAAAAAAATCTGCGTTGCAAGTATTTTTACACTTCAAAATAATTATTTAACTAAATAAGTAGTTAAAATATCACAAGGGTGGGCAGAAGGATATACTGTCATACAACTTTGTCTTAGCACATACTCCTTGATTGATATTTATACCATATCAATAAGCTCTCTTGCGGAACAATATCGGCACTGAGCGGAACCGGACGTTGGTGTGAATCAGCCTTAATGCTCCTAAGATGGCAGTGTTCTATTGATAACTCGTGAGTTTACCTAAGATTAATTATTTTACTGACTCTAGTTTCTTTCTTCCACCATACGTGACGGCCCCCATGGTCGAGTGGTAAGACGGTCGACTACCAATCCTAAGGTCGCGGGTTCAAATCCGGTGTATGCCAATAAGTTGTATTTAATTAATATGTGTCGTAACACATTGAATTGAAATAATTTAACATATATTATAATTGCGGCACGTTCCAGAGTAGTAGATACTCTAAGTATCGCACTGGTGAAAGACAACCATTCAGAATCGAAACGTTGCTTGAAATGGCTTCAGCCGTATTTAGTGACCAGATTTGAATAGCCACGTACTTCAAAAATCTCTTTCCCCTCCGTAATACCTTCAACCTCACAACATACCCTATTTGGGGATGCCATAGTCTCACTGGTTCTAGACGGTTGGGAGCAGTTCAGACTCTTGGGCGTTATTCATTTAAAAAATATATAAAAACTGTCAATCCACAACCACCATTTGTATCGTTCAATTGTGTATCCTCAAATATTTTTACAGTAATACCAATAAAAACTATTATTATAAAAGTGGAAATAAACGCATTAAAATATTCCATAAGCCTGGCGAGTACTTTGAAGAAATGAATTATTAAATTAATAAGACTGTTGCGTGACGTTTTAGATAGAATTATTATTCTGTGGCGAGTACTAAGCATGTGTCAACCTAATGTTTTAGATATAATAACAATTGAAAAGGATTCAGTGTAAGTATGAAAATTTAAGAGTTCCAAGCAGAAATTGGTATTTTTTTTAAATTTTTATTTTTTTATTATTTTATTTGAACATAATTTTTTTTATTAATTGGTATGTACGAACCAGCAATAAGTTAGCTTAGGCATCATAGAATTTCAACTTTTTTATCAGTCTAGAATTTCTAGGTCAAAGCAAGCTTTGGAATATTATAAAATTAATTTTATTAGTTTTTTTTCACAGAAAGCAATCACTTCTTGGTTTGACATTCTTTATAAAAATGAAATAATAACTTTACGACCAACCGGCAATTTGTCTTATAGTCCAATATCAGGTATATTTCCCGTAAACTAATAAAATTTCTCATTATTCTTTTATCACCTTTTCAGTTGACGTTTTGCCTCTTTCATTTAATAATATCTGTCTCTTTCTCTCTATTAATTTGTTTTAATTTAAATGTCATTCTTTTGTTTTCTTACTGTTCTCTAATTTTATTTTATATTGTGTTCTTCCTCTGTAAGTACGAGTATATATCATATAACCACACACTATGTATTTTTTTATTTGTTTTATTTTGTACCCTAATGATGCTTAGGCTAAGCGAAACCGAGCGGTCATAAAAATTAAAATCAAATCTGTGGTCTTCAACTAAGTTATTATTTCAATGTCATGGTATTGTTTGATCCATATTTTAAGAATGTTTTACATAAAAACAAAAAACCTGATTTTTCGAGAGAAAGATTGATTCAAAGGGCAGTTTGAATAAAATAAAAACCTTTTCAGCCAATAAAAGGTTTTGGATTAGACTTTGTCGGGTTATTATTTTTTATCATACCAGATCTTTTAAAGTATGGGGTAGTTCTTTGATTAATTAAATGACCGCACGCCATAGCGAGTTAACAGTTGGGGAGCACATTACAAATAACTTCTGTATCATTTTAAATGTAACATATGTAATTACTGAAGGGAAAAACCGTTACTAATGGATGTACCAAAAATGGATTACTTTATCGTCACGTAGGCACTTTGTTACATTTTCAAATACGAAACTTCTGTACTTAAAATTTCACAAATTAAAAAATATAACTTTATTAATCATTCGAATTTTTAGCTTTTTTTATACGGTATAAGTGAGGTGGGATGTGACAAACCCAAAATGCATGTTTTTCGTAAAATATTTGGGATGCGTTCAATGTTTTTAGTGTGATTTCCTAAAATACCTTTCACCGAAATATTAAAAATTTCTTTTGCGGGGACTGACAACTTTAACGCTGTTAGTATTCGGCGTAGGCTAGCGTTTGGAAGGGGTATCTCACACCCAATCATAAGCTTGGAATCGTATTTCGTCATTGTTATCAAAAAAAATACACACGACATAACGTATTATTTAAATAAATCATTTTATTATCAAGTGTCGGCACTAAAAAAATACTCAATGCGTTACTTTGTAGCATTTTAATACAAGCAATGCTAAAAATGATTTTTCTGAAAATTTTCCATGGTTAGTTAGAAAAATGTCTGAGGTTTCCAGTGAATACAATTTTCTAACCGTTATCCTTTTAATCCTAAACTGTTAGTAAAAGGTGAATTTTGAAAACCAGCAACGGCAATTTTTAACGTTTTACCTAAAATTTCATTACGCATTTCATAATAAATAATTTATGGTTAAGCTTTTACTAGAAAATCAAAAAGTGTATTTTTGGGTGCTGACCCTTAAACGCTAACACCTTTTTTCGTTATGCACCCGCTTTTTAGGGCGTTTGTGTGAAATACAAATTATTTCACAAAAACGGTATTTATTTTAAAGATGAGGAAATATCGATGTTTTCCATCTCCCTTACTTTCTCACTACATCCAATCTCACAACACACCCGATTTTAAATAATGTTTTGCCACAACCCCTTCTCTCCTTTTTATTTTCCTATGATGAATGTGACAGGTGTAAACTCAACCTTTAATAATCCTCTAATCGTCATAATTGTGCCCATATAAGATTGTATTTAAAGATTTGGGTGTAGAATTTATTTTTTATCAAAAGACACATCAAGGGACGTAATATATCTACTGGTTGAAAAACAATATTTTGAGAGAATGAGCTATGAAATAGTAGATTGAAGCCACGACAGAATATATTTATCTAAGATGTATGGTCTGACAAGGATATATAACTCGTTACAGATGCATCATTTTCTGTTTAAGACATATTTAAGCATGTTAAAAAAAACTTAAGCTACTTACATAAAATTATGAAAAATGTGATGTTATGCAATAAAAAAGAGATCAAATTTTTCAAAACAATGCTTTTTACCCTTTTTTCAGACTTCCTTACAAATAATTCGTATTAATGTAATTCATTACTTTATTCAAAAATGCGTTTTCCAAATTTCAAAACTTTGAAAAGGGAAAAATGTTAAAAACTTAAATCAATGTAACGCTGGAGTGTAGTATCTAGATTGTAATATAGCATTCAACTCTATAACGGAAAGGTTGAACTCTAAATGTTATAATAATGCCATATTTGAAAAAAAAAATAATAAGAAAAAGAGACTGATTCAACTGTAGCAAAGTCGAGTATTTACTTCTAGCAACTAGACGAGAAATTGTACAAGTTGTTTGCTTGCAAATTTTATTTATTTTATCTCATATTTTTTTTGTGGTTCCTGAAAAAAAAATTATCTTAATTTGTAAGATTTCAACAGAAATAATTTTTTTGGTAAGCATGCATAAAAAGTAATAAAATATGATAACATCATCACTTTGGAAGAAAGTTTTTTAGGTAGTCTCAGTATAATTAAAACGTATTGCAATAAATAGAAACCCTTAAAATATAAAATATTTTTACACGTTCGTAAGATTGGCTCTTTATTAAACTGTGTGTATTTATTTTAAGTTAGATTACATTATTGTGTCCCCTAATGTTAAAGATTTTTTCGAACATATTTTTATAATAACATTTTTTTAATTAAATTGAAAATAAAATATATTGGATAACACAAATTAAATACTTAACCGTTAGAATGCTACGCGGCGCAAAAGCGCTGCGATCGTTTGTATCGAAAATTGCGGCGCAGCGCAAAAGCGCTGCGAGTTTCAGTGTGTTTTCGGTGCTCCGCGGGAGTGCACGTACGCTAACCTCGCGCGTAAAAATACATATATAACTGGAACAATAAGACGTAACAGAAAAGAGATTCCTCCAGAAGCTAAGAAAGCAATCGTAGGAGAAGCCAAATACCTAGCACATGAAAATGTTTTGATGTGTTCATTCAGAGACAAAAAGTCCAAACCAAAGCCAGTCATATTGATTTCATCCAATGCAGATACTAATAGTGTGACGATCAAGAAAAAGAAAGGGAAATTTGAAAACGAAAAAGTGAAACCAAGCATGATTGATGACTACAACAAATACATGGGAGGTGTGGACGAATCTGACAAAATGTTGTACGTGTATTTGGACGAGCGAAGAACCCTAAAATATTGGAAAAAAGTAGTATTCAACATTTTTGGAAGAATGGTACTCAACTCTTATATTTTGTATGTTTCCAACACTACCGAAAAAAAATGACCCGGCTCCAATTCACATCGAAAATTATTGAGGATCTCGAAAAGGAGTGGATGAATCATAAAAATAGCGTGTCAACACAACCATCTTCATCAAAGAAAAAAATTTGCGCTGGAAAAATTACCGGGACGTAACTTACGCCAGTGCGAGGTGTGTAGCAACAGAGGGAGTGGGATAAAGCGATCCCGCCTTATTTGCGTACGCTGTAGGAAAGGCCTACACGCTATTTGTGCGGCAAAACATAATTGTTGAGCTATTTTTTTAAATTTTTATTTTCTAAAAGAAATAAAATACAATAATATTGATATCACTTTATGTTTAATAAACATTAATAAACAATAAACATTTTAACTTTATAATGCAAAAATAATTAATAAAATTGATTGATATTTGTCTAAGTTAGAGTGTTTTATTTGACACCATTATTTTTTCCTCTAAATTAATCAATATGTGTATAGCAATTTTCATTTATTTTTGCCAAAATTGCTTAGCACTAAAACGGTTAATATACCATCATTAATGGTTATGGCAGACAATTTTTCTTAGTTTTTTTTTTTAAATTGAAGAACACTGTATATTGCAGTGAATTCTGGTATTATTTTATTTATAATTGGTACCAAAAATTTAATTTAAAAAGTGACTAATTGGTTTCATTTATGTTTATATTATTATCAAATCGAAATTGAGTCATTTTTTTGTTGACGTTTTATTGGCTTTCACAAACTAAGAAAATGACAACGAAATCAACAACTTTCTTAGAGTTTTCAAACTAAATTGTATCTTTGTTCTTTCTCTCAGGTCGTCTAACACTCTGCTACCTCCTTTTTACCAGCTCATCCTTTTATCTCTCAATTGTGTACACTTATTCACGAAACCATTAACTACAATTAATTTCCTTTGTGAATAAGTACGTACGTACGAGTGCGAAGTTTTCAAATTTGAAATTAATGTTAATTTAAATTACTATTTTTTTTAAATAGAATCTTTTCAAATCCCTACCTTCCCAATCAAGTACCTAGTAACTACATTTTTTTATTTTTCATTAGTTATTAATTTATATTTGAAAAAGAATTTTTTTTATATGAATACCGCACAGGAGTCTCAACTGCTCTCAACCGTCTAGAGCCAGTGAGACTATGGCATCCCCAAATAGGGTATGTTATGAGGCTGAAGGTACTGGGGAGGGGAAGGAGATTGGGAAGAGGAAGGTTGGGAAGTACCTGGATATATATATATATATATATATATATATATATATAAATAGCTATTCTTGTCAAATCCTGATTTACGTGTAACCAACTAGTTTACAAAATGCATCACAAATAAACGTGTGTAAGGTCATTTTGTGTAACAAACAACTTAAATAATATTTGGTGACATTTAAATTCTTGAGCAAGTTTGATATGCCACAACGCCAAACATCAAACGTATTTACCAATATTTGAAAATACAACTGTGACTTTGGACAAAACAGAAGATGACCTGATTTTTGGCCTTATCGCAATTGGGATAATTTAGGTTACATCCACACTTTAAGGATATCACTACCTATGTTTCAATTGAACGTAGTTATGCAGAAAATATTCAGCCCCAAAAAGATGAAACCTAGAAAAGGGCATTTGAAAATATGTTACAAAAGCATTCATATAAGTAAACGAAATGTGTATAGTGAATATCAGTGTTGTATTCTTTATTAAAATGATTATTGATGGGCAATTTATAATCTATCAATGTATTTATTTGATAAAAAATGTGTATTTTGTAAGTTACCCATACCATTACCATTTCAATGTTTTTAAACTTCAATTTATTAGTAATATATCTACAATGTGCGTTATTATTTTATTTTTTAGCAAAAGTCTATTGCATTTGGAGGTTGGATGTTTTTAGCAGATAGAAACTCGCATTTAGGAAAGCATGTAAAACTCAATTTTATCAAATTGTGGATTGGACGCTTTCTGCATAACAACGTCCAATTAAAATTATGGTTTCTGCTCACTTAACATCGTAAATCGTACAACACTGAAATCATTTTTTTTTTTTGCTTAGTACAGATATTTTGTAGTATTTTTTTTAACAACAAATAATTTTTTTTTACATGAATACCGCACAAGAGTCTCAACTGCTCCCAACCGTCTAGAGCCAGTGAGACTATGTCATGAGGAAGGTTGGGAAGTACCTGGCTATTCAGATCTGGTCACCAAACACGGCTTAAGCCATTTCAAGCAACGTTTCGATTCTGAATGGTGGTCTTTCACCAGGGCGATACTTAGAGTATCTACCACTCTGCAACGTGCCGCAAATATACTTGCTATTATATTTATATGAATTAAATGTGTTATGACACATACTAATTAAATAAAAGTTTGAACCCGCGACCTTTGGATTCATAGTCGAGCGTCTTACCACTCGACCATGGAGGCCGTCTATACGAATACAATTGTGCACTATTTTAGACAATTGTAACAATTAGTAGGTTCTAGCAACAACGTGACCGATCACTAGGCATGGACAGCGAAATAACTGAATAAAAAAGTGAGTAAACACTATAATTATAACGACCCAAAAAAAAAAACTCTTTTACCAAAGGGGAAGATATAAACGTTAGGGTTGTGCAAAAAAAAACCATAAAAACCAGCGATATGTTAACCAATATTTGCCCAAAACTGCGCGCTGCTGGTATTTTTTGGGCACTGGGGCCCGTAAAGTACGTCGTTCCGCCTAAGAGATTAAACTCTTATTGTATTACATATGTTCAGGATCTAAATACCACATAAACCCTTCCGGTAAAAGGTTGCCTACCCCTGGACCACGATTCCGGCAAGGGGTCACAAACGTAGCCTTGGGGTCGCTTTTCCATTGTTACATTTTGGGTGAATCTTTAAAAAAACTCTCTTGATAGTCGACTGATAGTGAAAAAAGTTTTATATAAACCTATGTTTGAAGAACTGGTAACTGAAGAAAATGTAGGTTAGCAATGAAACGATCCTTCCGCATAGTTGAATCCTTCCCGAATTTTTGTAAGGTGATTCTTTGATAATCACTATGGTCAATATAATTACATTTTTTTATCCATGCGAACAAACATATAGCTGGTTCAAGATAAATTAACGTGAATAAGTGTAGATGGTCAAGTGAAAATAATTGAAAGAGCATTAGGGAAGAAATGAAAATGTTATATGCTATAGACTGCTTAGTTCGGCTAGAGTTAGAATATGGTTATAGAATTTTTGAAGTATTGCCTATCGTGAAGAATGATAGATAAAGAAATCCTGAATGAATACAAACAAACTATATCAATTATCAAAACAATATCAATAATCTTCAACGTAAATACGAAAGAGAAAAAATAACAGTCGCGACCGAGACTCGAATTCGAAACCTCTACTCTATCCGGAAGTAACGCTACTGCCAATTGAGCTACTGAGACTTTATCAGAAACCGGCATTATAATCGATCTCATTATTTATTTGAAAATTATCTTTTTTTTCCATTTAGGTATACAATATGTGCTTAGGTAGAGCTTTGAATACCATTCAAAGATGGCAGCCAAGTCAGAAGAAAAATTGAAATAAATTAGGTTAATAATTTTCAAATGAAGAATGAGATCGATTGAAATACCGTTTTCTTATATTGTACGGTGTCTCGGTTGCGACAGTTGTTTTTTTCTGTTTCGTATTTACATTGAAGATTATTGATATTATTTCAATAATTTACATAAAAAATAATAAGCATAAAAACTTTTTTCTAAGTTATTTCTAATTTAATACAATCATATTAAATTCAGGCTTCGGTTTTGTTGATCCATTTTTTAAATATCCATAAAAAAGCAGACATGATTGCATCGTGTATACATTACAAATGCGAAGTAAAATGGTCGCTCAAATCTCGGCAGAGCTGATTGGCTACATAAAAGAAGTTGCTCTTAATTTTTCTCGTGCTTCTTCATATTTGTTCTTTCACGCAATTGTCTTCCAATTCAACGAACGGACATTTTTTAAGACGAAGGCAAACAAACAAAAAAAAGTTCAGTTTATTTATCAACAAGTTTAACTCACTCCCCTAAGTTCTTTCATCAGCCGACATAAATCATTCAGGCAGTGGTGTCAGAGATCAAACAGCGGATTTGAAAGCTCATGCATACAACTTCGGGGTAGTTTAAAGTCCGACTTTTTCCGTCGAGTCAGACCTTGTTGAGAATTTGCTGGATCCCTGGTTCCGAGTGCCTACGCTTTCACCAGACCGACTCGCACTGAATTAAAAGCACTTGAAAACACAATGGTTTGAAGTAATTCGTAACTATGTACGTCATGGTAAACAGGGTTGTCGGCAATTATTACGAATTCAGAGTTTGTGGGTTAAAATCCCAAATAAATTTTATGAAATTAATTTGTGTTAGCTTACATTGAATTAATTAACCTCTTGGCAAGTAAGTTTTTGTAACTAAATTGCATACAGGAAGTGAGTTATTTTATTTTCAATTTTTTTTCTTTACGCAGTATTCATAACTTAAATAAATTTTTTTTAAATTACATATATGCATACTATTATATAAACGCTGCGTCTAAAATCAAGTGACAAAAGAACGCGTACGAACCTTGTCGTCCATACTCGCCAAGACAATATAATTTGCATATTTGCGGCACGTTCCAGAGTGGTAGATAATCTTAGTATCACCTAAGTGAAAGAACACCTTTCAGAATCGGCACGTTACTTGAAATGGCTTAAGCCGTCCTTAGTGACCAGACCTGAATAGCCAGGTACTTAAGAATAAGCTTCCTCTTACCAATCTCCTTTCACTCCCCACTACCTTCAGCTTCACAATAAACCCCAATTAGGAATACCATAGTCACACTGGTTCTAGACGGTTGGAAGCAGTTAGAACTCTTGTACGATTTTCACTATATTTTATTTTTATTTTTAAAAGCGAATTTTGAATATCTAAGTTTTAATGTGATTGTTACAACCAAATAGAATTTCGAATTGAGTACTTATCGTCGTAGTATGAAAGGTAATATCGTTAATTAAATCAGGGCTGTCTTTTAATTAATTACTACTGAACAATTTAAAAAATAAAAGTAGACTCGTAAAGAAGTATTCGGTCGGTAAGTTTTAATCCATTTAATTATTTTATCTAGTGGATTTATTTTTTTAGTTTCCAATAGCTAGATAGAGTTAATAGTCAATATATCTAAAAAAATTGTGCTTAAGTTTTTCGATGAAGTCGAAGTGGATATTTAAGTTGGGGGACCAGAAGGAAGAATTATATTCGACTTGACTACGAACGGAAGACGAGTGCAATATTATTAATGTTGAAATATTCTTAAGGTCTCTGGTATTTCGAAAATCGCAGTCAACCATGTTAGGTTATTTTTCAGTTACTACTTTGCTTGGCAGAGCGGTGAACTCTTAGAGTGTGAAAAAAATCTCATGAGGCCGCTAGTTCAAAGCCTGGCTCGATAATTTTTTTTAACATCAGCTCTTGTGAGAAAACATTATTAAAAATCGATATTCTTAGAGTGATAGATACTCTATCGCTCTGGTGAAAACCATCATTCAGATTCGAAACTTTGCTTAAAATGGCTTAAGCCGTGCTTAGTGACCGGATCTGAATTGCCAGGTACTTCTCAAACTTCCTCTTTCCCATCTCCTTCTCTCCCCGCTACCTTCAGTCTCACAACATACTCCATTTGGGAATGCTAAAGTCTCACTGGCTCTGGACGGTTGGGAACAGTTGAGACTCTTGTGCGGTATTCATATAAAAAATAAAGTAAAAATTCATATCCTTAGAGTGATAGATACTCTAGTATCGCTCTGGTGAAAGACCACCATTCAGAATCGAAACGTAGCTTGAAATGGCTTTAGCCGTGTTTGGTGACCGGATCTGAATAGCCAGGTACTTTCCAACCTTCCTCTTCCCCATCTCCTTACCTCCCCACTACCTTCAGCCTCACAACATACTCAATTTGGGGATGCTATAGTCTCACTGGCTCAAGACGGTTAGGAACAGTTGAGACTCTTGTGCGATATTCATATTAAAAAATATTTAAAAAATCCTGCTGCTGTTGCATGGAACCATTTCTGATATGTTTTCAGACAAGGTGTGAATAGACAGGAATGTTGTTTCTGTCTCTCACATCTTCTACCATCTTGCAAATTTCCAATAGGTAGCTTTAAGCAAAGAGAAAGTTTTCAGACACGAAAACAATATTATAATTTAAGTAAAACATGTAAAATTTGCAAGCCGATGAAATATGTTAAATATGTTTGAAACTGACTATCTTGTTAGTCTTAGTATGGAAGAACGTTAACTGTGAGTTATTCAATCGGCTTAATATGGTTCTCGAGAAGCTATGGAGATAATAAGAAAGTACGACCTCCGTACAGCAGTTATGATGGTCGACTACAAATCCAGAGTCCGCTGGTTCAATTTCTGGCTAGATACTCTCAGAATCGCCTTGGTGGAATACCACCATTCAAAATCGAAACGTCGCTTGAAAAGGCTTTATCCGTGTTTGATGATCAGATCTGAGTAGCCAAGTGCTTCCCAACCATCCTCATCTCTATATATTTCCACTTTCTTCAGCCTCACCGGACGTAAAAGAAATTAATTATATACAAAAAAGGAATATTTTATATTTTGTCTTTTTTTGATGATTATAGTTTGGTTGTTTAATTGTTTGTTTTTCTTACTGTGATCATTTTAGTTAGCATAACTGCATAATAAATATGTTTGTACTTTTTAATAGGGTGATTTTAAAATGACAATAAAAGTGAGATGTCATTTTTTTAATTCGTCTCTTCTGAATAGGGCTTTATACTAGACGTAGAAGGACGTCTGTTTGGCGAGGCTGTTTGTGGCGAGTCGGTACAAAACGGCATGAACCACATTCTTTGTTAATAACGTGTATCTACGTTCATTGTATTCATTACAGCTAGTTGGACTAATGTTTTTTTTCCAAAGAATTGCTACTTTGAGTACTATTTAGTTGTTTTTTCCCCAAAACTAGCTTTATAGGAAAGAGACAGCCTTGATATTATGGAGAAACTAGAGACTCACTAATACCAGTCGTGTTTCAAACATAATTAGTTAATCTAATTAAGTTCTCCGACTTTAATTAAATTAATTTTCATTAAAATTTTCGTCAAAATGTATACAATTCTGGCAAACACGAAATTTTATATTCATGCGAAAAATTTCCAAATGTCTGAGAGAATTTAATTTAAATTGAAATAAATTTCAATTTCCATGTCTTCTTTGGGCGTCTCCGACTTCTTCTTCCATTCACTTCTGCATTATATGTTATTTTCCCACTGTTTTCTTCGTTCATTCGTTCTACATGCCCAAACCATTTAAGTTTCCCTTTCTTGATCATTTTCATTACCAAAATAATCTTTATTTTGTTAATTTGTGTAATTACGCATTCATTTTCATAATTTTTATTTCCAGCACGTTCCAGTGTTATAAATACTTTATGAATTTCCCTGGTGAAAGAACACTATTTAGAATCATAAAATTGCTTTAAATGGCTTTATATTTGTTAAGTGACCAGATTTAAATAGCCAGGTTCTTCTCAACCTTCCTTTTCTACATATTCATCCTTTACCTCTTCTTTTAAGTATCACAACATACCCCGATCGACAATACCATAGCCTCACTAGCTCCGGAAGTATTTGGGACTCACATCCGCTATACACATAAAAAAAATCTCAATTTTCTGTAGAATTGTCATTATAACTCATTATTTTATTTCCCATTCACTATTGCCTAGAAAACCAAAAACAAAACAAACAGAACTTATCGTATAAACTTTCATAAAGAGTTTAATATTGAGCAATATTCGAATAATCTTAATATGAACGTCATATAAACAGAGAACCTTGTAATAAATGGAAAAGTGTTCCTTATGGTGTGCTTTACCGCTAAATAAGTCACTGCACGCCACATTTATCAAGATCTGATTATGAAACACAGCTAAATCCATATCAAACAACGTTGTGATTCTGAATGGAGGTTTCACACGAAAACAGGCGGATATTACAATTTTTATAACCTTACATAAGGGGGTGAGAAATACCTTTTATAGTTTCGTACTACTTACAATGCCATACGTTTGCAAATATTAACCCTGTGTGTAAACATTTTTTGTAATTTTCTTCAATTTGTATTTTACGAAAATTTAACATTAAAGAAAATGTTATTCGACGAAAATTTTCGTGCTTTCATATCTAATAAAAAAATCAATCAACCATGAAAGCATTAACATAAAGAGCGAATCGTTTTTTTATAAAATTTCCAAAAGAATAGGATATTTTCACCGTTCGAATTAGTAACTTGAAGAATAAGTGTTTAATAATGACTTAAATTGTGGGCAATTCGATAGGTCACCAACACAATATGTTCGTTTGTGGGAAAAACGTTTATTACGTCACACTCGCTAACATTTATGTGTAGTTCCGGGTCCCGTCAACAGTTGTGTAAACAAGCAGTAACAGTACTTACATCATTGACGATTTTGGACCGCTTTGGATCTAGCGATATTGGAGCGTTTTTGAAAATCAATAATTACATATTGATTACATAATACATACATATTGTGAAACGATTACAATAAAATAAAAAAATATATTTTAAAATATTTTTTTAATATTCCAATTATTAAAATATTTTTTTAATATTCCACATGTTTTTAATGGTATTTATATACAGTATATGGTAACTCTTATTTGTGAAAATACCCAATTCAAACATATTTATTGCATTTTTTCATAAACTTAAACAAATCATTGACTTCTTTGCTGACAGTTTATCAGAGGTTAGCTATCATAAAGGCGATTTTCAACCTGCAAGCTGCAGATAGTAAAACAACAAAAAAAGCAGTCCAGAAAGATTCCAAGTCACAAAGACGGCGCCTTCCACGTCTACGTCTTTCATCAATCTTAATTTTTATTGATTGATGATTGATTACAAGATGAATACTTATATCAGAAAAATTAAAATTGAAAAACAATATAAATGATTTTCAAAAAAAATGTGAGATTGATAAAAATGGCAGTATTGCCAAGTTTCAGTAGCACAATAAATGCATGCGTACCTCCCTTAGAGTTTATAGAGTGGTATCAATTCAAGGCAGTGTAGTCAGTTTTTGATGATTTTTACCTTACTTGACGGACTTGGGCGTGGCTAAGACCGAGGCTAGGGTATTTATACACCCATTCATATCATATCGACATAATGTTTTTGTTTATTTGTAAAACCACTTTTTTCACAGTATTGATATCAACAAAAATATAGCATCTAACCTGAAAAATCGTTTAGTTGTGTCAAGTTTAGTGGCATAATAAAAAATGTGGGTGAAGTCCCGCGGTGACCCAGGAGCCCAAGATCATTGTGACAGTACGTAGAAGCGGAGTATTATATTTGCTGTCTCATTTTCTCTCATGGTGTACGACGTAAAAACCCGGAGAAAGTGATTTATTCAAATTGTCTCGGCCGGGTAAAAAATAATTACCTCTCTCTCCATACATTGTTTCTTCAAGGTACCTCCTTTTTTATATATTTTGAATCTCAGTATAATGTGTCAATTTTCAATTCAGTGAAAGATCCCTTGAAGAACTTGCGTCAAGGATCTTTTTGGCATCGGTGCACATCCGAGAAACTTGCCAAACGTGTGTCCAACATTTGTAGACGGTTGACATTTGCCACATGAGAACGAGTCGCTTCCACGACTTCTTCTTATGTTCAACAGCTCAGCTGTGGAATAATTTGTCGGTTTTTATGTTTTCTCCCTCCTACATCATGGGCCTCTTCAAAATCCAGGTAAACTCCATCCTTTCCTCAAAACAACCTTTTACAACCTCTTGTATGGAGTTAATGTTAAAAAACAAAATTAAAAACGGTTACGGTTGACAAAAACGGAATGCCCTATTTGCACTGAATACAGTGAATTCACTAACACAACATTTGCCAACTCGATCAACCTCACTCAAAGCAATAAAAAACATACCCGTGTGCTCAGCAGCGATGACTCACCTGTATGAAAAGGTTGACTACGCTATTCCTGCTGTATTCTTTATCGTGCTAAATGAATCTATTTCTTTATGCCCACAATCGAAAAACCTTCGTAGTTCTGCAAAAAGAATCTACCCGAAAATTTTAGTTGTTTGTTCATTGAATTCAAATAATTCATATCGTAAATCTTGTTTTAGCCAGATACCCACTGTATTAAAAAAAAAAAAAATGATTTAGAAAATGTATTATCCTCTGAATCAGTAATTTGAACACGAATGAAATTATGTACACCTTAAAAAATTTAAACGCTTTTATTTTAACTGTCTACAGATCTAGAGCGTGAGAATAATTTATTTGTAACAAATGTGTTTAATTCAGATCCAGTCTTAAAAAAAGTTAAAAATAAAATGTGTTGTTAAAAAATCTTAAAATTTAAAAAATAATACGTGTTTATATTACAAATTGCAGAATCAAAATTTGCGTAGAATCTTACGAAAAGTCAAATAGTGTAACCAAAAAAGGTGTTTGGTTATACATATTCATTTACATTATTTGTTGAACCGATTTATTGCGTAAAAGAATACAACGCTCTTTATCGCAGTATAATACAATTCAAAGAATGTTTTATATTTTCTTACATTGCGGTTAGCCATCCAAGCTAATACTAAAGCAAATTTATTTCCGTTTGCCGCGTGTTCTTAAAGGGATATATTGGATGTCATTATGACCTCTGGTGGCAGTTCTAGATATACTGATTTGTCGCTTGAGACTTGAGATATACGAATTTGTTTTAAAAAAATATATTTCCAGGGCAAAAGGGGTTCAAAATATAATGTTACTTAATATTAAAGCATAAGAAGGGTGATGCACAAAGGCTTTAGAATCGGACGCTGTAGGTTTAAAACTGTAAAAACACAATTTTGATTTTAGAAATCCAATATTGGATATATTTACTGTTTGTAAACGCATAAAATTTCTCATTATTCTTTAATTATCTTCTCAGTTGACGTTTCGCTTCTTTCATTTGATATTATCTGTATCTTTCCCTTTGTTATAATTAAATATGTTATTCTATCGTTTTCACACTGTTCTTTTATTTAATTTATATTGTATTCTCCTTCTATATCTATATATAACCGCACACTTTGTATTTTTTATTTAGTTTAATGTTGTACTCTGATGATGCTCAGGCTAAGCAAAACACGTCGGTCATAAAAAAAAAAAAATAAAAAATCTTTGGTCTTATACAAAGTTATTATTTCATTTTCATTAAGTTTTTTTTTTATATTCTGAAATATACCAAAACATCTTGCCTAGCAGGTAACTGCAGAATAACACAGTTATATAACGAAATTTGAATTTAAAGATGATATAATTTTGCATGCAGAGGACTTCATATTGAAAATTCTGCAAATCGCCTGTTCATGATGTTATTTTATACTTATTTTTTATGACAGACACATATTTTAAAAGATTAGTAGGAAAAGAAGGTCTATCATCTACGATCACTTTTTCATTTAAGAGAAAATTTTATGATGGGCTTTCTGAATTTAAATAACGGAACGAGGATCTGTACAATGTATCTACCTAAAGGTGATTTATCGCTCAGTGAAAAACATAATGAGGTGAAAAGCTTCCATTGACATTACCCATCAGGTCGATAGACTACTCGCACTATAAATTTCACCTAAGCAGCTAAGTATAAATAAATTCTGTTCGGTACTATACTCCGGACAATTTGTTTTAAATAAGATTTGTTAACCAAAGAAAATGGTCAAAGAAAAAGGTAAATGTGAGCTAATAAATGTGAAAGAAAGGAAGTATATTGAATTTGAAAATATTCCACTTTTAACTCCTTCCTTTGCAAAATATATGTTCTGGGTATCGTCTTCGACAACATTTAGAATCGAATCGTTTCTCGAAATATTTTTAGTAGTGCTAAGTAAATACGATCGGTCATAAAAATTAAAATAAAATACGTGGTCCAATGTCCGATACAAAGTTAATATTTCATTTTTAATAAATATGTCAAATCACATAGTGATGGCTTTCTACGAAATTAATAAGTAATTACATGTGAAAAGTAAGGTATTGATAGTGTATAGCTATTTGGATAACTCCACTCTACTCTTTCCCATCCTTGTTTCTTCCTGCCTCACAAAATTTTCCAAGTTAGGATTGCCATATTTCAAAGAGCTCCAGGCAGTAGCAACTCTTTTGATGCATCACGTATATGAAAATACAATTCCTATTTCTATTTTGTGTGGTATAACTCAATCTCGCATGATAATGCCTAAATACAAAAAGAAAAAAGCTAGAGTGAAGGCCAAAATGAAATTATCCCTTTCCGCAGAATGAACCTATTACGTACGTAAAACTTTGAAACTTCTAATATTTTTTCAAGCAAATGGCAAAAAACATGCGATGCGGCCATAAATTTTTTGATAAATCTGACTGAGTTCAGGTTCCGCGGCCGAATTCGGGTACAAAAGGCTTAGAATTTCGACACATTGCGATGTATTTAATGAATAACAGAGCCTTACTGCGGCTGCTAACTGGGCCCGAGCATGCCACGAAGATACGTTAGCGAATTGTAACTTCAATCAAACTGCGGTAAAAGAGCACCTATTTTTATTAATAAGATATATAAAATGCTAAGTTGCGTTGATACTATTCTATGTTTAGTAATGAAATCGATACTTGCTTAAGAAATACCCAACCACAAAGTATGGGATAAAATCTTTGGAATATATTGCCTACACATTATATAACTTGCTTCCAGATAAACATATAAAACAGTCAACCTAATCTTAACGCTGCCAGTATGGACTTTCTCTTGATGGCCTTCTGGAGACATGAGACCTAATATCCTCCATTAACATATTTTTTTTTTTTTAATTTTATTGTTAATTTATGTTTTGTTTTTATTGTGTATTTATTACAAATTTTATTTTTTTTATGTATTACTATCAATTATGAAACGTATTGCATTTCACTACTCCCAAAAACCTTCAAGAATAAAACTTTCATTATTATTAATATTAAAAAAAATCAAAGTAATGCTTTTAGTGTATATTTTTTAAATTTAAAAATAAATGAATATTCCTAATTTTATAATCAGTTTTCTTTTCCCGGTAGAGCACAAACATCCTCGTTAACTCAATTTTGAGGTTTATTTCTGTTTATTTCTATTTATAATTTAATTGTATTTTCTCTTAGTACTACTTACTCCGTTTTAAATACTGTATTTTTTATGAAAATGTAAAAAAAAATGATTACTCTGTATTGTATAATTTACTGTTGTTACTCATGTGTTCTTTAATTTTTCTTGTCCCAGAGTGAGTTTTTATAACTTATCGGGATTGCTATGTACTATGTTAGCAAGATATTGAAATAATAAAATTTGATGTTTAAGCCACCAAAATCATATTCAAATGCAATATCTGTTTGAAACTTGTACGGAGGGTGACTTATTTTTTTCTGAAAACTGACATGGAGAGAATTTGACAAAAAAACGTGTTTTAGTTCCATAAGAAAAAAAATGACGAAGAGACGTTGTATGAATAGGAATAAAGCAATGAATGTGTGTTAAAGCTTTTTTATTTAATACTTTTATTAAAATGTGAAATATTCGTTTGGAAGAAAGTAAGTTATTTTTATTTTTGATTTTATTTAATGTTATTTATAGAATTTATTACATTGAATTGCCCTTGCGTAATTTCTGTAGTGAATTATAAATATTTTAATGAAGTTGTTTTGGAAATTAGAAGATTTCGTAAAAATAATATTTATTGTTTTAGATGTAGGTACATAAGTGTTTTATTTTATTTTTTCTCAAGATCAGTGGAAACTTCATTGGTAGATGCAATATATTACAAATCAATTAAGATTTTATTATTTACAGTATATGTTGTATGTCTCCCAATTAAAAAAGGCAATGCAAAAAATAAAATATTGAGCTAAGCGTGCCATGCAAAATGTTCATAATTCTTAAAGTTGAGGCATTATGTTAATGTCAACCATTCATTTTTCATTTAAAAAGTAGTTGTTGAGTTGTGTTTTGCATGTAAATATTTTATAAATTCGTTTCAGCTTTTTCACTGTTTGATAACTCTAACAAACTTTGCCTCAATATCAGACAATCGATTCAATTATTCAACAGTTTATTATGAGATTCTACGCCTTAGTTAACTGAAAATAAGAATTATATTTTTCTGCAATATTCATCGAAACGTATATATATTGTTTTGAACTTTGTACGTATCACTTGAATCGGTGTTCTCTTATTTTATTTATTTTGTTATTTTCAGATAAGTTCAGAATGTAATTTATTTAAAGTATAATCACAAGCATGAAGGGTCTTTGTTTGCAATACTTATAACGTTTCCACAAGTAGTAGCTACAATAAAACGTACACACATAAATAATATACGTGATGTAAATATTATCTAATTAGAGAAAACTTAATTTAACTTAAGAACATAGGTTGACTAACTCGTCAAGGGCACCTATAAGTTACCTTTATACTCGTATGAGACAAAATACCTACAGTGGTGTCTTTAGACGATCAAGGCCATAAGAGAGAATATGTCAGAGCTGACAGATCATTTCATGGTTTGTAGCTTGTGTCATGTTTCTGTGGAAAAAATAACACAACGTGCTTTTTGAAGCCTAGCTTTCTTATATCAAGGTGTGGCATGAATAATGATAAGATACCAAATCTACTTTGCTAAAAAACACAATTTTTTCACGAGGTTTTCAAACATCTTTCTAAAGGAAACCGTTCAACACAACACAAAACAAATGAAATTGGTTTTATAAAAAATCAACACTGCATTTCTAAGCTACTAGCAAATTCTTATAATTTTTTAGCTTTATTTAAACGCATGTTTTTTAATGACTTTTTTTTTAAATAATAGCAGGTTGGTTTGAGCACATAAAATTTTATTGTACATGCATATTTAGCCCTTCTCTTTTAAAATGTTCTCACTAATTTAAAAAAAAATGCATTTGTATTAATATTTGTAATTTATGTTTCATGTATAAGATACTATAGGTTATTGCTATTTGTCTCGTAAAATATATTTTCTACTGGGACGGTAAATGTGCACGTACATAGAAAGACAAAACTATAATTATTAACTCCTGGGTTGCAAAAAAAATAATAAAAAAGTACATATTTCAAATATAGTGAAAAATGAAAATACCCTGCCATAGTGTTATTTAAAAAAAAACATTTTATATAAAATTGCATTATTGGTTTTGATTTTTATTACGATTTTCCAATTTCCGGCTCATTAACTAAAAAATAATAATATGTTCTTTTTTTATATAATTCAGTTGAATTAAATTTAATATTATTATTATTGAGTTCTGCTATTTTAAGTTTTTTTTTTTTTTTTTTTTAATTTTTGTTTTTAGTGACAGCTGTTTCGGCGTTTAATGCCATTGTCAAACTGTCTAAGGCCATTGTCAGTTTGAAAATGGCCTTAAACGCCGAAACAGCTGTCACTAAAAAAAAAATTTTAAAAAAAAAACTTAAAATAGCAGAACTCAATAATAATGATTTTAAATTTAATTCAATTGAATTATATAAAAAAAATTAAATGGAGTTCTACAAATTAAACACAAAAACTATAAATAATATGTTCAACTCTCAGGGCATTTTTACGAAAAGTCTTTTCTAACTCACATACGAATCATATTTCCAATTCTTGACAAGACCCGTTTTAAGTATTTGATTAACTTTTCCTAGAATACCCCCGACCCTTTCCACCATCCACTTGCGCGAATAATATCTCCTTATAAATAAACCAAACACTAAAACGGTTTTTCTTGTTCGCAGGTATATTTGTATACAAATAATATTCATCGCAATCTAAACTGAAATTATGAATATTATTATGATATTGGTTGACAACGAATATTTTATGCAAAAGCCTTATCTAAAGGCTCTAGTAATACAGCTATTCGCCTTCCTTCCTTTATATATATAAGTACATATCGGGCAAAAAAATATCGTATTCTTGCTTCCGTTTCCGAAAAACGCTACAGTAGATTTGATTGTGCGAAATTATTCTTGTGGATTCCTTTAACTCGAATATTCCACAAGATTTCTAGAGTAAATATTAACATAATACGAACTAGGTATTCCCGTGAAAGGTGTTTTATCGGAACCATTGATATTGCATATATTAAATGACGAGCCTTTCTGTGAAAGGGAGTTGGGTTGAATTGAATAGCCATATGAATTTTTATAACAAGGAAATGCACTCAACAACATTCGCACAGTGGAAATCTAAAGGTTGATCCGCTGAAAAACCTTTTGATATATGTAACGTTATATTGACGGCCTCCATGGTCGAGTGGTAAGACGCTTGACTACGAATCCAAAGGTCGCGGGTTCAAACCCGGCGTGCGCCAATAACTTTTATTTAATTAATATGTGTCATAACACATTTAATTCATATAAAAATAATAACAAGTATATTTGCGGCATGTTCCAGAGTGGTAGATACTCTAAGTATCGCCATGGTGAAAGACCACCATTCAGAATCGAAACGTTGCTTGAAATGGCTTAAGCCGTGTTTGGTGACCAGATCTGAATAGCCAGGTACTTCCCAACCTTCCTCTTCCCGATCTCCTTCCCTCCCCACTACCTTCAGCCTCACAACATACCCAATTTGGGGATGCCATAGTCTCACTGGCTCTAGACGGTTGGGAGCAGTTAAGACTCTTGTGCGGTATTCATGTAAAAAAAATATATATATATTAGTGGATAATTTTATTACGTCGTTTTGTAATAAAAATCACCTAAAAGATATATTTTTTGGTTTGCTAAAGAAAATGTTTACGAACATGGTAACTGTTCTGAATTTCAACAATAAGTAAGCACTAGTTGAAATTTGTTTTTTTGCTTATTTCACTAAAAAAACTTCACTTTTCATAATTGAGTGGTAAGACGCTCGAATACGAATCCAAAAATTGCGGGTTCAAGCCCGGTATGCGCCAATACCTTTTATTTAATTAATATACTCGAATTTCATGGCACATTTAATTCATATAAACATAATAAAAAGTATATTTGCGGCACGTTCTAGAGTGGTAGATACTCTAAGTATCGCCCTGGTAAAAGACCACCATTTAGAATCAAAACGTTGCTTGAAATGGCTTTAGCCGTGTTTGGTGACCAGATCTGAAGAGCCAGGTACTTCCCAACCTTTCTCTTCTTAATCTCCTTACCCTCCCCACTACCTTCAGGATATTACCCTCATTGGGGATGCCATAGTCCTACTGGCTCTAGACGGTTGGGAGCAGTTGGGACTCTTGTGCTGTACTTACTTAAAAAAAAAAAAAAGCAACAACTTTTAACACTGTTGAAAAAATCCGAAAAAGGCAATGACGTTACATATATAGATACGTTATAGCCTTAGAATATTAACACAAAATATGGCAAGCAAAACACACACGTTACCAGTAAATTCATCATTCAAATATCGGTCATGTATGACAAAGATAGACATTAATAGAATATATGGGTATGAACGAAACAGATCCGATGTTCGGACCGCGTTCCATACTTGCTTGAAACGACCTCAAGCGACCCGTGACCTTTTAGTTCTAAATTGGCTTAAACACCAATTACACCAACTAGCCACTTTGAGAGCGCAACAACGTGTTTTTAGTTATGTAAAGTCATTGGAAAAAGGTATATTTTATTAAAACAATTCTGTAAGTATATCTTAAGAAAAAAAATAATGGTGCTTACAAAATAGACAACCGCTTCAACAATGGCAACTTCTTACTCATTCCCACAACCGACCCATATGCGATGAGTAGACATTACAATAAACAGATGGCACGGCTATAAATGCAAAGGTAATGTATTTTACATTAATCCAATTTCAATTATTAGTAACATATTTGGTAAAAGAGTGTCATAAAAAAACTTATTTTTACCGGACTTTGCGAAATCGAAAAATTTCAACAGAATTTGAGAAGATTACTTTCTTTCTTAGGTAATAGTGGAAGACGTGAAAATCAAGTAGTATAATCATGTATTTATTATGGATGATATAATTGTATAATGATTGATGAACTTATCAATAACCCTTACTACGCTCTAAAACTTTTTTTGGAAAAACCATTAAAATCACACAGACCTGTCATCGCCAAAATATGTGAACACAACAGTCTATTTTTAAGCTGCGTGTAATTATTGATAACGCACCCTCCAGGTTTGATCAAATGCGTAGACCACGATATTACCGAGGCTGATTTTCGTGTTGAACATTGATTAAAACTTTTGATTAAAACTTAAAACAACACTGACGGCCGTCGTAACCAATCAAATTTAGCAACCTTTGGAAATTTTGTCTCAAATTCATGCTTAAATGTATAAATACGCTCTTTCCATCTTAATTAGGAAATCTACACACTAGGGCGAAAGTCAGCTAAGCTGAAACTGCCAACAGCGCGAGAAAAGTGACACTTTGCTGAATTCGAAATTCGATTTTAAATGATAATTATGGAAATAATCACAAATAATAAGGTATCGTCGCCAGAAACACTGAAGCGCCATTTTGGAAAGTATTATTTTAAAATTCAAAGTCTTCAGTACCCAGAAGGATTTTGAAAAAACAAGTTGACTCAATGCTTTCACTAAGCTACCTGAAGCGACAAAAACTAAAAAATTCTCAAATTGGTGTTGCTTGAGTCAAGCCTTTTCCCAAATGGCAAATATATCTTAGATGGCTGAAGGACCACAAAAGTCCTCAGAATCAAACAAAAGTTCAGAGCATTCGATAGAGAAAAAAAAACTGATTAAAACTTTACATTAAACTCATTTTGACCAAAATGTCGCTTAAGCCTTTTTGCCTTTCCAGTAACGGTATGGGTAGTGAGATTTACCGATATTCTATTAAAATTAGAATGGACAGTAGACATGTATTCAATAATATCAGTATATATAGGTATAGAGAATCACAGAGAATACTAAAAAGGATAACTGCTTTTATTTCCCTTCCTAAGCACGAGAAGTTTCTCAATAAGGGAGGTAATTATCATTAACTAGAAACTAGACATTATATATAAACTGAATAATTATTGTACCTACTGTGAGTATTAAGATAAAGGTTTTATTTTTTAATAATTGATTAAATAAATAAAATAATAATAATATTTTGATTATTTGTATAATCAACTCAAGGGCGCTATATAAATATTAATTTCCACTTAATATTAATTCCTAGTTTATATAAATATACAGAAACATACTTACCTGGTAGGTCACTTCTAGAAGGATATTATATCATATTAAAATATCTACGACATTTTGAATTTCAAGATCATGGAAGAACTCACATAAAAAATTATTAAATGACACATATTTTTATAAACATGCAATGTATACTTATGTATTTCAAAACGTAAAACAAATCAGTTATTCATAATTTTAGCGATAATATTTGGTTTATAATAGGTTTGTGTCAATTTTCATAAAAAGGCTTTGCTCTTGATATGATTTTTATCTTCTATGAAATGTCGAAGACGGTAGGTAGATCAGTGAGAAATCATAAAAAAGGAGTACTCTTACCTAAGGGAAAGTTAAACACATGAAAATAGATGTAACTCGTAATTTTCACTTAACTGGACCGAAAAACAGCATCAGCTTGCAAAATATTGAGCCGTTGCTATGAGACTGACGTAAACTTATAATAACCTAGAATATTTTTAAACATTCATACTGCAGAGAGTATTAAGACTCCATGGCAAGAACCTGTTAACTAACTGTCGAGTCATTCTGAGATATTTAGTTTTTTGGGTTTTGTTAAAAAAAAGTGTGTGCCATCACAAATTCACCAATTATTTTTCATGAATAGTAAAGCTAACATACTTAATTTAATATATAATTTAGCAGTTAAAAGCGTTACTGCAATATAACGTTATTGTTGCAGATAACATATTCTTGCCATTAAAAATATTTAAGTTTTAACAAAATTTGCAGTTAACATGTTCAACTCTTTGGTTTTCCACGTTCGTGCCATTTTAATGACCTGAAAGAGTGTTCATTAGATAAAGCGTACCAAAATTAGCTTAGTGAGAATATTAACTCATTTTTGACTAACATGTTAGTTAACGGGTTTTTGCCGTACAGTCTTCAGTTATTTGCCAATTGTACTTACTTTCTCTTCTGACAATAGCAGATTAAGATTAGAATACATGAATAAATATTTATCGGTAAAAAATATATTTATCCTACAAATACCGATATAATTCTATATAAACCAATCATCGTAGCTTACGAAAAAATCTTTGAAGTGAGCCCAAGCGAAATAGTAAAGAAAGAATCAGACGACTTTGAAAGGAAATTGCGATATGAGATGTTATTTCCTATTTAAACAACACACGGAATATTTTAATATAAGATGCTTCTGGCAATTCCATTTCGTGAAAAAAAACCGTTGACTGAGAAACCTAGAGGATGGGAGGTTGCTATATAATACGCTTGTCATTTTTTATCGTTGAATTCTAGAAGGTTCTCGATAAGTTTATTTTAGATTGGGAAGCAAACTGTTTATTCGGTCAATATCATAAAATCTCTTGAAACGAATATTGGTTATTAGTTGTGTCAATATTATTTATTATTTCTAATTTTGTAACTGTTATTTCATGGTGGAATTCCATTTTAATGATTTAATAAAACAAATTTATAAGTTTGTTCCACTTTTTTTTTTTTTTGACTGGACCGGTTTCAGCATAAAACGACCATCTTCAGACTAGTACAGGTTGTTCTTATTATATGGCTTATATACTATTTTTGTATATTCATCTTAAATAAAAATTCATACCAGATAGAAATATAAAATAGTAAGCTAAAAGTAACTTGTAACTAGTAAAATCATGCAGCAATACTGATAAATATAATTAAAGTAAAATCATGGTTTACTACCCCTGACATCCCAAAAACAGTATATAAGCCATAGAAAAAGATCGAACTGTACTAGTCTGAAGATGGCCGTTTTAGGCTGAAACCGGTCCAGTAAAAAAATAAAAAAAGTGGAATAAAGTTATAAATTTGTTTTATCAAATCATTAATATTATTTATGTTTTTAAAACTGTTGATTTCGATGAATATTACTTATGTTTTTAAAGCTGTTGATTTCGATAAATAGACCAAGAAATTTGTGAGTTTCTTGCCCGGAAGACAACTATTATATATTATATAATATTTTTACTCGTTTATGTAATATTAATTGACGGCCTCCGTGGTCAAGTGGTTAAGATGCTCGAATGTAATACTAGAGGTGCGCTTATACATTTAATTTAATTGATGTGTGTTATTCCAGACATTTGATTAATATTAAATAACATGTCGTATATTTGCGGCACGTTCCGAGTGGTAGTTACTATGTTTCGCCCTGGTGAAAGACCACCATCCAGAATCGAAACGTTACTTGAAATGGCTTCAGTCGGGTTGGGTTAACAGATCTGAATAGCCAGGTATTTCCCAACTTTCGTCTTCTCAATCTTTTTTTCCTCCCCACTACTTTCAACTTCACAACATACGTCAACTGGATATGCCAAAGTTGCTCTGGATGCAGAAAGTTAGGAGCAATTGGGGCTCTTGTGTGGTATTCAATTTAAAAGCAAAATTAAAATATTTTTATGTAAAATAATACATTGAAAACATTGAACGAGGTCTAATTATTATTTAAATATATGTGGTTAATCAAATTTCTTTTATTAATTCAAAATAATATTTCTATCCTCGTTTTATTTACATTCTATAAAAACATTTATGTAAAATAGATCCTACTGCCAATTAAATATACTTTAAATGTATCAACCATCATTTTCGAACGTATTCTATCAAATAAATAATAGAACAGGGCGAGAACCCACGCCATGACGCGCAGTCGTGTGACATAAATATACTTGTTCAATGATCACGAACATTTTTTTAATTAAATTTTGGGTCAAGTTAGTCAGGTATTGATAACCTTCATGTCAGAGTGGTAAGATTTACGGTTCTATACCAAGAAGTCACAAGTTAAAATCTAATAATTTAGAAATATAAAATGCATAAAAGTAAAATGTTTTATTTACTTACGAGTATCAATGTAACGTGATCTAGTGTTGATTTCTTCAAAATAAGAACATTGATGACTTGTGTGATTTTATATGAAACACCGCCAAGCTGTTATATTGCAGTTATGTATTAATGGCTAATGGTCGAGAAAATTCAAAATATTTTTTTTCGTTTCCTCTACATGAGAGAATTCGGTTTTCACCCATGGCTGTCTCTAGTAGCATTTATCTCGGGAATGCTGGGTATCTGCAGCCTTAGTTCGAAGATATTATGCCATGATTCACTCACACCTATCTTATCTCTGCTGTATCTAGGGCTTTGCCTTCAAGAAGATGATCTCTGATCTCCAGGTGGTCTAAAACCGAGCTCTCAAAAATGTCCTTGGTCTTCCATGGGACACTCATGTCAAGGATATTTATTCAAATACCGGCATCCTTCCAATCAAGATCCTCCACAAATTTGAAATATCAAGCACCATTCTACAAATTACTCAGCAAACAACGCACACCAACATCAAACCACTTTACAAAAAAAATGTTACACAAAGTATGGGATGAAATCTTTGGAACATATTGCCTATACATTATATAACTCGCTTCCGGATAAATATGAAAATAGTCAACTTAATAAAAAAAACCCAAAAAATGCTTTAAAAGAATATTTTTTTAATTCGTTTATTACATGACTTATAACAAGTTTAAACACGAACTAGCTATTAAGTTTTAACTATATTATGTATTTCTTAAAATCTATTTATTTTTAAACACGTTTTTCCCCTTTTTTTATTTTTGTATAATTATGATTTAGTGTGTCCATTTTTTGTGTTTTTTTGAAATATATTGGTGTAAAACTGTTTTTGCAAAAAATATAGATTTTTTAGAAAAATGAAAGATGTGGTATTCCGATTTAAAGAATATGAAAACAAACATTCTGGAAACTGTGTTTGAAAATTCATCCTGAAGAAGGAGAATTTTACTCTAAATGATTTCCCCCTGTATTTTTACTAAAACTGTTAGCATTTCTAAATTCTTCCCCAACCTTTATTCTTGAAATCTCGAACCTTTATTAAACTGTGTTTCTTCAAACCAGTTTCGGGAATGTCTGTTTATCAAATAAATTGTGGCCTTCACTTTTGCAATTTTTCCCGAACAGAGTTAAGCGCTTACAGTTCACTCTCGAGGACTTAAAAAGGTGAGGAGGAAAATTGAAAGGGAGCATTCTTTCTGAAGCAATTTGCAGTATTTAATGAACCACTGAAAGATAACGCACAGGGGGGCGTTTATGAATGGAAAATGAACCGATTGATTCATTTTAAAAGCCTTTCAACGTATGACACTTCCAATGAAGGTGGCAATTATATTCGTATATTTTTTTGTAAAATGATACTTATGTAATACGTTGAGGTTAAGTAACAATTTTATTTGTTTTATTTTATTTATTTTATGGAAAATTAACAGTTGACTAGTAATTAAGATGTATTTTTTTAATATTTTATAAAAATACCGCGTGAGAGTCTCAACTGCTCCCAACCGTCTAGAGCCAGTGAGACTATGTCATCCCCAAATAGGGTATGTGTAGTGGGGAGGGAAATGATATTGGGAAGAGGAAGGTTGGAAAGTACCTGGCTATTCAGATCTGGTCACCAAACACGGCTAAAGTCATTTCAAGCAACGTTACGATTCTGAATGGTGGTCTTTCACCAGGGCGAAACTTAGAGTCTCTACCACTCTGGAACGTGTCGCAAATATACTTTTTAAAATTATTTTTATCTGAATTAAATGTGTTATGACACATATTAATTAAATAAAAGTCAATGGCGCACGACGGGTTTGAACCCGCGACGATTCGTAGTCGAGGCTGTCAGTATGTATATAATAATAAAAACAGTAATTTATGCCAATTATAAATTTTCCACAGATGATGACAAAATGATAAGTAAAGTGTGACAATGTACAGTTTTTTTTGGCGTAACTTAAGTAAGTTGATGGGGGAGAGAACGGTGGAAAGGAACCAAAGAATGGGTTAAAGAGAAAAAAAACGGGAGTTAATGAAAGGTTAGTTTCAGCGATCTAGTTTAGGTGTAGTTGGGTCATGGGTTTTTGTTTAATATCACGTATGGTCGAATAGTAAAGTTATGATATTTTCGACATAATAAACGGATCACATCGATTTGTTCATGAATTTCGCATAGCGTATTATTATTCTGTTTTTTTTTTTGGTTTAAAGTTAATTTCACATTTATGAACTAACGCTCATGCATACAAGTATGTAAAACCCAGTGGAGGATGGTCAAAAAGTCGAGGAACCTTCTAGCGCATGTTATGTCAATGCGTGTAATGAACTCCGTCTTTGTAAAACGCAGTGAATTTGATCCTTAATTGAAATAATTTGTAACATTTTACGCCCGAGTAATCAAACTCATTAAGAATTTTCTTCTTTGGCGTTTGGGAAATGGAAATATATTAAGTAAAGTTACGGAATACACTTTTTACCAATTTTGTAATAATGGCTGAAATTAAATAATACATTGTAAAGACAGAAATAAAAGATTATGCTAGTAATTATTGTAACGTTATTTAATGTCTCAAGATAATTAATATATCTTCGGGCTTTTGACAAATCGCTGCGTGTTTGCGTCCAATCACTTATTTTTTTAAATTTTGCAATTTATTAGAAACTAGAATAACGAAGATTCTTTCTGAAAGTAAACGTCTATTTTAGTAACCCAATATTTCGATCGACGGTCTGAATATTATAATAGTGTGTAAAATACTTTGTATGAGTACGAATGAAGTTAGGAATAAGCGGTGTGTTCCGAGATAAGGGTGCGACTGTACGGTTACATTTTTTCTGCCAAAATATTTTAAGAAGTGTTGGTTTGCTAGGCAGTCATTTGTTTTTTTGCGAATTATATAAGTGTGTGTCCAATAAACCTCAATACAGATACTCTTAGTATTGCCTCAGTGGGTGATTTGCCTCCAATTGGAACGTGTTTAAAAATCTGTTCTAAATAACTAGGTGGTTTTTTTTACGTTAATACCGCACAAGAGCCTCAACTGCTCCCAACCGTCTAGAGCCAGTGAGACTATGGCATCCCCGATAAGGGTATGTTGTGAGGCTGAAGGTAGTGGGGAGGGAAGGGATATGAGTAAGGGGAAGGTTGGGAAATACCTGGCTATTCAGATCTGGTCACCAAACACGGCTAAAGCCATTTCAAGCAACGTTTGAATTCTGAATAGTGGTCTTTCACCAAGGCGATGCTTAGAGTATCTACCACTCTGGAACGTGCCGCAAATATACTATTTTTTATTCTTAATCAATTAAATGTGTTATGACACATATTAATTAAATAAAATTTATTTGTGCATGCCGAGTTCGAAACCGCGACCTCTGGATTCAAAATCGAGCGTCTTGCCACTCGACCATGCAGGTTGTCAAAGTTTTAAGTTTCCAGCATTCGTCTTTCGATTTCTTTCCCCTCCTCATTTTGATCTGCCTCACAATAAACTCATTAAATTGGAGTGACATAGTTCTCACTGACCACGGCTAGTTACTAGTGCGGTAATCGCAGAAAAAAATGTTGAAGGTAAAAATATCAATAAAAAGTTTACTCAATGAGTTTTTTAGGTCCTTGGGAATAACATATTAAAGAATGTTAGAAAGTAGGATGAAAATTACTTAATACCCTCACGAATTTATAAAAAAAAAAACAATTCCCTGTATTCTCTTCCTCTCCTCTTTAATATTTTCAAATTACACCATTCCTAAACCACAATCACCTGTAACCTCCGTCCAATCTTAAGCCCCTCTCCAACCCTCCTTGACTCTGTTTCACCTCAAATAATCCAAATGTCAAAGAGGTTCCTTTGGTTTAGTATATTACGATTTTAAAATGGAACTTACAAATATTGCGGTTTGATCAAATTTGAATTCAGAATACGATTATTTCAAAATAATACTGTTCTATTGTAATGAAACGATAAAAAAATACTGTGAAATATCTACTAAAGAAGTACCTACCATCAAAATAAGTTCAAAAAGAAGTTTTACATTTGATTAAATTATACAACAGTTAAAATGTCGCCATTTCTATAGAACGTATCAAAAGTGTCATCGGAAGAGCGAAATTGTCATTTTTTATGAAATTCTAGTGTATTCATTCTAAGTTTAAAAGCAAATTGGGTTTAAAAAAAATAAAAAGGCCGCGTACCTACCTATTATGCCTTACAGATAGTTAACCGTTTTGGTTGTAATATTTGTAAAATTTTCAGAGTTGTGTCAATACAGCTGGTGGTACCATAGTATTAATGAATTGATATGTAATTCATCCGTATTTTTTCCTTTCAGTTTTTTTGTAAACAAGTTTATTACCTGCTTTCATATAAGCATGTATTTACCGATAAAAACGCCAAAGTATGGTATTCCCTCATACTACGTAATATCACATCTATAAAGCAGATATCTTCCAGATTTAAGTGAACTATCAAGCAAAAAATCTGTGCACTGGCTTAATAAATACACTCTATACTCTGGCGTCATATTGTACTTGTATTTTTTTTCTGATTTTTACATTCGCTACGTCAATTTTTGATTTTGGTTTTTTTAAGATATTTATTAAAAGCGCATGTAAGTGTTAAAAATGAATAAACCTTCGCCACACTGTTAGTTATATATTTTTTAAATGTTAAATAAAAAGGAAAATGAAAATAGATATTGTGTTAACAATATTTTGAGTAAAGCTAACCGTTTCCATGTGAGAAAAAAATGAAGACACAAGCATAGAAGGGTGTACACATTTATGGTAACAAGCAAATTGCTCACAAATTACTGATTTTCAAACACTTTTCATTAATCTTTCGAATCTTAATTTCAGAGGGATTAAAACTTCAGGTCTGCAGGTGTTTTAAGGGAGGCTGTTTCCCGTAATACTCGGGGTCATTGCTCCCTTGCTGATCGTTTCTTCGGAGGCTGTGCCGTGAAAGCCTGAATCCTAAGACCCACCCCTAAGCAATTTAAGGGGGTGAAATAGGCCTTATTGTAAGTTAGATCTGTATCCGCGCTTGTTTGAATATAACACTTCGGAAGCAGAACAATTTTTCACGTCTGTTTGACGATTGTTTTAAAAATACCAAATTAACACTATAAGAGCTGTGCTTTGCAGAATGCAAAAAAAAAAACAATGAAAATAAACCTTTTTAGATAAATTAAATACGGATTTATGTATGTATTCATCAATACTTATACTCAATCAACAGGAAATTTACTTATAGATGCTTATTTATTATCTGCAAAAAAGATACCGATAATATCAACATAAATGTAAAATAAAGAATCAAATTACTTTTCTTCCTTACGAATTAAAAATCAAGGTATTTTTTTAAAGTCGCTAATTCGATTACATTATCGCTCGAAAGGCAAAATCGCTTAATTGACAATTAGGTCAAAAATAAGTTAAATACTCAGTTTTAATCGGTTTTTTGTCTGCATCAAATGCTATGACTCTCGTTTGATTCCGAATACTTTTGTGGCAATTCGACCATCTAAAATATATTTCCCATTTGGGAGAAGACTTGACTCAAGCGACACAAGTTTGGGACAACGCCTCAGAGGTAGGGCACCACGCTTCAGAGATGAGACACGGCAATTATTAACTATTCCACATATAAAGGGGAGTGCTCATCGGTCCTACAAAAAAATGCCTGTGACGTACCAAATTGAATTATACCCCAAATTGTACTTAAATGTATCAATTCGATTAAAAACAGTGTCAAAAGTGAGCGTCTCTTATTATGCGTCTCTCGTTATTTTGTGAAGAACGAATGCGGAGTATGTTAGACTTATTTTACACTGAAGTTAGATGGCTTTTAAAGGTAATTCCTTAAAAAGATTTATGGAATTATTCGATATCTTTAGTGATGTTTTAAGCAGCCGACCTGATACGAAGTTTTTGATGACGGTAAAAGGTAAAGCATTTTGTAAGCTATTTAACTGATATATTTGAAAAGTTGAATACTTTAATTAGCCAACTTCAAGGACAAAATAAAATACTTGTCGATGCAAAAGCAAAGATATTTGCATTCCCTACTTTTATTGAATTGTCAAAAAAAAATATTTTCAAAAATTTAACTGGCTCAAAAAAATGTGTAGTGACTGATAATGCTAAACTTGATATTTTCTTCCATCTGCAAACTTCATTAACTGATTTAAAAGAAATAAATTTTCCATCTTTTTTGACATAACTAATGCTGGTAGATATTTAAAATTAACAACTGTATCAAGAAGAACTTTCAGTAATGCAAAATCAAGATTCGATTATAAATTTATTTAATATAAAAGGAATAATGGCATTTTCGAAGAAACTAACACAAAATATCCTAATATTACTTTGCACGCCAGAAAATTATTACTGTCCTTTCTCTTATCTTATTTGGTGGAATGTGGATATAGCGTCATAAGCGATTTACTCATTAAAAAAAAGTGATTGGATGTAACTAATAGAGGGGACTTAAGAATGAAATTAACAAAGTTAGATCCGGACAAAAAAAATCTTTGTAGCAAGCGTAACTGAATTAAAAAAAAAATAGTAACGAATTAAGCGTCAATATGTGTGTGTGTTTGTACAAAAATTTCATTTGTCACTTGTGTATTATTTTTGTTTTACTTTTTATTTTATTCTAATATAGTATATTAAAAAAGATGCCGGTGGGGCATATGACTTTTGAAAAGACTACGGGGGGGGGGAGCATGGCATAAAGAACTCCGTGAAACACTGATTTAGAGCATTAAGTTATCTGAGTTAACTTTAAAAAAAAAATCCAAACAGGTATAGGAAACTTATGAATTTCAAAGTAAAAAAAAGTACTCTCGGGTAAATTTTCCAAAATGGTGCTTCAGCCCCTTTGCCTTTCCGGCAACGATATAATTAATAAACGTTACCCCTACGACAAAAAAAAAGCCCATCAAATTAATAATCCATTAGAAAAATTTAAATTTTCAAAATGTAGGCACTTACACATTTTGGAAAACAATTTAGCAATAGGTAGGAACTAGATTTCACTACCAATACTCTTGAAAATTTAATCCAGTTTCATAACTGTTATTTTCCTTTAGCATAAACATTTTGAACCCAACACAGTTTCATTTTAAATATACCCGATCTTACTTTCCATCGATAAATTCTCTGATAATATTATAAATGAGATGTTGTGAGTTGTAAGCCCTGCAAAGAAGCAGCTGAGAGAAATTTCCAGAATATTTAAACATTGGAAGTCAATAAAAACATTGTTGTAGACATGAAAGGAAACCCTTTTTGTTTTGTTCATAATAACGCAGGAAGAATATTGTAAAAGAGATGGTCGATAACACAACGAGTACGACGTTCCGCTTACTTCTCACTCTCTTCTAAGAATAAGTTTACATCTCAAAAGGTTGAAATAAGGCGCTTAAAAGAATAATTATCAGATACCTGCAATTTATGCATTTTTAAATTTTGCAATTTTCTCACAAAAACCGCAAAATTTACCATAACCCTTTAACAAATTTGACAGTATGAATACATGCGATTTATCTGGATTTTTACACCCTTAGCTTCTAGTAAATTGTCACCACATACACTGCTTTACCCATATCTGAACCTTTTTTCTCTCGTGAATAGGGTCAGGTTATTGAGTATGAAGCGCACTTGAGGTGAAATAGCTCAAAACTGCGTTACATAAGTTCACTGTTACTGTAAATTCATCATTATGGAAAAAAATATAGCATCACATTTGTTGAGAAATAATACCGCTTTTCACCAAAAATTACACCTCTTATGGCAAAAAAATAGCACCGGCAATTCGACTCCTTAGAACTACAAGGTTATATCTGAAACGGCAATTTCATGCGATAATGAGCTCTATAGAAAGATACTTTAGAGTTTATTATCACATAGCAGGGCGGTGTCAGATGGAACCTTGTTATTCCAAGGGGTTGAATTGCAGATCACTAATAACTGTTAAAAAGACCTACCTCTCCTATTTTATAATTCTTTAACGAAAATAAAATATAAAATAAATTTTCAAATTCTCAACTTTAAGAAGATATTTTTTAAAATTTACTTTATTTCTAAGGAATCAAATATAATACACTTGTGTGGTCTCCACATTACAATAATCATTCACAAGTCTTTGAAACAGTCCGAAATAAGTTTTTTCTACTTTGATGTTTTAGAAATAGCTTTTCCATGAATTCCATTCAAACAGTTTACTTTTGTTGACCTAGAAAATCCACAGGCAAAAACCATTCCTAACTGATGATGCTGAAACTCATCATTAAAAAAAAACTTTTTCAGGTACTAAACTAACAGATTTTATGTTTTTGAGTTTGAATTTTATCAGACCAAAAATACGTCGTTAGTATTTGCCAGTTCTTAAATAAGACTTATTTTAGTTCATTTAAACCTAACATTAAAAAATAAATAAAAAACTGTGAAATGTTCGTGAGATCACCGTTATATATTCTAAGTGGGTTTTTTTTTCATTTTCTAAAGTTAGAAATAACTTATTTCTACGTGACGTGTGACATTTTTTAATGCAATTTTCTTGTTCAACCATTCCGTTTGGGAATATACAATAAACTAGAAAACTTATCACGTATCCTTTACTAAATACGAAATCGTCGAAGAGTAGGTCATATTCGTTGGGTAGGTACTTGTTTTCGTTCAACAGTTAGCCTACAAAGACAGGCTATACAATGAACCGGAGACAAGATACAAGGCAAGGCTAGGCAAGGATATGACAGGATTAGGGCGAAGATTCTATGTAAATGTAACGACGATGCGGTCAGCTTAGAGTGATTAAATTATAGCTGTTAAATTATTAGGATCCTTTAAGTTGTAAAACGATTATTAACCGAAATAATAGATTCAAGCGTAAGCACAACACGCTTTTGTGTGTATTTCGTATTAGAGATGATAATAATTTGGTATTGCAAAGTGTCTGAGTGGGAGTGGGAGTAATTTAAGGGAGTGCACATGAGATAGTCTGAAGTGTAATGGTCACAACTTCACTTAAAAGTTCGAATCTAACTAAAAAGCAAAGCATGTAATCAATTTACATCCAAGTACTTTGTTATAGTGAAAATTAACGGTTGAACATTGAATTATTGAAATTTTACCTATTTTCATTTGAAACAGATACTATGATGTCGGTGTCTTATTGAATCTTTGGCGTTCTCGAGCTTTTCTTTTGGCGATAGAGAAGGAATAGTCGTCTCGTTTCTATTAGATTCCATTCGTTTTGAGTAAACCCAAAATTATATTAACAAGCGAAACACTCTTTTTTTTTGAATTTAACTTAAAAAAACAAGAATCTAAAATTTAAAAATATATATATGTATTTATTATAAAATTTAAAAAAATGTAAGTATTAAAGAAAAAAAAAACTTCTGTAGGATTCGAACTTGCGCTTCTGGGGTCTGTATATATACCGGAAAGTAACAAAGTTAACCACACAACCAAATATGGCTCAAACGCTTTTGTAAATCATTTTATATATATCTGAAATTTATTTTAAAAACAATGAAAATCCGTTATTGTTTTTTTTTTTGTAATTTATCGCTTTTAATAACTTACTCGAATATTAAATTAATGGGACAAATATTTAATTTTATTTTGTATTCGGATTTTTGTAAAAATCTCCGCGCTTAATCTTCAATGTCTTTTTAATTTATCATTATTATTGTGCACTGCAAATCAGTACTGTTTGACAGTTTGTGACGTTTAAAAACACTGTTACCAACTAACAGAGCAGTTATTTCCCTTTTGACCTTTCCGGCACACTCAAAATATTAGTAAAAAGATGAGGGATATTCAGAATATTCGTTAATACGTGTAAATTTAGTTTAATTTTAAGCACCGCAAGTAAACACAACTGGTGATCCGAACTGGCCGACATCTTTACTCTTTATATATATATATATACACTGTTTACCATGCATTAAGAATATGTTTAGGTTATGTTGATAGCTTAGAGTATATAGAGTGGTATCTATCCAAGGCAGTGTAGTCAGTTTTTGATAATTTTTACCTGACTCGGTGGACCTGGGCGTGGCTAAGACTAAGGTTAGGGTATTTATATATCCATTCATATCACATATCGACATAATGTTTTTGTTTACTCGTATGACCAATTTTTCACAATATTTTTATCAACAAAAATATAGCATCCGACCTAAAAACCGTTTAGTGGTGCCAAGTTTAGTAACATAATAGAAAAATGTTGGCGGAGTCACGCGGTAATCCAGGAGCCCAAGATCGTTGTGACAGTACATAGAAGCGGAGTATTATATTTGCTATCTCTTTCTTTCTCATGGTGTACGGCGTAAAAACCCGGAGAAAGTGATTTATCGCAAGTTTGTATCGGTTGGGTAAAAATAATTAGCTCTCCCTTCATACATTGTTTCTCCAAGGTTGATAGTTTAAAGCAAATATTATTTTATTGACTGATGTTCAACAAAAAATAAATCGCCAATGCACTTGAAGTAAAATATTATTCAAATGGTTGCATTTAAGAACTAAAGTTCAATGACTTTTGTAATTCATGATTTGAATTGGCTTTATATTTTACAACTAACGGTAGCTTAGTTTATTAAAAATCTATTCGATAAACAAACCATATGATGCAATACAATGAGGAAATATTTTTTGTAATTGTGTTAGTTTTGGCTATTAAACAACCTTTCAATATGAAACTTGGTTCATATTTGAATACGGTTTTACGAATTAGATTAGACGTAAAAGATTTCAGTAGTTCTGACAAAAAAATAACAAATGCTTGGAGTAATTATGGATTAATGATATAATTTAACATCTTTCAGTTTTGAAGTAGTCTTTTCAAGCTGAATTTCGAATGCACAAGACATAAGCTGAGCTGCAAAATTTATAGAAATATTTTTTTGCCCAAGTTTGGTTTTTATTTAAACCGTGTTTTAGCAGATATTCTCACTTACGTGAAAACAATCCAGTTATAAAAACTCAGTTAGTGTACAATAATTTAAAAAAAATAACTACAAAAATAAAGAATACATCAAATATAAAATTACAAAAACTCAATCAGTGATAAATAATACAAACAAAAGCGAGATTTCCAAAGAGAGCAAAAAAGATACACAATATAATAAGCTTAAACAATGTTATAATTCGTGGACATTATATATTATATATACCTATACATACGCTGTTGTCACAACACAAATGATATCGGATTTGTTTAGTAATCTGAGTAAAATCTCTTTCTGATACATAAATACATTTAAAACATTTTATAACAGCAACCGCATCGCTTTTAAAATCATTGATATCGTTTACTTCCTCGCGTATTAGATTGTTCGCCGCTATTTTATCAAGGCAGGTCATGAACCAAAAGAAGTGAAGGGAGAAAGGAAATAGGATAGGAAAGAAGAGAGATATCTTTCATTCTTATCTCCGACGAGGATAAAAGAAAACCTTTATACCCAGCGTTATAATATTTGTTTCCGGCACAAAAACGGAGCCTTACCGTTTCCGCATTCACACATCTTCAAAGGAAATATTTTTCGATTTGTTTTTTTACAGTCCTTGAGCCCTTCAATCATTTTGTTTGAGCCCGGCTATAATCGACATAACGAATGTGGGTGGATATCTTGCAGAAGAATGCTATCCAACCAAGCGATTTTTTGTTCCCAATAGAAAAACGCGAGATACAATAAATCACTAATAACCTCCGAAGCAAAGCAGTAAACTCTTTGATTCTGCTTCCCAAAGCAATTAGTTAAAAACCTCTTTTTTTTCTATGACTAATAATTTTATCTGATGACTATAAAAAGTAAAAATAAATAAATATCGAGCTTAACACAGCAAATCGGGCTTTTTTCCAGAAAACAAAAACAATACTTCAATTTTTTTTTCTTTTTAAAACGTGCATTGAAACAAAACTCCGTAAGTTTTAAACTTTATTCACCGTTAACGGTGCATGGGATTAAAAACAAAATCTTAAGAAAATGGCTTAAAACGGACTTTAAAATAAAAGTTCTCTTAAATTTTTAACCTAATTTACCGTCTGAGCAGTAAATAGGGTTTAGAAATTAAACAAGCTTACTAGAAATCATCTTTATAATAATGATGTTTAGATAATTTGTAAAGCGCCGTTTTTGTGATAAATCACCTCAAGGACGCTGAAAGAAATTTTAATTTTTAGGCTATATCTTGCTAATAACTAGGTACATATTATTAATATCTATGGCAGGTCCCTTCATAAAAACAAAATTATTCTATTTACTTCTAGTTTCGTGAAAGAATAAGAACATGATATTGGAAAACAATAGTAGGTCTTAACCTCGCTATTCAGATCTAGCCATTAATCAAAGTCAAATATTTTTTGTGGCCGGAAGAGTCAAGGTAGGAAAATAAACAATTAGATAATAGGTCGAAGTACCGGGCTTTTCAGATCTAGCCACAAAACACGGTTTAGGGTCAGCACCCAAATATATACATTTTTTGGCTTTCTATTACAAGCAAAATTACAAATTATTTTATTATCTTTTAAGTTCTTTATGAAATGCATACTGAAATTTCAAGAAAAATGTTTAAAATGCCTTTGCTGGTTTTCAAACAGCACATTTTACAGACATTTCGGTATGTTTTAGTTAGGATTTAAAGGGTTGCAGTTAGAAAATTGTATTCACTGGAAACCTCAGACAATTGAATTACTACCCATACAAAATTCGCAGATGAATCATTTGTAATATTGTTTCTATTAAAATGCTACAAAGTAAAGTTTAGAATCATCTTGAGTGCTAACCCTTAATACAATTTTTTTAAACATTTACATTTGAATGTAAATATTATATGTACGAGAGCCTGTGATATGTCAAAATCAAACAAACGACGCTTTAACAGAGATAGGTCACAATTACATAACGACGTTGTAACATGAACCGAAATAGAGATCGGTCAAGCGGTAGAGTCGTTATGATCAGCGAGCGTGCATGATAGCATTAATTAGGCCCTTGGCGGAGTTAATGTCCGGCGTAAATGCTAAAGGCGTAAATAGTCTCATATGGCTACACAGCAACAACACCCTACAATGTTTTGAGCTAAGCAGCATTCGTAGAAATCGACCCTTTAACCCACTGCCGGGTGCACTGTTGAAAGTCACATGACCGGGCGCGCGCCGTACTGAGTGCGGCATCTTAAAATTTCACTTTTTTCATCAAAATGTTGTTCATCTATACGTGGAAAGTAATTATTCCAGAAGGATAAATTATTTTATATGGATTCACATATATTTCAAGTCATAAAATTTAACTTTAGGTATAATATTCTATGAAAAAGAAGGAGCACCACATTTGATTCGCATCAAAACTACAAGAATGCAACACTATAACAGTGCCTGTAGCTGGTTGTTTAGGACCTGGGAAAACTTTTTTTTACATTCTTAGCCTTCACCAGCACCTGTGATGCTACTGGTTAACTGCACCAAATCGTTTACAAATCTTGACTACTGAAAAACGTACAGTCGTCATCTGATTCAGAACTAGCTGTTATGTCCATAAAATCTTCAGCTTCCGATTCAGCTGATAGATCTGCTTCGTTTTCTTTGTACTGTTGTTCTATCGTTTCACCTTCAAATTCATTTTCGATGTCTGAATCATCTATAATGTCTTATTATTCATGCTCGTCGTTAGACAGCTCATGAAAAAAGCGTCAGATATCATCTTCATTTATAATACGTGCCATGTCATGTACAGGTCAAAGTGCGGGTAAAAAATGAAGATTCATATATTCTCGGGCACGTCGTCACTCTGTGCAATATCTGAATAAAAGGGGAATTACGGGACCGTGTATTTCACTCGGCATTTTTCAACAAGATTTTAACTGACTGCTGGAGTGCAAATAGTATGCATAGAGTCAAAATATAATGAACAGGGATCACCTAAAGTCCAAGACATTTCGTCCATTGCTTTTCCTCAAAAACAGCAAAAAGGCGGACTTGCCGCATGCAGTGCGGCCGCGCGCCCGGCGGTAGGTTAATAGACTACAACTATGCACCATGTTTCATGATCACACGGCGAAAATCAATTAAATGGAAATTAAATTATCAGAATAAGCAAACACTTTGTGGATTGCCATGATTAATTAAATAAAAACACACGTTGTTAATCCACTTTATTTTTGTTTAAGTCAACTAGTTTCATTATTTATTATTATTTTTCACCATTATATAAATATATGCACATTCCTCTAATTTCATTATTATATTTTTAAGTCCCGATGAAGATTCAGCAGAATCGAAACTAGTTGACTTATACAAAAATAAAGTGGATTAAAACAACGTGCGTTTTTATTTAAATAAATGGATATTCATAAAAAAAACTCATGGAAAACGGAAAACTTTCTTTTTAAAATTAAGGCGGCTATTTATGAAAGGTTAAAAGACGGATTAAGCGTACTTTTGGTGTGTGAAAAAATTGACAATACGAGTAAAGTTTTAAAAACCTCAGTTTATGTGAAATTGAGCTAGATTCACACTATATTTTGCAAAAAGTGCTCTTTTCGGAAAACTCTCATGAGGTTTTTTTCTTAAATGAACTAATGTGTATAAATCATATTATTTGAACCTGTAATCATATTACATTATATTCATTTTAACATTGTTATATTAATATCTCAAGGTTTTTAAAATGTCAACTTTTCTTCAGATGCAAACAGGTTAAATAGGTATGAATATATTGATCAATACTCTGTCATGTGTGAACTGATGCTTTTTTGGCACATAAATTTGAAAGAAAACTGATATGGTTGATTTTAGAATGAAAAAATTTCGAGTAGAAAACAAACAAGTCCATTTCCACTGTAAGGAAATTGAAAATTGGAAAAATGATACGCTGTTCTGCTGTAGTGAGGATTATGTTATCATTGTTGTTTCAACTGGAAACTGACAATCAAAATACAACAATATTTTTGAAAATAATTAGTAGAGAGGTTTCGACTACCTACGTGACAAAAGGTAAGCTCGTTGCCTGTGGATTCGCTTAACAAAAGTATAGCGCACTTTATTTTGCAAATAATTAGAATAATTCATAAACATGGCCTGTTCAAAAGAATAGGTGAATTTTGAATTTTCGCGGGCTGTGTACATTCGATTATCGATTTTTTTTTGTTATGTTGTTTATAATTTTTATCGATTTTATTCTTTGATCCATTTTTTCAAAAGTAAAAAATCGAAGAACACACAGAAACGTGACTAACCTTTCCAGTTGTCAAAAACAAACCACTAATCCAAAATGACTGATGATGCTAACATATGATAAACATATGTGTACCAACATAACAAAAAAAAATCGATAATCGAATGTCCACAGCCCGCGAAAATTCACCTTTTCTTTTGAACAGGCCTCTTTGTTACTATGGTTCTTAAGAACAAAGTACACATGATATTATTTTTATCTCGTTCAATAGTTGAAGATACTCTCACAATTGTTCAGGTGAGAGACCAAGTATTAGAAACGAATTGTTGCTTTCAATGACTTAAGCTAAACTTATTGGTTAGATTTAAACAACCGGATGCTTTCTCATAGTCAGACTCACAACGTTCACCAAAAAAAATATTTATTTTTCTATACTGGGTTTTAACAGATTTTCTCACTTACGTGAAAATAATCCAGTGATAAAAACTTAGTTAATAATAATAATAATATTTGGACGATTTGTATGGCGCCGTTTTTGTGAAAAATCATCTCAAGGGCGCTGTACAGATCTTACTTTCTATCATTACTTATTAATTCCTAGTTTAAATAAGAAAAAAATACAGGAACATACTTACCTGGCAGGTTCCATCAGATAGACACAATTATTAACTTAAAATTATGATTATTATTTTAATTTTTTTTTTCCGATTTAGGGCATGGGAGCGAAATTAAAAGAATGAACTTTCTGAATTTGTCATACAGTACAGGATTTGGTTAAAAATTGCATATCTAAAGGTGATTTGTCGAGAGACAGATTGTGTTGAGATTCTTCTAATGAATTTAAGGATATGAGAGTCTGAAAAGGTTAGTTTTCAGTTTGGACCGAAATTCTGTTGGGCTCGTTATACATCTTAGTTCCGGAGGGAGTTTATTCCAAGCCTTCGGCCCCGAAACTCCGAAAGCGCGATCTCCAAACTTAGTATTTGGATTGCGTTTAGGTTCTGTAAGCCTTCCGATAGCCGATGACGTTGCTGATCTAAGAGTCGACTGCTTTAGAAGAATGTTTTTTGGAACGCATAGTTCGGTGATGTACAGTGGAGCCATTTCGTTAAGGGATTTAAACACCATCCAGCACAACTTGTACTGGATTCTTTCAGTGCACTTGAGCCAGTGAAGGTTCCGAAGGTGCTCTGAAATATGCGAATATTTAGATACCCCGGTGATAAGTCTTGCTGCAGCATTAAAAACTGATGCAACAATTGTTTAAAATACATTACCCATACAAAGGATACATCACAAATAAAATAACAAAAGCCTAATCAATGATTCTAATAATACAAACAAAAGCAAGATTCACAATATAATTATATAATTTGCCCAAGCAATGTTTCATATTTTTAAATGGGAATGCAAAAGTTCCACAAGCTCTGGGCTGATGCGCCTAGATGCAATTTTTACCATTTACGAAAAAATAAATTATATATAGTTTTGTGATATATCTGTTAAACTTGAAAAAAAAAATTTTGCCACTAAATAATAGGCATCAATTGTTTTAAAACACTACAAAAATAAAATAATAATAATGTTTCTTGATAAAAAATATCAAGTGTGTACATTTAATATTTTTACACAAAAAGTACAGTTAGTCCTTGGTAATAGGAATTTTAATTCACCTTAAACACCTTAATCCTTGCAACTTAGCCTTCTTTGTTTGTTTCCATCTTCCCAGTCCGGGCAGTGCGGATCTTTTCGTGGGGTGACTTGTCACGCACGCCTCCCCAATCCCCCCCTTCCACCCCATATCCACCCTCTCCTTTCAATCCCCCCATCCTCTCTTGAATTACGGTGGGCGCCATCCGGATGTGCCAAACGAAACCATACTCCCAAATCGATGGGGAAAAGTAATATGAAATAATTTCGACAGGAAGGTGAAAGACAACAGCTCTTAGTCTGTGCGATTTATAGACCAAAGACGCCTTAGACAATACACCTTGATTAGTTTTTTCTAACATATTACATTTATTTCACGTGTGAAAACAAAGTAAGAGTGTTTATGTTTTTGCGTCTATTGTTCTTTTACGGTACATGTCAAATTTCTGGGTCAAATTTCTGGGTCAAATGAAAAGTAATAAAATTTGTTAGAATATTATTCCATGAAGTCTGAGCAATGATGTTTCCACTCAAATTTTAAGTCGTTAACGACAGCTGTGAAGTCATTTTTTTAAGATTATCGACAATCGCCCACCGGAAGAACACCTACGAGCCAAATCTGTCAAATATTCAACGAAACCATTCTTAAGTTACTCGGAAAACTTTTTTCTGTTTACAACAGAAAAACCTAAAAACAAAAGTGAAATTGAAATATAGTTTATTTATACGTATGTATTATGTTAAATAAACATGAATTTGATGTACTTATGCAGAAAACGTCCAACCCACAAATTAAAAAAAATCGAGTTTTTCAATAGATAAACACGACATGTGTATGTGCTGGAAGCATGCAAGCTGCAAGTGCAATAGATTTTTGAAAATATCGTTTTTTTTAGTAACGCACATTGCAGATATTTTTTTAAAATTGAAGTTTCAAAACATTATAAAATATAGGCCAACAAAAGAAATTTATTTTTTTAATAAACGCGTTGATAGATTATTAGTTACCTATTAATAATAATGCTTATAATGAAAAAAACACTTATTTTCACTTTGAAAATGCTAATTACGCATATTAATGCTTTGTTTTATTTTATTATTTGTTTTTTGTACAAAATGATAATTTTTTACTCAATACTAGTAGGTATAATATAAATAAAATAAATGTACAGAGTCTAGTTTCTAGTTAATGATAATTACCTCCCTAAATGAGAAAGTTCTCGTGCTTAGGGAGGAAGGTTTAATACTTGTTATCGTCATATTTTCAACCGCCTTTTTCTCGGTTTCAAATTTTAGGGTTGGATACTTTCTGCATAAATACGTCCAATTTAGATTTATTATAACTTAGGAAGAGATTTATATTAAATGCAAACTAATAGGATAAAAACCTAACTTGCAGTTACAAAGTTATCACACAAGAGTAGTGAAAAGGGCATGGTGCCACAAATGTGTTCTAGCACGTTCTCCTCGCTCTATTCACATGCATACGTCATCTCAATCCCACTCGTCCGACTAAAGTACGTGATCATCTCATACGCCTTCACGCTTCCAGCTCCTTACTCCATCCAATCACTTACCTAATAAGAATTTTTTGAACTCCCTTCTTCATACATCCCCTTTATGTTTGAAAGTGTTTCAAGTGCCCTTCTCCCTACTATATTGATTACGTTTACATCGGTCTTATCGACATTACTCTCATATCTTGTGAATTCAATATTGTTTCGTCTTACTTCTGGCAATACATACGAGTACCTTATTACATTACATCAGTGCTAGTATCAAAACTACGTTGAAGACTGCTAGCCTCGCAGTGTTTGTCTTATTTCTGTTAATTCAGCTCTTCTGCTTAAAAGTTTAATCGATTATTTAAACCTGCTTAACTCAAGATAGAAATGATTTAAAAATATATTCGTGTTTCATCACGCCAACGCTGTTTGAGAAATTATGCTGTCACAGGCAAACAAGTATCTTGCTAGTTAAAGCAGTTAAAACATCTCGCCAACTTGATGGTGTGTAATAAGATCAAATATGGTAAACCTCAATTAAAATTGAAATAATAAAATATTTTTTGATAATAATCTTATTTGACCGATTCATTTCAGAAAATGCTGCCAGTCTTAATTAGCCTTGACTCTGATGTCTAGTTCCGGTAAAGTGTTTTGTCTTTGGTTACAATACAGCTTTAATGCGAGAGACAATTAAAAAAAAATCTTCTTTGCAGACTGATACGAAGTTTTTATACTTACTATATATATAGGTAATGACAATTATGATGGTTTTACAATAAAATTGTGATCAATAATAGCAGATAATAAGTTAAGCATCATCTATTACTAACACAAGAAAACTGATGACAAATTTCTTCAAATTAATATTCCGATGTTTCTAAATTAATCTGATTCCTAACGCAATCTTTTAATTCAAGTAAAATTTTCTGCAGTATATATGATTTTATCACACAAGTGGATGGACTAAAATAGAATCGTGTCTAAAAAATATTATATGATGTATAAGCAAATGGAAGAAAGACTCATAGACGTCTTTATGAGATATGGCACAATTGAGTGAATCGAATACGTGAAACCGATCATAGGAATAACAGAATAGTATGTATTTGACAGTGTATGAATGTGAATTAGAGAAAAAAATAAGCTAGGACAAAGTTTTGTTGAATTTCATTTGCTCTACAATTATTATTATGACAAGGAAAATTATGTAAAATGTGGGTTTGATTGAATGTTTAAAAATATGTATTACTTTGTTAATTAGTTAATTAGATAGTATAAGCTCTGTAATCTGTTCAATAATCTGACAAGTATTAATAAAAAAACAAGTACTAATCTGTAAGTCCAGTAGTTGGTTAGTCCAGTAATTTTAAATAGAATGTGAAAAAGAGTGTGAGGCAAAAACCATTCACTATGTTGATTCATTACACGCGATTTTTTTTTACCAACTTATACTTTTTACAAAAACCGTTTTATTATCTGCATTGCAAATTGTGTAATATTTCAATTACCAATACAAGGTCAGTTTAGGGGTTTTAAGCTTTTCTTCTGAAAGAAATATTATTTTAAAACAAGAATTTTAGTACCAAAAAAATATTTATAGCATAAGAAAAACTTTTAATAACTTGTTTTATCACAGCTAAAGTGAAAAAAAAATACTTGTATGTTCAGTCATGAACATTTTAGTTTTATTCTGCCAAAAGAAAGTTTCCTCTAAGACCCGTGAACAGGTCAAACACATTTTCATCTTTGGACAAAGTATTTGTTTCCTTTAATCTAATTATAGCAACTTACAATGTTACTACTTCTTGCAAAGATTCATAATAATTTATCACAAAGTTGCGTTTATCCGTCAAAACTGCGAATGTTTTCAACGAAATAAAGTTGTGTACGTCGCGCTTTCATCTGTTAATGACACTTAAGAAATCAGCGTATTGTCGAGTCGAAGTTGGGAGGCTCGAGGCTCTACGGCGCGTAGAGCCCGATCGGAGCTTTCCGTCCTCTGACTGCTACGGCTACGCGAGACGGCGCGGAAGGCACCGCTTCGGAGCCTTCTCGCGCACGACACTTGCCGCAGTCAGTCCCCACGCGCCGTAGCAAGCAGGCTGTTACGCCGCTCAAACTTAAACTAAAGGCTTCGCGGGCTTTCAAAAAGCACTCGATCACTCTACGAGCGCACCGTTAAATACGAAATAATATGTATTTCAAAATTAGTTATGCATTGATTTGTGATGGTGAAAATGATGTATTTTAATGCGTTTTTTGCGTAGCAATACAATGCGCTTGTGAAGTTTTTAAGTAACGTGAAACGTGGACTGCTATTGAAATGATTCAGGTGATGAAGCAGCGTTAAATAACACTATTGTTGTCGATTATTTGTGTATTACTTACACAAATTTGTTAAAAAGTGTTAAATAAAACATATACATAATAATAAAGAGCTGTTTTTTGAAATTTTATCTCAAAATTCTTAATTATATGAGATTTATTATATTAGCGTTATTATAATATCAAAGAATACTATTGAAAGTTGTAATTATAGATCAATTTTATCTTAAACGTAAGCAGTATTAAAAGGGTTGAGTTTATCGATAAAACCTTGACAAGTACTTAATAGAACCTCCAAAAGGCTATAACGTGTGACACTTAGAAAACTCAGTGACTCGTCAGGCCGAAGAGCTTTCAGAGCTTTTTATCGAATCGGCTGAAAAAGCTTTTCAGAAAAAATTGTATAGCTTACAAAGGAGACAAGGAAGGAAATATTTATAGCCTGGAATCAAAATTCCTCACGAAACGAGTTGTAAAAATATAAATACTGTCTTTTTATCGACTTTATTTCAATAATGGATCTTGTGATATAATCGTAAAGTGTTTTGCAAAGTTTAGAGTGGTTTACTATTCAGTACAATGAGGTTGTGAATTATGGGATCGTGTCAAGTTCTCCTCAGTGCAAAGGGTTTGAATGGAAACTATTTTTCTGCGGCAGGTGTTTCAGAAAATTTGCTGGAAAAGAGTTCTACCCCACCAGCCGGCCAACCGTAATAAGTGAGTATATTTTTTAATTCAGTTTTTTTTTCAGAAAACAACATTTTTTTCGAAACGTTGATGAAAAAATTATTGGATTATGAACCATGTTTTAAATTAACTACTTTTCCATCTCGACGTTCCACGATTATTAACATGACCTGCTTCAAAAATTAGATTCATTTGTATGTGCCGTGTCTTCCTCGGGCGTCCCTGATTTCTTTTACTATTCACATTTGCGTCATACATACATACTCTTAGCACGCCTTTCTCCGTCAACCTATTCTCGGATGACCTCCATCGTCGAATCAAGAGGTTGTGGGTTCGATTACTGCGTAGCAAGAAACGTATGTTTTCATTAATTTACAGTAGAATTCACGTTCAATATAATTATATAGGTGCTTCCAGAAATGTGTTTTGGGTTTACAGATAAGTTTGATGCGCCTAATAAAAAAGCTAGAATAAAAGCTCTACCGCTGTCGTAAGGAACATCGTTGCTTTCGTCAACATACCTTCATCCCGTTAGAAAGCTCCAAAACATACTTTAAGCCTTAAGATAACGCGTCATCTTAAGATTTAAACATTTCTCTAAACATTTTTGATAATATGTATGTATGTCTTTAAATAGATCGGACTGGTTAGTAACTGAGTGGACAGTAACGTCGGATTCCCACCCAGGCGACAAAGGTTCCACTGCTAGCTAAGTCCTCCATCATTGCACAAGAAACATCTTCAGGGCATGCGTAATCCAGGAATGTTTGTCTTTCTTTTAATAAAAAATATCAATATATTATAAAAATTTAAACATGACAGAGATTAGAAAATCAGTTGTTTATTAAATATTTGGCATCATTTGACTTACATTTCTCTGTGTGGTCATTAATTAATTGTAAACATATATCATCGCTGGATACGCAAAATGGCTTAGGCGATACTTTCGACAAAGATGAGTTCAAAAAGCAGTTTTGATCAGTTTTTTATTCTCCATCGAACGTTCTGAATCTTGTTTGATTTTGAAAATTTTGCAGTGCTTCAGTCATTTAAAATATGCTTACCTTTTAAGAGAAGTCTTGACTTAAGCCCCACAAGTTTGGGAATTTTTTCAGCTTTTTGTTGCTTCAGGTAGCTCAGTGAAAGCATTTAAGGTTGATTTTTTTAAATTTAACCAGGTACTGAAGACTTATGAAAACTCTAATTCGAGACCGTTATTTTTAAAGCCTATAGAAATATTACAGATTTCAGGAGCTAAATAACGTAAGCTACCTTCATAGTTATGGTAAAGTAGCAAAAAAAGGTCTTAAAAATCAATATTCCTTCACCGACAGTCTTTACATAATTGTCTATTTAATATGCTGTATGTGTTACTGGTGTATTTTTAATTAACCTCTTTTGTATTTTTCCTTGCAAACATTCACGGATTTATTTGGTTTAGCGATACTAAAGATATCCATACAAAGGATGCAAATTTCACTAGCATCGATCCCTTGACAATCCGATAACGCAGACGACGCTTAACCGCTATCTCGCGGAGGCAATGGCGGAGGACGGAATATATTTACATGACTTTGCCGCTCGCTAGACGATTTGTTGTGGTACTAGCCTTATCTTATAAATAAGAATATTGACCGTCCCAAAACATTGTCAAAACTATTTAATAATAGTAACAGTGAACTTATATATCGCAGTTTTGTGACATTTCACCAAGAATATCAATTTAATGCTTCTGAGATCTGGAGGGAAAATAATTTCCCTCAGAGCCTATGTCACCTTTGGGAATGCTGTGTGGAGGGTTATTTTTTTTGGAAAAGAAGACGTGAACCTGAATTTAAGAAGGATCGTGTTGAAAGGGGGAGGAAATAAAAAAATAATGAATCATTTCCCGTTCATATTTGAATACAAAGAAAGCGTAGAGTACAAAGCCAGTCCTCTGATGTGTTCAAAAAACGTATACAAGACGAATCTGTTTTTAAATTTAAAATGCAGTTTATATTAAACAAAATAAATTAAAAAGATTTTTTTCCAGTGTAGTTTAACGTTTGACGACCTCCTTGTTCGAGTGGTGAGATTCTCGACTACTAATCCAGAGGTTGCGGGTTCAAGCCCATATGATTAGAAATACATTTAATTTAATTTATATGAGTCATAACACATTTAATTCATATAAAATAACATAATATATAGTATATTTGGGGAGCGTTTGAGATGTGTTCTAGAGTGGAAGATACTCTAAGTATCGCCCTGGTGAAAAACCACCATTCAGAATTAAAACGTAAATTAAAATTGCTTCAGCCGTGTTTGGTGACCAGATTTAAATATCCAGTTACTTCACAACCTTTCTCTTACCCTTTTCTTTCCCCTTCTACAAAATTTATTCCTTACAAAATAATTATGTGCTGGTATGTTCGTTGTTTGTAGAATTGTAATTACGGACCAAACGCTTACATGGATATATTTTCAAATTCTATATAATCTTTACGCCGTTGTAGCTTATCATTTATCTTTCAAATTGAGCGTTAATCTACAAAGAAAGCGATAAACAAAAGTACAGTACAAGTACAAAAGTACCCACATCTGAAATATCACGAAAAGAATAATTTGTACCAAAATAACCAACAATGAATAAATAAACAATTAATTTGATGTTTTAATGTAATTTTTTATAAAAATAAATATTACAAAGTGTTGTTTTAAATAAGACGATGTTTTATTTTACCCTATTTTCTTGAAAATAAAACCTCAATATCACTAACAGACTCTTGATCTCACTCTTAAAATAAACTTTTTTAAATCTTTTTTGCAAGTGTCAATGCTTAGCTTTCTTTTCAAGTATAAATACTTGAGGTTTATCTGTACTTTATTTTTCTTTGACTTACTTGGAAATTAAATTATGCGAGTGAGCTTTCGGCATTATATTCACTAACAAACTGGTCGTATCAATGACCTTGTGGTGGAACAGTACACTGTTTTAATCTGGGATTTAAGGTCGTGGTTTCAAAACATGATGCAATCATATAAAAAATGAACCAAACGTGACTAACCTTTCCAGTTGTCAAAAACAAACCACTAATCCTGATAAAAAAATAAATGACTGATAATGCTAACATATGATAAACATATGTGTACCAACATAACAACAACAAAAAAATCGATAATCAAATGTACACAGCCCGCGAAAATTCAAAATTTAACTTTTCTTTTGAACAGGCCATGTATACTAGTATAATACATATAGAGGGAGAACACAATATAAAGTAAAATAAGAGAACGGTAAGAAAACACTGCACAAAAATGGTTATGGCAACAGATTAAATAATTTTGAAGCCGTAAAAGTGAAGTGAAGAAAGCCATTGAAATTAATAGTCATATTCTTAATTATTAGATAAAATTTGTCCAAAAAACGTTAAAAAAGTCGCTGGAAACGCAAAAGGGCTTAAGCGACAATTTGGTCAAAAATAGGTTCAATATGCAGTTTTTACTAAGGTTTTTTTTCTGCGACAAATACTCTGACTCTCGTTTGATTCTAAAGACTTTTTTTGCCCTTCAGCCATCTAAAATATATTTACCATTTGGGAAAAAGCTTGACTTAAGCGACACAAGTTTGGAACTTTTAAAGTTTTTTGTCGCTTCAGGTAATTTATTGAAAACATTGAGTTACTGAGAACTTTTCTGCATCGAATGCTCTTACTCTCCTTTGATTCCGAAAACTTTTGTGGCCCTTAGCCATCTAAAATATATGTACCATTTGGGAGAAAACTCAACTTAAGCGACACAAGCTTAGGTTTTTAAAAGCTTTTCGTCGTTTCAGGTAACTTAGTAAGAGCATTGAGTTACCCGAATTAACTTATTTTTTCAAAATCCAACCAGGTACTAAAGACTTATAAATTTTATTGTAAAACAAAAGTGCTCTGGTGTAAACTTTCCAAAATGACGCTTAAACCTTTTTGCCTTTCTTGTGACGATGTATTTAAAATTGTGTATTGGCAATATTGATATTAATCTGGTGAGCAACTACCATCCATAAACGAAAGGTTTCGTTGCTTATAAAGAGGCTTTATGTTTGTTGGTATGTTCGGTTCCGGGACAAGAAACGATTAGTGCAAAGTGCATAACTTTACATGGACAAATAATACACAAAAATCAATTACTTTCCGGATTTTTCTGCCTATCTAATCGTTCCAGAGTTAGTTAGTTGAAATCCTTGCTTGTCATGCTTCAGTCAAATCTTCCCCTCGCACGCTGTAACCATCGCCGCGTAAACATCGTTGAGGGAACTTATATCATGGCGCCGTAACGTAATAGTAAATGAGGTGTTCATCGTGAAAAGGAAGCAGGATGCTTTGATTGATTACCACTACTCGTGGAACAGATTATAGAGCCTGCGTATGAATAATGCATATGTATAAGTGTAGGGGTTTGACCTACTGCAGGGTAGAAGAAAAGCTGGTTTCTATTTTTCCATTACAGATACAAATGATATGCTAAGTTATCATCATCATTGCCACCATATTCTTCCTTCTGTCTTATTTGGGTCAGGGAAAATCGTTTCGATAAAGCACTTCCAGGTGTCTCTGTCCATTGCAACTTCAGTGTTCTCCGTTCATTGCAACTTCTGGAGTTATTGATTCCCAGCTTTGTTTAAGTAGCCAAATGTACGTCTTCTTTCTGGCATTGCTAAGTGGTAATAATAGATCTGAATAAACGGTTACTTCCCAATCTTTTTCTTCCTCTATCCATCTCCTTCACCTCCACACTACCTTCAACCTCACAACATACTCCAATCAGGGATGCCATAGTCTCACTGACCTTAGACGGTTCTGAGCAGTTAGAGCTTTTGTGCGGTATTCACTTAAAACAAAAAAGTTGCTACCAGTATTTTGGGTGGTGCTCAGTTTCCTGGCATTCTGATCAGACATTCAACATACCTTTTTCAAAGAGAAGCAAGGATTTGTTGCCAAGCACATCTCGGATCGTCTAGCTTTTCACGCAATCCCATTTTTTTATTATGTAAATATTTTTTCCGCGGAAATATGTAAATTGTAATACTATGTCACACCACATTAAATGTATAATTCGCTCGATACTCGGAAAGCGACAGCAAAGTCACAAAAGCTACAGTCGTTTTCAAGCGGTCATTGCCGCTTTGGATTCGTTTGGCAGAGGGTGTGTTCCTGCCACCGATTTCAAACACTACGTTATTGGATTGTTCCAATTGTGTTTTGTTTTTTTCAAATTTCATAGACAATATAGAAGTAAGTAAGTAAGTAATCATAACATAACACTTCTGAGATAATGATTTACTATGTGTTTAAAAAAAAAACAAAAAATACTCCTTTATTGAGTTTACAGCAGGCACGGCCATTGCAGTGGGCACAAACCTTTTATCTGAGCAAAAATAGTGCTGAAAAGAGAGTACATCGGTTATTCGCTGGGTATATCGAATTCAATCCGTTCTACTGCCAGCCGAGAGCTTTACAGATTAGGCTATCGAAAACCTCTTAAATAACAAAGATAGATAATATAATATAATCCAACAGTGGGGAGATTTCAATAAATAAAACAAAATGCTGTATTTGATGTGAAAGATATTCGTGTTTGAAAATCATTTGAGCTAATGAAAATTAAAATGAACTAACTAAAAAAAATACTCAAACTTTATGTAACTGAAAGGGTACCCGGGTACCCTCTTCGGTTTTCAACATAGATTTTTTTTAATGTTGCAGTTAGTCTAACCGAATGAAACTTCCTGACTTCTCCACAATAGTGAATATGAAAAATTGAATATAACCATTGAATATGTGGAGGACGGTATGTGAGCGAAAATCGCTTAAGTAAAACTTACACCTTCTGATGACTGAAAGGGTACCCGGGTACCCTCATGTATTTTATATGGAATTTGAAGCTTGTTCATATTTATTAATTACTTTATAATATTTAAATGATTAATATGATGTACTGTTATGTTCAAAGTACATCACCTGTATCCTAAATACTATTTTTAATCACCTACTGTATTAAAAACCCCAAGAAAAAATGGTACTGGGTGAAATTACTATCCACTTTCCCAAGTCTTGAACTAAGTCGAAATGTATTACATCATAAAAGTGGTCCAGCAAACTTCAGAAAATTATAAACTGTAAAAGAAACCTTCATATCGATTTTAAAAAGGTAAAGTTTTCTTCAGTCACATAAGGGTTAAGAAAATTTAGCAAGAATTTAGAAAGTAATTTTAGCAAGTTACTAAGTAAGGTTCAAGGCTTAAAAAATCCCACGTGAGCTCTCACTAACACCTGCACAAGGCCAATGAAAACAGGTGTTTTTTCTGGTATGCCTGCTTTTCCAGGAAAATATATCTTACCCAGGTTTTATCTCCACCTCTAGCGGTCCAGACAGCCTCCCTCGCTTTGAGTGATTCTCCACGCGATGTGTGAGATGTATCAATATTCAGCATCTCCCGAGATGAACGGTGCGCGAAAATAAGTAAAGTCGAAATAAGCAATGGGCTTATGGTATTTATAATATAGGAAGTATTATGGTGGGCGGCCTCTGTGGCCGAATGGTTGAGACTTTCGACTGCGAATTCAAAGGTTGTGGGTTCAAATCTTAGCGTGCGTAAATATTTTTTATTTATTTTCTGTTCCCAACCGTCTGGAGCCAGTGGAGCTATGGCAATCCCAATTGGGGTGTGTTGTGAGGCTGAAGGTAGTGGGGAAAGGAATAATATGGGAAGAGTAAGGTTGGGAAGTACCTGGCTATTCAGATCTGGTCACAAAACACGGATAAAAGTAGTTTCAAGCAACTTTTCGATTCTTAATGGTAGTCTTTCACCAGGGCGATACTTAGAGTACCTACTAATCTGGAACGTGCCACAAATATAGTATACATTATTTCTACATTAATTAAATGTGTTATTACATATATTAAATCAATAAAATTTATTTGCGCACTCCGGGTTCAAACACGCGACCTCTGGATTCAAAGTCGAGCGTCTTACCACACTCAAGCCTTGTTTTCATTCCGAACATTGGAATTTTGCCGGAGTTAATCATCGAACAAAATATTGTGAGCATCTCGTCGGTAGCTGAGTGGACAAACGCGTCGGATTCCCACCCGGGCGTCGTGCGTTTTATTCCTCTGCTGGCTAAGTCCTCCATCATTGCACAAGCAACATCTTTCGCTTCTTATGATGGCAGTGGGAGTTTTTCAAATATTGTCAGGTTATTCGTAACCCGGGAATGTTTGTCTTTCTTTAAAAAAAATCTTCAATAATCATTTTCTATGGCGATTTTTTAAGTAACTGTCGATGAATGCGAACTCTGGTTAAAGGTACCAATATTTTATTAATCTATATGTACATAAAGTGAGTCTTCTTTTTATAAAGTAGCGTAAAGTCAATCAATTGGGATATGACTGAAATTGATTAAATAACTAATGAAATGAAGAAATAACATTGTGTAAGACAAAATTTTTTATTTATATTTTTATGACCGCCCGGTTTCGCTTAGCCAAAGCATTATCAGGGTAAAAAATTAAACTAAACAAAAAAATCATAGTGTGCGGTTATATTTACATACATAGGGTGAACACAATATAAAATAAAATAAGAGAACAGTGAGAAAACAATAGAAATACATTTAAATTATAACAAAGGAACTGAGAGAAAGAGACAGATTATATTTTTTGAAAGAGACGAAACATCAACTGAGAAGGTTATCGAAGAAATAATTAATAGTTTAATTAATGAAAAATATAAAATAAAATAATAACTAAAAATAATTTATTTGTTATTTTGATTTAAATCATTTGTAAGATCTGGAGTCGAGGATCTTAACCTCTCGACCATGCAAGATGTTGGTACTAGTCAATACTAAGCGTTAGTCAAAAAATAAAACCCGGTCATAGTTTCTCGTAAAAATCTAGTAACTGATTAAGCACAATCAAAGCGATAAACGCTCCACTTAATTAGTTCGATGATATTAAATTAAAGCTATCGAAACGATTCCTAACTTCCTGAATTTAAACAAGCTTCAATGAAGTTGCACTCGCTGCATTAAATCTTTATCAATAGCGTTTATTATACAACCACGATTGTGTATTTTTGGCAGAAATGTGTTAACGCCATCTTATCATTATTTAATAATAATAATAATATTTGGACGATTTGTATAGCGCCGTTTTTGTGAAAAATCACCTCAAGGGCGCTGTACAGATCCTACTTTCTATCATTACATATTAATTCCTAGTTTAAATAAGAAAATATACAGGAACATACTTACCTGGCAGGTCCCATCAGATAGACACAATTATTAACTTAAAATTATGATTATTATTATTTTCATTATTTATTTTATGTTTATTTATTTTTAGTTATTTTATTTTTTTATTTTTTTTTATTTTTTTTATTTTTTATTATTTATGTGCACTTTTACTACGATAGTTACACGAGCGTACTATTGGTGCTGTATTTTTATATAATTTGTCTCAGTTACATGTTCGAAGCTTATTTGTATCCTGAAACAATCAGTTTCCCATCAAACTGATCAAATAAAACACTGGGTTAGGTTAAAAGACTGTAAAAAATAAGGTGTGCGTGTCGGAAATATCTCCATATATCTTTCTGTTTTTTTAACGAAGTAAGTTCAAATGTTTCTCAATCAAGTTTTGCTTTCTATGAAAACCTTTTTTTTACATGGAATCAGAAGCGCTAACGGTGTGGGTACAATTGATATTTTGTTTTCATCTCCCAATGTTCGTTGCAAATTGGTCTTTCGCAAATTTTGCAACATTTTCGAGTTTTTCATTACCAAGCCGACTACTTCGAATGAACAAGGAACCGCTGAATTTTTTAATTGGTATCCCTGTTTACCTTGGAAAATTAAAAAAAAAAACATTCACCTTTTTCTTAATCTTAACATTTACAGGGGTAACTGTTAGGGGTTGTTTAAATGTATATTAATGTACTTAAAGGTGAAATCATGGGTATCTAACCAATACTGAAAATATCCGATCCCAAATTAATTACGCAAATTTGCTCTTGGATCAAAGATCCATTAGTGATGCTGCCTTTCTTATTATGTTTTTCAAACCCTTTACAGGGTTTTTTAAATTTAAAGCACTTAAAATAACGTTTATTTATGAAATAAATATTTAAAAAATTACATAAACTCATTAAAATTTTATGATTTATTTTAATTAAAAGAAGATTAAATATTTAAATAATATTAATGATCTAAAATACAAATATGAAACAGAACAAAAAAAACAGAAATTAAAAAGAACAATATTTATGAAAGTGGCATTCTTAAACGATCTCATACTTCTATTGAAAATTATTAATATTTGAATATTAAGTTACATACTTCATTTTTATTATTATAAAAAAAGATTAATATTTTCGGGTTACAAACAGCGTGACAATATTTTAATTACTACTACTACCATCATTATAAGCGTAAAATGTTGCTTGTGAACTGATGAAATACTCGTACCTTAATAGCCAAGGAATTGAACCCGAGATGCCTAAGTGGGAACCAGCGCATTTGTCAACTCGGCTGCTAGCCGGTTACATACTAAATTAGTGCCTCACTGCGTAGTTACATATACTCGCATAGATTTACATTTTAGGCTAAGTTAAAAAAAAAAAACGTTTTTCGATAGATTGAAAAATCACATGCTTCGTAATTAAAGTAGTAAAATCTTTGAGCTAGACCCATAATCCACGGAGTACAATTAGTAGAATTGCAATTTATACGTCTATCCTTTTAAATGTTGTAATTTTCATCTTGTAACTAGTATATCGATGTAGATTTAATCGACAATGTCGAAAATTTGGAATAGTTCCCAAGCCCGACTGCAGATTGCCAACGAAGAAACGACAGCTCACATCGACTAAATTTAGAATCTTTAGTCGACGTGAGCTGTCGTTGATTCGTTGGCGATCTGCAGTCAGGCTCTGGAACGATTCCAAATTACCGTTATTGTCCATAAAATCTATATCGATGTTCAGTGCTAGGCCCACAGGAGTGAGTAAAGTTATAAAAGATGTCTGGTCGATATAAATTTAAATTATTTGAATCACATTTAACGCAATATCTTGTGAATTAGTTGATTGAAAGGCGGAGGATATAGAACAAATCTGTTTAAATCAGCTCTTCAAACAATGATTAACCAGTTTCGAATTTGACTACAAAGAAAGCGTTTGACGCAAAGGTAGGCTTGATTGAAAGGAAGCGTATTCAAGTCGTAATGGAATTTGTCTCGGTGTGTTGAGGTTACATTTTTTTGTGATAGTTTTTGCACTATATTTATTTACAAGTAGTAAATTTTTTTGAATATAAATAAATTCCAGAGAGTAATTCTGTGTGCGCAAGGAAGAACGGAATGACTCAGTTAAAGCAGATGTTCAGGAGAGCCAAAACAAAATTTAGGAATTCAGTTTTTTGAATGATTTCATGTCATGTGGCAGAAGTCCTTAAAAAAAAATAATAGCACATTATTTTATTTTCTGACTCATCTCATTTTTACTTGCAAGATATGAATCTAAGGAACGATTCCGCAAACTTAAATCAAAACATGTTTTTTTTACTCATGCCGTTTTTACTTGCGCATACAGAATTATCTGTGATTAAATGTAAGGAGTTTATCAGCTCAATAATGTTCCTGAAGAAAGAAGTAATTTACACTAGCATTTCTCTAAGTCTATTTAATGATTTGAAATGTTAAAAAATGCAGTTATTCCAAAGGTTCTTTGAATTCAGATATAAGCATTAAAAAGGTTACTCTATTATTGTGAGGGAAAAGAAAATAACTTCACCTTGCGTCTCAAGCAGTTGTCAAATTGTTAGAAAGATGTATAAGAATATTCTATGAACTTGAGTGTTTTTTTTTTAAATAACCACCAGATTAATCTTATTTTAATTCCAACGTTCACGTCAAAGGTGTTTTTTACATGTATTGTAAAAAAAAGAGAATTAATTTAATGTTAATTATTTGGTTGACTATCTAACTAAACACCGCGTCATTTACCCTCTAGCATTTAAAATTAAATGACATACATTTTTTTTCTCTGTCCACATTCAAAGAACCTCTTATATGTACACACATTTTTTTAAATATAATTCCACTCTTCGTTTTACTAGTTTTGGACAAGTCTTTTTATCCGTATTAACGCGGTAAAACCATATATGACCGTGTTAAAAATGTAGATATCCTGAAAGAATGCAAGACTGATAAAAGCGTAATGAATAGGATCAATGAAGATACGCTAAGATAGTTTGGGCATGTAGAGCGAATGAACAAAGAAAGGCGTGTGAAAAGAATACATGACGCGAAAGTGAATGGAACAAGATGTCGAGGACGTTCGAGGGAGACATGGCACGATCAAGTGAATATAATACTTGAGTTGGGCCATGTAAGGAATTAGAATAACGGAAGAGTATGTATGTGAATGAAGCAAAGAGCATGTGCCAAGACAGAGTTGTATGGCGGTCCGTCCTCTGCCTACTCCTGCGAAGAAACGGCGTGAGGGTTAGTTAGTTAATCATTCATTTTTTTCCGAAAATCCTTTATTTCTTTGTTATTTATATCCAAGAGTCACAGGATCTAAGAGCCTAACTCTTAGTTTTTCGTGGAGTGAAACGAAATACTTTTCTCTCACATCCATAAATAAATAATAAATTTGAGACTACATAAATTTCATCCAAAAACATTTCAAATAACTATTGTGTTAATTAAGATGTTTTGTTTGGAGCTGTTTTCAATCTTGACAGTTTATTTTACGAACAACAAATCCCGTTTAATCCATTGAAACGAGAAATTCGTTTGCGTCACAAGAAAAACTAAACACTGTTTTTTTTCACTCCGGTTACGAAGAAGGATTTCAATGTCACCCCGAACGAGAGTTTTGGACGAAATCTTAGTTAAAGATTACTGAAATATTATTAATATACTTCTTGTTAAGTATTACCAAAAATAAGTTACCTAAGATTGTGTCATGAAAACGTTTTATTAAGCAATGTCGAATGGGGCAACCCCCCTTCGGATCGTACGTTTGATTTTTACTTTCAGGTACAGAACGGTCAACAACGTGGTCGAGTGGTAAGACGCGGATACACGATACGGATCCAGAGGTCGCGGGCCTTAGCCCAGCGTAGGCCAATAACTTTTATTCAATTAATAACATATTTCATTTATGTAACATAATATACAGTACGTTCCAGAGTGGTAGATACTCTAAATATCTCCCTGGTGAAAGAAAACCATCCAGAATCGAAGCGTTGCTTGAATTGGCTTTAGACGTGTTTGGTGACCAGATATGAATAGCCGAGTACTTTCCAACCTTTCTTTTTCCCATCTCCTTCCATTCTCAATACCTTCAACCTCACAACATACCCTAATTGGGGTTGTCATAGTTCCACTGGATCACTTCAGATTCACTATCAACAAAAAGTCGTTAAGGTGATATTTATCAAAGAAATTGGTCAAATAAAAAGTTCAGTTTATAGTATTAGTTTTATAGCGCTTACATCGGTTTTAAAATTATTTCATTTCGCCGTAATTCAATAATACTTGGTTTTCAGTACATTTAATAGGAGAATTTCAGTCATTACTTTTTTGTAATAGCAAGAATTCCTACTGCACATCACCAATGCAACTATTTCTCTCTGTGGAATCTTTTTGAAGCTGAAGAGAGGTAAACAAAAGGAAGTGGAAGTTGTGTAAGAACCTGGCTCTCCAGATCTGGTAATTTATCATTATTAAAGGTCTCTCATCCAAAATTATAGACTGAGTTTCTCACTATTAAATCAAATAAAAGGGGAAAATTCCGAATTCGGAAATCAAAAGCTAATGTAACAAAAAATCTGAAATTATTTTTACATACGTGAAATAACCCACTCCGGCATTCGATAGCGTGACTTCTGGATCCGGAGATAAGGAGCTTACCACTCTTCTACTGATTTAAAGGATATTAGATAATCCTGTCTGTACGTAAATAGACAATATTATAAAAAAAGTTTCACAAAGGATATTGGCACTTAACGATGACGTAACGTATCATTTTCTTTTTTCAATTTTCCCAATATTGAAAGTTAGATGCTTCAAGCACAAAAAAAAAGAGTTCCACTCCATCACAAATATCGGAAGAGGTGGACATAGTTTGGTTCACAAATTTGGAATAGATTGATTGATAGGGAGCTTTGTATCTGACTTTGGATAGATCTCTCAGCAAACGTCACGGTAAGCTTGCTTGCAAAAACCTTCGTGAAAGGACAACAATCTATAAATGGTGATCAGCACGTGATTACTGGAAAATTTGATTAGTTCAAAAGTTTTTACATAGATTTGTAAAAATAATATTGTCAATTATTTTCAGTTACATGGTACGTGTAACTAAATGGAATGCCGTAAATTTAATTTATCCAATAATAATAATAATAATGAAGCCAATTTTTTCAATTAATTTAAAGAGGCTTTCAAATTATCTTATTCTGTAGATTTTTGTAAACGTGAGTTATTCCATACTGCCCTTTACCAGTCAGTGTTACTTTTCTTAAATGTGAGCGGTTAACGTTACGCCACATTATAAAACTTGAACCTCCAACACTTTTTAAGCCCCAACCCTTTCCAATACTCAAATTAAGAGGCCTAGCAGGGGACACATTGAATAAACCCTTATTAAGGACAGGGTCTAAAAAAACATTATCTTTCTTTTGAAAGCCCTTGCGAAAGTTTGCGTCATTATTTATTTCTCATCATTACCTTTGAAGTGTATAATTCTCTAGAAGTTGCTAATGAACGTAATATCGATCATGTTTTTAATAACATGTTTTAATTTACATCAGGCGGAGGCTTTTCTACTCAAAATATAACAGTAAAATGTTGATGTTTTCCCAACATATTCGTAATTTTGATTTCAAGAATATTCCTAATAAAATATGCTTCTCATCACCTTCAACATGTGAAAGCGTCATCCTCACGAACGAAAGTCTATTTGAGGGGTTTAGAAGCAAAAGCAGCAATCTACATAAACGGTTCTGTAGCATTGTCAACTTTTGAATGATTATTAAAAATAAAGAATTTTGGGCATCGAAATGTTTGTAAACTCGTTCATCAAACTACGAACAATTTGAAACAATAATCTCTAAATGTATCAACATATTCACGAAAAAAAAGTACAAAACGCTTCATCAACTTTTTACAAAATAATTAAGAGAGAAAAAGATTACTACTTTTACTTTTTTACCCCTCATTTTAATTTTGTAGTTTTTAAATTCATTTTGTAGTTGTTAAATTAATGTTATCCTCTGTGTATACATTCTTATGATGCATGTTTAGTTTAAAAAACATTCAAAGTGCAATAATCATTGTCACCGTCTTATTAATTTTTATTTTTAAGTGGGGTTACAGACCAATTCAGTGACTTCGTTCAGCTCAACCTAACCTAACCTTACCTAAATCAAATGATATTAGAGTGTTAAATTCTGTCAGCATCGCCTTGGTGAAAGAACACAATTCAAAATCGAATTGTTGAATAAATGGTCTTAGTCAATAACCTTACACCTTATTATACTTTTATTTATTATACTTGTAATATTTATTGTATTTGTAAAGTTATTAGTTTTAGCCGATTTAGCTAAAACCAATGACGATTCAAATATATACAACGTCATTGGCTAGAACTCGTTTTTCATTATGGTTTTTTTTTACTCTAGAAACTGTCAGACAGTTGGTTTCAAAATTTTCTGTCGACCTTTTAATCAATAAAATGTTTATATTTCCAACCGGAATGCATGAAATGTATAGGGTATAAAGTTTTATTCTTACTTATTATATAGTTGGATAAAATCTGCTGTTTCCTGGTGTTCCTAAGAGTTCTTTGCTCGTATTCACGCGGTCGACCATACTGAGTCACCTGCGCGCGCATCCTCAACTATTCAAAGAGTGTTTTGTTTTTTGTTGTTGTTATTTTTACTGTAAATATTTTATATTTTGTGAAGTTTTTTTAAAAATTGGTACATAAATTGAAAAAACCTGTAAAAAAACTTTGAAACAATTATGGACGCCAAAGTACTAGCTGACCTTGCCCGTCTGGGGCCCACTTGATCACAGGTTGAAAAATACACAACGACTATGTGAGAACAAGCCAGCTCCGCCCAGGTCAGGTCGAGTCTGGTCAACAAAAAGTACGCTACCACAAGGGTAACTTATGAAAAAAACAGCTCCATCCAATGACCTCACATACATATATTTGTAACTTCATTGGCCCTACCTACCTCTAAGGCTTTTAGAGTTATTTTAACCACCCTAAAACTACACGTTCTAACGCCAGTCATACCGTCAACGTCAAGAACCAACTCGGCTATCTTCCTTTCAATCTCGAAAACTTGTATTAACTCGATGCAGGAAAATAGCTACTTCACCCTCTTCAATAACGGTTGCCCTTACCCAAAACCGCTTCCAGGTACTCAGTGTTCGTGAAAACATTAACTCCACACCTGAATACTCCACCACGCACCGAGAGTGATGGAGACATCTCCTATTGTGCCCCTAAAAATCCACCCGCATCCCTCGGATCGTGATAAAATCAGAAGAAAATTGGCCCGTCCTGCGTACCAAACACGGCTGCAGAAGTCAATATTAAGGATTCGAAAACGGTTCCGGACAGTATCGTTTTCCATACTTCCAACACAGAAAGCTTCTGACTGGCCTCCCGCATGCTAGAATAAGTGAATACCGGATTCCACACTCTTGAGCTTACGGAGGATAAGGTATCAGGAATGCAAGAAGTTTTTTACACAATATTCAAGAACTTAGAATTTTCACTAATACTCACCTAAATGCATCATCTACACCTAACATTTAAAATTACACCATTTCCAAAAATTACTTTTTAGCCTCACGCGGAGGTGGCACCGCCATTTACGTTTAAAAAATCACCCATATTATTGTGTGTGTAAATTAGCGTTGTGACCGTTACGAAAGAACTATTTCAAAGAACTACTTCTTTTGGCAGCAGTTCCTACTTCCTTCATTGTTCATGGAACAAATACTTCAATTGAAGTTGGTGGTTCATTTTAGCGTTGTGACTGCTCCGTGTGACCTATTTCATTTTGCGGCAGTTCTAACTTCATTCATTTCATTTCCTTGAACAAATACTTCAATGGAAGTTAGATTACAAAGAACTAATTTAATTTGCAGCAGTTCAGTTGTGAGGTTGAACTTCAAAGCCTATAAAGAAGTACTTCATTTCAAGTACTTAAATTTAAGTTCGACTTCTAAGTACTTTGATCTAAAGGAACGTGTTTTTTGGGAGTTCTTTTCATTTTAAAATCTCTACCGACTAGTACTTTTTATTTTGACGAGGAACCAGTTCTAATTCTTTTCATTTTTAAATTTCTACCGACTAGTACTTTTGTTTTGGCGAGGAACCTTTTTGACGATTTGCTAGCAATTTTCGAAAAAAATATCAATGAACCGGTTCTAAAAAGAACTGAACAAATAACCGAATAAATTCAAATCTCTTTTTTGCGAGTTTGACTTCTATTGAAGTGTTCACTGCGAAGGGTTAATTTTAAAGAACTAGCAGTTCGTGAAGCGTTCACAAACATTGAAGTTTTTCCCAACGCTAGTGTAAATGATCACAATTAAAATTACTAAAAAAATACGACTAGAGAAGCTTTTATTTTGGTGATTATTAAAACAAAAAATACAGCTCAGTGAAGTTCCCCTGGGCCGTTAGTTGTAGAGTAAAGATTGCCCCGATGATAACTGACCTTCGATAGGACAGAATAGAAGAAGAAGAAGAAGAAGAAGAAGAAGAAAATAAAACGTTACTTCTTCTGCACAGTTTTGCCCGATTTTTTAAATTTACTGTATTTTCTTTGTGTTGCATCGTTTCGCACAGCAGTATTCACATCACTGTTCTATTCGCACGAAGTAAGGTGATTAACAGTAATCGATAATCTCGTTCCGTGAGCCCGAGCAAGCGAACGCACTCTCCCGTAAGTCATTGAAATGGTGAATGCCGTTCGTTTCAAATTTCGTGCTCCTGAAGTCAAAGGGAAGTGAAGTCAATTGGACAAAGAATTTTGTTTTCGGTATACATACAATTGTTTTGCAAACTGGAAATGTTTTCCAATCTCTAAGATTGGGTATTTACACAGGATTGAGAACTCAAATTTTTTATAACAGTTATAACAGTTTTAATTTTAGTAACAACTTTTCTGGCTTTCCCCATTCAAAGGTGTTACTGACCTTCATTTGAATTGATGAAGAAAGAGGAGGCGAATTTCAAGACAATAAAAAAAATTGTAGTCAAGGTTTGACCTGAAAAAGATGTAATGTCAAGTGGAGAAAAGACAATTTTAGATATGACTTCCTAATAGAAAATAAGTCATTTTTTTAAACAACCGAATAATATGAGATCTGAAGTATCCAATAGACCACAGAATATCCAATCCGGGAAGTCAAGCACGTGATTTAAAAAAGGTGAGGGGGAATGGAGCTATATTCAATTCTCATTCGAATAAGTGAGGAAACTGTTTTTGGGAAAAATGGGGGAATCGATGCAACATTTTGATGGGGCAGCTTTTTGGGATAGTTTTACTGGTAAAGTCGAATGTGTTTTGATGATATCGATAATTTTTTTAACTTTTAAGAATAATACAGTAATTGATTTTTTTAGGAAGAATTAACACAGTTGAAATATTATAAAACTATTTCTAATCTCTAAGTAAGTAATCTAAAAGGTTGAAAAAATCCTACCCAGATTTAAAGAAAATAATAAATTTAACTTTTCCTCGCAAAAAACATTTTTAATTCGTTTCACAACGTTTTAGTGTAACGCAGATTATTTTAAGAGCCTCATTCCTTCCTAGTGTTGTGAATAAATTCATAGCGTAACCCAAAACTCGTCTTAAGAAAGTAACGGCCATAAAAAGATAAATGAGTTGAAAACACATAGTCTTTGTGAATTTTCATGTTAATGAAGGAAATAATTGGTATTATTTACTTTGTTTTTCACTATTTTTTTATTTCATAAAAGTAAAAAATATATATTTACTCGGTTCATCAATATCTTTGTGATATCTTTGGGGTACATTATTCAAAGCCATATTTTTTAAACAATATTTTATTATTTATTTTTTCGTAGACACCACTTAATGGTTCGACATATTTAAAGAACTGAAAACATAACTTTGTATTAGACCACGAATATTATTTGAATTTTTATGACCGATCGGTTTCGCGTAGCCTAAACATCATCAGGGTACAAAATTAAACTAAAAAAAAAATACAAAGTGTGCGGTTATATATACATACAAAAAAAGAACAAAATATAAAATAAAATAACAAAACAATGAAAAAAACCCTAATGATGCTTAAGCTAGGCGAAACCGGTAGGTAATTAAAATAAAAATAATATTCGTGGTTTTTCACAAAGTAACTTTTTCATTTCTTAAATATGTTATTTTCTTATGATCATAAAGCAATATATAATTTATTTATTTTGTAAAATAAATAAGAAAATAATGTTATTATTAAAAGTTATTTATTTTTCAAAAACGTATATTTTGAAGCTCGCTTTAAAATTACGCTGTTTCTCAATATTGCGCAGATTATAATATTTTACAAATTTTTACAATCTTGAAAGTTTATCCCACACTCTGAACATTTTCAAAGCCGGTCGATATCATGACTGAAATATGTAAATGGCTAAGATCCTTCATCTAACAAGGCTTCGTTTAATCCAATGAGATGACAAGTATTAAGGTAATATTTGACTTTACACATTTCCTAACTTTCAGCGTCTTCAAGGTAATATTTATTTTAAAAATGGCCTAGTGTTAACAGGTCGTTAGTAGCTGATAATCCTGTGATACTATTTTGGCATGTATTCTGTTAGTTTGATTTAGGTAATAAAGATTGAATCATGATAGTTTCAGATGATAAGAAAACTTTCTTCGTAGCAACTCACTAAAAGCAGTATCTTTAAATCTTTCTCCGCCAATGAATGCCTATCACACCTGACGAAAGTTAACTTTGTTTCTTACCCAATTAGAGACCTCTGCGGCCTCAGCCAGCGCTGGAAGGCTTAACCGAAGAAAAGGAAGGAAGGAAATGGAGAGGAAAAGGCAAAAGAAAAGAAAAGGTCTATCTTGAATACGAGATTTCGACGTCGAATAATAATAAAGGATTTCAATTTTGTATAAAAACAAGCTTTTTACAAATCGAAATAATTGACTTTGTTGTAATATCAGAAGTGTTAGGTTCAAAGTAAGGATTGTTTCATAAACGAATTTCTAAGATCAAAAAATATATTCATTGAATTTAATCAAATTCAATATTATTTTTATTAAGTTTTAATCTTAAGATTTATAGCGTTCACAAAGATATCGTATTAATTACTTAAATAGTATTAAATTTCAAAGATTGAGAAAATATTAATAATGAATTTGATCAAATTTAATACAATTAAGTTCTCTCAATTTAAGGTTTAGTTTTTTTTTTATTTATAGCACAAAAATATCATATTAAACACTTTAGTAATATTAAATTTAATGAAAATGAAATAATAACTTTGTAAAAGACCACAGATTTTACTTAATTTTTTTATGACCGATCAGTTTTGCGTAGCCTTAACACCATCAGGGTGTTCTTAAACTAAACTAAAAATACAAAATTTAATAATATTTGAAATTAGAACAAAGGAACAGAAAAAAAGAGAAAGACAATACAAAATGAAAGAGGCAAAATTTTGTACCCTGATAGATGATGCGGTAGACTAGGCAAAACCGATCGGTCATAAAAATTAACATAAATGTGATTCAATACAAAGTTAATTTTTTCTTGTATTAAATATGTCAAACTACAAAGTAATTGCTTTCTACGAAAATATAAGATTAAATTTGATCAAATTAAATTATTTAAAAAAATATATTCAGAGTTCTGTAAATTTAACTAAAAATCTAAAAATAAATATTTAAAATCATTGAAAAAAAAGTATATTATTTGTACCTAATCACTAATGCCATGTTGAGTGAAAAAGGACTAAGTAACTAAGCTTTCCTTCTTTATCGAGTCTTAAAATATTTCATGGTTCGACTGGTTCCGAGAAATCAGGGCTATTGTGCGGTTTCACATATAATAAAATATCGGTGACGATAAGTGCAGGGCTCTGGACGAGAGTTTGTGAGTTCAAACCCAACAAAAATATCTACGTAAGTTTTAGGTGTCCCTATCTTGTGCTTGTTCGGTGGCCTTTGCTTAAAGCAAGCCCGGTCTGTTAGCATATATAACTTTTGTATTCTTCAGCTATGGCAATTGAACGTCTTGCCGTTAGAATTGCTGGAAATATATTATATCACATATTTACTATTCAACATAAACTGGGAAGTGGAACATACTCTTAGTATTGAATTGGTGAAACTTACCGCGTAGTTTGGAATGGCTTGGTTATTTTTAGTAACTCGGAATATAACATCACTCTCCTAAACATTTTATTCTCCACCTTCTGATTCTTCCACATCATTTCATACTTCTATTAGGGGTGCCTTAGTTTAACTGGTTTCAGGGCAAAGATTTGTAGAGTTTTTGCATGTACAGTCAATGCTCAATATTTTTTATTCATCATTTACGTAAAAGTTAAAAGTAAACTACATAACAAATCAAAACTGAATTAAATACATAAATTATAATGCATCTTAGTTTGCTTGAGCAAAAACGTTGGAAAATAGAAAAGAAGTTGAACGTGTTCATGGAAACTTATTCAAAAAATAATCTGGTAACATTTATGTGAAATTCTTGCGCATACATTTAAACTACTAACAATAAAATTTATGCAACGAATATTATACTATAAAATAGATGGAGACCGAAAATTTGCAGACAGTAGATATTAAATTTTATTATAATAGTTTCCCATCAGATGAAATAGTTTAAATGTTTTACGAAATTTTATTTTTGAAAGGTAGGTACATGTACATGTAGTAATGTTTGAAAAAAAAAATATTGGTGGAAAGGCAAAGGGCTTAAGCGACACTTTGGTCTAAAATGAGTTTAATGTGAAGTTTTGATCAGTTGTTTTTCTGCATCGAATGTTTTGACTCTCGTTAGATTTTGAAGACTTTCGTGGCTTTTCAGCCATTTAAAATACATTAACCATTTGGGAGGAGGCTTAACTCAAGCGACACAAGTTTGATTTTTTTTAACCTTTTTGACGCTTCAGGTAACTTAAGGAGAGCATTGAGTAACCTGAGTTATTTTTTTTCTAAAATCCAACCAGGAACCGAAGACTTGGTAATTTTGTTGTAAATTAAACAACTTTTAAGTGCCCTTGTGTAAACTTCTAAAAATAGCGCTTCAGCCCTTTCGCCTTTCCGGCGACGTTATAATAGGTCAACATACAACGGTTAAGTTTGCGAGTTTGCGAAATATCAATTTGTAGATGAATAATGCAATAAATATTAAATCAAACAATTTCTATATATTCGTAAAAAGCATTAACTTTGTGGCTTGCCATATTTATAAATAGAACATATATACTTTGTTTTTAACCACTTTTTTTATTTAATATTTTGTCTACCGGTTTCGGAGTACCCTTCCATCATCAGGACAATATTAAATTAATCTTTTAGATAATAACTTCATCTCTTCTGGAAGAAACATATGTGGAGATAAATTCTGTACACGATCAAAAAATGTATGTTTTGATATCTGGAGAATGTATATTAGTATTCATTTTACAAAAGATTTTTTTGAAAAACATTTATTTTTTTGAAATTAAATTAAATTATAAACTTCAAAATCTTTTGGCAAATGAATATGAAGTTATTATCTAAAGATTAATTAATATTGTCCTGATGATGGAAGGGTACTTCCGAAACCGGTAGACAAAATATTAAATAAAAAAGTGGTTAAAAAAAAAGTATATATGTTCTATTTATCAAACAATTTCTTTTGTGAATACGTACGAGTTTGATTATTTTAATAATAATCTTTACAAAACTCCACAAGGAACCAATAATATTTTTTAGCAGATAATATTCTATATTTTAAATAGTGCATTAAAGCAATTTTTTTTTTGATTCCCGTGATTCTTCACGGCTAACAACCAACCTTTTATAATGTTCAAGCGAAAAAAATTGCACTCCAGTTTATAAATAAAGGTTACACTTTAAAATTTCCGACGGTTAATATCAGTTTTACACTCTTGAAAAATGTTTTAATAATTTATTTTCCAGAATCTTTAAAATTTGAGTAAATAATAGTAGATCTCGAAAACATTTTGCATCAATAAAATTACCAGATTTTTTTTCATTACTTGATTTTGGCTCTAAAATAATAAGAAGGATACAAATCGGATGTGGGTAATCCAGGAATCACGTCTGAATGAATGGATTTGTCATAAAATCTCACTTAACTTACATACAGAAATATTGGGGTCCAATCACATATAAAAAAATTATGAACATGGTTTTTAATTTTTTTTTAATTCGAAGTTGCGCAGTGAAAACTTTTTAAAAACCAATCAGTTTCAAATTTAATACAAAATTGCAGCGCATACATACCATTAGTGAAAAAAATCGTGGCTCTGACGTATATTTATTGTGTACTTAATAAATGCTGCGGAAATTGCTATTCAACTTGTTCGTTCAAAAGGTATAGTAATTGGTTGAATCCCAGAAGAATATGTTTTTTTGTATTGTTGTCTATTGTGATCAGCGTTTCTTTGTTGTTTTAGTTAGTTGTTTTCATTTGTGCTGAACATTTGTGCTGCATTTGTATTTTTTGCAATTATTTGAAGTTATTTTATCTACAGTATTATTTTATTTTATTATAATACTACGTACGTACATCTGTACGAATGTGAGCTTTTCAAATTTGGAACTGATGGAAGTGTTCAGAAAGTTAACAAATAATCTTTTAAAATCTGTAATCTAAATTAAGCAATTTTTGTCTGTATTGAAATATGTTAATTAAAGCAACCTATCTTGTTTCTAGGCAAATCAAGATTCATAAAGTTATTTTTCAGGGGTAACAACTAGTTAACTCTAAATGATTTCTTTCGGGAGTACGATTTACAAGTATGATTTTTTTTTTAAATTTGAAACTGTGGATGGAAATTATCAAATTAAAAAATAATCTTTTTAAGTTAGGACGAGCGGTTAACTACTTTCCAATAATATATTTTACAAAAACAATTGAGTGAAATTTAACTGTCCGATCTTTAGTTTTTGATTGTTGTATTAAATTACATTGCAAGTCAAGTTACAATCCGAAATATTTCACGAACAACAACTAGTACAGAAATAATTTTTGGTAGGTATTACTTCAGTATTTTCTAAGCAAAGGATAACAAAGTTTTGTAACCCTATTATATTTTTTTCTTAATTTCCAATTCCCAATAACACTGTGCCATTCATTGGCATTCATTCTCTAAATACATGTGTCTTACATCAATTGGTACCAGATATAACTCTTGTATTTGCCAAAAAAATAATAAAATCTTGGCTTACAATTTTCAGTTTCCAGTGAGACTTCCATCATAAACAGGGAAAAAAACCCATTTCCAAGCTACAAATACCCTGAAAATAATTCAAAACGTCCTAAATATTTGTCAAAAAATAAGAAACAACATTTCATTTAATATTATTTTGTTCAATAAGGAATACGATTTTCGAAACTCAAAGCAAAGCCAGGTTGTTGAATTTTACAAACCAAAGCAACACACAAACCCTTTTTATCGTCAAAAATACAGAATAGCATAAAACGGCAATAATTTTGTTTAAGTTCCCTCATAAAAAAGGGCCAACTCCCAAACGAGTTTCAATTATCAAACAATAAAGTCATAAGCGATAGGTTAATTTTTATCCCCCTGACGCTATAACTCTGGACTTAACCCTTCTAAATCTCAGCCAGGATTGTGTAGCCCGGAGGCACTGAAGAAATTAACCGATAGAACTGTGCTGGGGGCATTCTGTGTACCATGAGTAAGTACAGTTTACCCTTATTTCTGAAAGTAATCAAACATTCTCAAGTAACGAAGTTATTTCTTGAAAAAATAATTAATGTAGTTTGATTGTCTGGGACCTAAGAGTGAGATAAGGTTTTTAAAGCATAATCGATGGTTTGTATTATCATAAAAATAATACAAACGAAAACAGAAATAGTGATTTTAGGTCAAACTTCAGATTTTATATTTAGATCAAAGCTATGCTAGAATCCAAATTGACTCTTTTTAAAAACATTAAGCAATTTTTTTTTAAATGCCAAAAAATCTCACTTTTGGGAAGTATGAAAAGATTCCTGAACACAGCATCCAGTAAAAAATGATGGGTATATTAAATAACAATTCTACAAAATAGAGCTATAAGGATTATAGGTATTGAAGAGAAATAAACATACGAAAGTCAAGGGAATGTTGAAAAAGTTAAAAATATTTTCATTTAAAACAACAAAAAAATATGTAGAACACTATGTTTTTAATCTACAATGTAATTAATGGGAATACATAATGGTCACTGGAATTGATGAAAATGAATAAGAATACCCTTAAAAAAAACACATATTCAAAAGTCGTCGATGTACGGTCTTATGAAGGTGTTTGTTGAATTAACAAATAAAATGAATAAATTTAAAAGTTTTGAAATAAGTTAAAAATATTTCAAGAAATATTGAATATTTTGTATTATTTTAAAATGATGCAATTTAAACTGGCGACATCATTTTTTTTTCATATTGGCGTAGATCGCACTTCTAAGAATTATCTATTCAGTGCACAGATGCGTATAATATCCCTTATAGCAGTAAACATTAGGCACACAAAGTCTAGTTTGTTTTAGGGTCCTGACCTTCATTGTCGGCGGTTTATATCTTTGATTAATTTAGTGGGATACATAAAGTGACGTCACATTATATCGTAGTTGGGGTTGTGCTACTTGAATTAGAAGATAAACCGCTAAGAAAATTTAACTCACTGCATGACCTTTATGGGCGTCCCTCAATTGAAATAAAATATGTTCATTTTACTCAATAATTATTATTGTAGTTAAAAATCAACTCATTTTTACTGAATATAAAAGGAAGAGTTATTCTACCCTTCTATCAAAAAAGCAATAAGCAGAGAAAAAATACAGAGAATTTATTGAATTAAATATTATAAAACAATATATATATTTTTTTTTTTATATCTTGCTACATGCAATCCCGATGAGTAAAACAAATGCTGATTAACGCAGACATTTGCGGGGTTATCATAATAATGCATGGATTATTATTTTTTCAATGAGTGGAATGCTGGCTTGTTCCTTAACCAAACAAATTAACATTGACATTATTAAAGTAACACAAACGATCTGCAAAAATTACTGCCTAAACACAGGTTTGCTTAGTTAAGTTTTAGTTTTATTTATTTTATATTATTTCTATCTAGATTAAAGTTTACAAAGTTCCTAAACATAATTCATTTCATTATTGACTTAATAATATAACTTATATAATATTTTATTTTATTAAAGTATTTTGAACGGTTCTTATAGGCTATTTTAAATGTATTAATTGGCATAATGTTGATGGTTTTCCGCAGAAAATTATAACATTTCAACCTTTATAAAGTAAGCTATTTTGTATTAAGGTTCTGTTATTTTTTTAAAATCTGATTTCTTTGCATGTCCTTGTATTTTTTTTTTGTGCATATCCACGTTGTAGATAATTATGATAGATTATGAGGCAAATTATAAAAAGCCTAGACTGATGACTAATTTATACAAAAATTAAGTATATATATACATTTAGTGAAAACGCATACTACTCTAGACATATTTTGAATTACTGTGTGTATATATATCAGTAAAAAATATTTATAAGCAAATTTTTTATACACAATCGGTCCATTTTTATATTTGTTATGAGATATTTGTCTAATTTGAAATCAGATATAGAAATATTTAACATAAGCCGACACGTTTCTTAAAATAATTACCTACAGTTAATGCTCAATATGAATTTAATTTATTTAATATTTTTTAATAACACGCAAAATAATAATACCATCAGATTTTTTATTAAGAAAAATAAAATAACAATTTGGAGTCCGAACGATGGATATTCTTGAAATAACCTTCTACGTCGCTAGCGTTCCAAGCTACTAAGTCAAATCTCCAGGTTCACCCCAATCTTCTCATCCCCTTTTCCTGTCATATTATTTTACGTGTTTGCCTCACAAAATTCCTCAATAGTTGGTGCCATAATACTAAAAACTTCTGAAAAGGTGACTAAAATAGTATTGCTTTTTTTTAATCACAATACAATACCTCTCAAAAATAATACGAAATAATATCATCAAATTCTTGGCTTTTTTACAGTAATCGATAGCTATAAGAACAGATTTAACGTTACACAACGAAGGTGACCCAGATTAAAATGGGAGCTGTGAAACCCCAATTCGTCGATGCGTATCGAAGGTTCAAACCGAGCGAAGTCAATAAATAAATCTAAATAAATTAACACATTGTCCTTGTAATTATTTTGCAGAATTTCATTTACGCCTGTTGACATTATATTTTAGATGAGAATAAATACATCGGAAATAAGAAAAAAAAAACCTACAGTGCCAAGCATCATTCATATTTTCAATCTCTATCTCCACTCTTCTGATCTCCACAAGGACAACAATATAATAATATACAATAAAGCTCTGATAAAGAATAATATGGTTAAAACAGAAGTAGTTTCATTAGTTAGTCAAACCTAACAAAACTGCCTTTAATAATCGAAAGGTCTCTATAGATATTGGCCGTTCGGTGAAGCCGCGTTAGTGGCAAGTTAGGTGAATTTGTTTTGTGGTTGTCGCGGTAAAACACGTGGTGGAACTAACTCGATCTTCTAGGAGTAGGGACATTACGAACACTTAGCATTTTAGGGCAGTCTTTGAGGTTATTCAGTAATTTTAAAAAGTATTACAAAATCATTAATCTTTCTACGGGTAAAAAGTAGTGGTAGCCTTAGATAAGATATTAAAGTTGTATTGGAGATATCATTCACATGTTGTCTCAACCTTTATTGAACATTTTAAAGAAAAACCCTGCAAGCGGTGTACGTTACGAATATAAATAGGATACCATACAGGAGATGAATTTTATATCTGCGGTCTCCATGGGCGAGTGGTAAGACGCTCGACTACGAATCCAAAGGTCGCGGGTTCAAACACGGTGTGCGGCAATTTT